>CM035409.1:6279111-6281611 GCA_020310875.1 Ceratopteris richardii
GTGTGCAGGTGGTCTATCTTGATAAGTTGAGTTTCCTGATCACAACTCATCCAAATTACTTGATTTTTAGCTTTTTGGAAAGCTATTTGTATCTTCTTTCTCTGTACCAAATATCTTTCTCAAAGGATATATATTCAGAGAGCTATTAGTCCGAGAGTGAAATTAGCTCTTCAGCATACCTGTGTGGAGAGGTAGTTCATCTTTGACAGTTGTGTTTCCTAATCAAAACTTGTCCAAATTAAGTCATTTATAGCTTGTTAGAAATCTCTCTTTGTCTACTTTGATTGACTAAAGCATCAAGTCCATTTGAGTTTTGTGTTGAGAGCAGCAAGCTATCTAAGGTGCAGATGTATGTCCAAGTGCTGGACATACAAGGGTTCACTACACACTTCCGTTGCACATAGGAGAACTCATTCTCCACAGTTGGTATCAGAGCAAACTTGGTGCTGAAGCTTCATCAACAGAGCTGGAGATAAAGAAAAGCAAAAGAGAAGCTATAAAACAAGGAGCAGCTTCACAAACACAATAGCAAAGGACTATAACTATTGGAGGTAACTCTCAAAGTCTTTGATACTCTTCAATGGCTGACTTGGGCCAACAAGTAGAGAAGTTGGATAAGGATAACTATCCAGTGTGGAGGTTTAGAATGACCAACTACCTAATGGGCAAAGGCTTATGGGGTATTGTGAGCGGCGATGATGCTCGACCTCAAATCAATCAAGCTATGGCCACCGAAGTCCAAAGGAGGCAAGCAAAAGAATGGGAGGAGAGAAATAGGAGAGTCATGTTCCTTATTTTGCAAGTCATTACTAATGCCATGGTAGGTCATATTCAACATCTAGAGAAAGCTAAGGATGCTTGGGAAGCTCTTGAAAGGATGTATTCAACAAATACCAAAGCTAGGAAACTTCAACTCAAGAATGAGTTGAACACAATCAAGAAAAGTTCGAGTCAATCCATAGCTGAATATACTTTGAAGATTAAGGAGCTAAGCAATGCTTTAGCTTCTATTGGCACAACGGTTGAAGACGAAGATCTTGTGTGTTATACTCTCAATGGCTTGAGAGAAGATGAAAGATGGAAGCCTTTTATAACTTCCCTTAACTTGAAAGATGTATATCCAGGTTTTGAACAACTAATCCGTCATCTTGTCACAGAATAGGTTAGCTTCGGTGGTCCCAAAGGAAAGGACAGCCACAACCAAATGTTATATGCAGGTCGAGGCAAAGGAAGAAACTCAAGAGGAGGCTCAAGAGGAAAAGGAAGAGGTCACAGCCACTCCAACTACAATCAAAAAAATTCGGAAGACAACAAAGATGCATCAAATGCCAACACACAAGGAAGAGGTCGAGGTAGAAGTAGAGGAAGAGGCCGAAGCTCCTACAATTCTCATAAAGGTATAACATGCTATCATTGTGGTAAAGTAGGACACTATGCTAGTGATTGTTGGCTGAAGAATGGAAGACCAAATGGACGCAATCAAAGGAACCAAAGCAACTATGCAAGCACCTCAAGTGAAGGAAGCAAGGACACACTACTTGCAATGAGACATGAGTATAGAAGCTCTTGTGAAGATGACAAAAAATGGTACATTGATTCAAGTTGTAGTAACCATATGTCATGCCAAGGAAGTTTGTTCACTAGTCTACAGGTACCAAGTGGAAAAGGATGTGTTGAAACAGGTGATGATACTCAACACATGATTGAACACATTGGAGATATAAGGCTTGGAGATACAAGCAGAGCAAAGGTACTATCTAATGTTCTTCATGTTCCTACAATTTCAAAGAACTTGATTTCAGTAGGACAAATGGTAGAGAAGGGTTATCATGTCATATTCAATGAGAATGGGTGCTTCATAAAGAATCCAAAAGAAGGCTTCAAGGTCATTGCTCGAGGTAGAAGAGAAGGAAGGATGTTCACTTTGGATGTCCAACATCCACATGGAAAGGTCATGTACATTCAATGTGGGAACAAGAAGATTTCAGAGCTGGACTTATGGCACAAAAGAATAGGACACATCAACATTCCAAAGCTGAAGGACATGAGCAAACATGAAGTGGTAAGAGGTCTTCCAAAATTTAATAGCATTGGACTACATGAGTTATGTGAAGCTTGTCAACTAAGAAAGCAAACGAGGCAGCCATTCAAGAGGAGTAATTATGTGGCTCCAAATGTCTTGGACTTGATACATACGGATGTATGGGGACCAACCCAAGAATTCTTTGTCTCCAAATTCAGCTCATAGTAGAGCCAAAGATGCAAGTGCTACTCCAAACAGTGAGGTAGATGCAAGTGAAGAAGAATATGAAGAGGTAATCACTCCGATGGTAAAGCTAAATAGGTTAAAGAAGCAACTCTCTAAAGGCAATGAAAGAAGATCTTCAAGGACAAGGTATCCAACTCAAAGGTTGAGTTATGATAGTTTTATGGCGACACATTTTGCATACATGATGCAGGTTATCAAAGACAAAGAGCCTGAGACATATGAAGAAGCTTG
>CM035409.1:6289111-6314111 GCA_020310875.1 Ceratopteris richardii
GAGGACCACCCACTATCGGCAACATGTCTGCTGATTATTTCTTCATTCAAGGCTCATATGCAATATCATTCACAAAGTGATCTCATCGCTTTCAACCCCCGTTCTCATAGATTTGCCAAATTATACCCCTTGTCCATCCTTCTCTGCTCATCACCTATCAAAAGATCCTCAAACTCACATTGTGTTATATTGCTAACTAATTCATCTCTCATCATGTCCCTACACTTTATTGACAAGCATAGTGGCTGCCCTCTCATCACTTCATTGATCAGGTGTTCAAGGTCTAACTCTGAAGGGCATATGAGGATTGCCTATTGAGTTTCGATGAGAATAATCGGAGGAGCACATATCAGATCAATTGATCACATGAAGATGAACGAATAGAGGGTTAGTGATATGTTTTAATAGTCTTCAATTGGGAAGTGAAGTTTTGGTCTCATAAGTCTTGGGCACTTGGTTGGTAAACTCAAACATGGTTATAGAAATAATTTTCTTAATTGAGCATAGCACAAGTATTCAAAAATAATAATTTGGTTTGAATTGAGCTTCATTAGGACATAAGGTAAAATCCATGAGGACCTAGAACACCAATAACATAGTGTGGCCTCAAAGGTATTAAAGATCACCTTTGGTTTACTCGATCACTACCCATGTAGATGCACCAAGGATCTTGATAACTTTGAAGATCCTTCCTTAGTGGAATTCGTGAACTATAATTGAAATTCACAATTGGTGGAGAAATGAAATTAAAGCTCATAGCTTGGCTTGACAAAATGGACATGACCATTGGGAATCATTCACTAGGTACTACACATAAAAGCTCGATATATATTTGCACTCAAAGCCATCATAACATCCATAGGAAGTACGTTGAGAGCTCGATTTCCATAGTTTCCTAGGAAGATAATTGGAAAAAGATGCAAATATTGGAGTGCTCAAAGATTTAATTGTGGATTCCCTAATTACATCGTGGTTTGGAAAACTCCTAATTCTCCTAAACCATCATACACTATCTCAGAGCCCAATCAAAATTGAGAATTTTTTTCATCAAGAAATGTAAGGATTTACCCTACTAATCAACATAAAATGGTACAAGAGCTATTGAAATTTCAAAAAATCTCTCAAAAACATCTTTGGTGAATCATAATAACCTTGAAATAGACCTTATTGGAGTTCGATTTTGACCAAAGTGAAGTTGTGTGATCATTTAGTGCCCTCTTTAGTTTTGAATAGTAGTTTATTACTCACATGGAACTTGTCCATTATGAGAAATGTTGATCTCAAAAAGTGATCTATAGATTTTTTCATGGGACACATCTTATTTCGGTCTCAAATTTGAGGTGCATAAACATTCTGGTGAGTGAATTTCGGTTGGAAGTTGTGCAAAAGAATACTTGATCTATTTTGACGAGTGATGAGAAGTTTGATTGATTTCACAAAATCCTAGAAAAGTGTGCACGAAGTCATCCAGTAGTGAATCAAAGTATGAGAGGGGAAAAATGCGTGTATTTGAAGACCTATATAGTGCTCCATTAAATTTTGACGAAGTGGGCCCCTTTAGAAGGTATTATCAAATAATTTGACAATTGCAAAATTGTAATTCCCTAAGGATGGTTGTGTATTTGAATCGTCTGAACCCAAAATTTTGAATGGTCTGAACCCAAAAGTCTTTAGGCTTCGAAACCTTAATAGCCTAAACATCACAAGCTTTCATGTAGTCAAACTTTAGAGACCAAAATGGTACAATCCATTTACTTTCACTTGACCTTGATCATATGAGTAACAGACAAAATATTCAAGACCTTTTAGTGGAATGACTTGAGACATTCGGGTTTCAAAACCCATATGTTGCATGGTAGAAGTAATAAATCCCCAATATACTAACTAAATTCATACCCTTGTGTGGATATTCAAATGCAAACATAGCATAACAATGAGAATATGATGCTAAAAGAGTTTCATTTCTCATGGTTAATGTCTTCGAGAGAATTTTGTAAAGAATACCAAGCAAAGTGATGGGACACCAATCAGTAAGGGATTATGGTATGTTTGTTTTTGGTTGCCAATTGAGTAGATGATTGAGGATCACGCAACCCTATAAAATTCTTAACGTGAGAAAAAAATAACTCATTAAGGTACTATTTTTAATTATCAATGGTTGTTTTCTCTATCTCCAAAGATCCTGTAGAAAAGACTTTTGAATAGCATCCTAAATCCAAACGTTGAAACTTGCGGGCCAGCCACTCCTTGAGTCAAAGCAGATATATATATGTCCAGCCAGAATTTGAACTCAAGAATTCCTCCTTGAGACTCAAAGCATCAACCACTAAGCTATGCAGACTTGGACAAGAATTAGAAATGTTCATCCTTTGTAAGGTCTCCACTTTGTGCTACGTCAAGGAGTAAGGTGATGTAGTCTTTTGTTGCCTGGTCACTAACATGTTAGAGTTCTAGGTACATTGTCTAATAATATTTTGCTTCCAATGATGAAATGCTAGTTCCATTTCATACAAAGGAAGCAATGCAAAAAACGAGTTGCAAAGATGAGGTGCATAACTATGTCTTGAAGAAAAGGCATGCAAATAATAACATTATTAACCATCAGTGGTTCAATTCCCACACTAGGTAGCAAAGTCAGGCACAAGGTGAAGCAAAGATGAAATAAGAGAGGAAAATGATCAAAATCGAACATCTGTAATACTAATATCCCATTGGCAAGAATCCAAGATGTCCCCATTGTAGTACATTCTATCAAGGCGTGCCCATGCATGGAGGTGGGATAGTGAATGGAAAGTGAAACCTTTATTGCTTGGGTACTTCATCATCCATAAGTGAGAGGAATCTGCACAAGTACAACATTGTTGCAAGATCTGTCTTTTGCATGTGAGCATATATCAAGCAACATTGGAAGCATCAAATGGATTTTCAATCATATTGAAATCGCCCATAAGACAAATTTGATTGGAGCATAAGTTTGGGATGAGATAGAGGCAAGTTTTCCAAAGAATAGTACAAAGTTGATATTTATCGGGATTTAAATTGTTTAAATCGTTTAAATCATAGAGATTTAAAAAAAAAAAAAAAATTGAGTTTTCATTTATCATAAACCATTTTTATGTATGTGTACTAGGAATCTTCTCAATAACCTATGCATGATTGTTTTCTTCTGGATGGACATGTGTGAGGAAAGGATCCAATTCTGCCTCCTATTGGCAGGTGTTTGAAGGAATACCTTTGTAGGTTTACTGTGCAACTCATAAGGATACTCAACAAGGCTCAACTCTTTCACAATTCTCCCTTGGGGGCACTACCCACCAACCTTGGGAACACCATCCTCTTGGGCAAGTGCCTTTGGTGGACATGGTCTTAAGGGGCACCACCCTCTTGGGTTGGCATCCCCTTGTGTGGGTAGCTGGAGGGGTGGTTGCCTTGGTGGCCTTGCTGCTATATAGTCCTGTCAAGGTGGTTGTTCAACTACATCCCTTATATAGCACATGAAATTCCAAGTTTCCTACAATCCAATAATCAACAACCCTTATTCTCACCAGTATTTCTTCTGAGCTAAGGTGTTCTCCCCCCACCATAGCTCCTACAAGGGACCATATAAACCATTACATGTGCCACCATCCACAAACATCAACTAGGTTCTTAGATGCCAAGACATTGTATTGTCTATTGGATGAGTTGGGGGCACATCACATGAGTTTTATCTATTGGTTGCCAATTGTGGGCACCATTGGCGACAACTCAACCTAAGTACATGGGAATATAAGTAATGAAAAACTTACCTTTACTCCCACCAGCTACTTGCATGTGAGCCCCTTGCTCTCCTTTCCTGCTAGTAACATCCCATACTATCTTGTATAGGAGGGCAGAGAGCCTACCAGAGGACCATTCGAGCCCAATGAGCTCTGATGGACCTTTGCATGTCGCTTGGTCGTCTTCCACAAGCTAAGTCAATATTAGTGCCTCACATTGCTTCGACATTTGTGGAACCCTAACTTCCAAGTTAGATGAGGTTTGTGTGAGCGTTGATGGTAATGGATGATCTTTGTGAGCCTAGCCATTAAGTTAGGTAGGGAATAAACTTCTTGGCCATTGGGTTGCCATTCAAGCTGAAAATAAAGGCTTGGTGGCGCTACATAGTATCACCATAGAATCTTAATGGGGGGAGTGCAGAGGGGGGCTTGCCCCCTTCTGTGGGGTCTATGGGGCCTATCCCCCCGACCCGGTAGGGCCGAGATGGTAGGCTTTTTGTTCGTGGAGATATTGTCGGATTGTATATTTTGTCGGCTATTTGTATCTATCGACTACATTTATATCGTTGACTCCCCCTGTAAAAGCTATATAAGCATGGTCCATGTTGAGCTTTACATAGCATTGTGCACTAGTAAGCCCTTCATCTAGATTCTATCTAGATCACCACTGAAGCTCCAAATTGGGAGCACATGGGTGGAAAACACCATCAATGTAGCTCCATTACTCTTGGTAATTTTAAAATTTGAGTTCTCTATCTCTCAAACTACATCTATCTTTGTCTGTGTTTCTCTCTCAACCCTGTCTATTGGTCTATTCCATTGTGTTGTTATTTTGTTACATGGTATCAAAGCTCAGGAGGCTCTAAGTGGTTCTACAATAGGAGTAGGTGGAGCACAGCCAAGAGCAACAATGATGCCACTCATCCCAATGTTACAGATATGAGCACAAACCTTCACGGAGGGTAAACTTGATGATATGAATCACACCCTTTGGAAGTTTAAAATCACTTCTATCCTTGATTCATATGAGCTTTTGGAGACTGTTCTTGGGATTGATCATGAGCCCCAAGAAACACCTTATCCAAATAATCTTGGTCGAGTGATTCCTCCGGATGCTGCTCTTCTATGTGCTTGGAAATATAGAAACGCAGATGCACTCCGTGCTCTAGTTACAAGTACTACTAATAGTGTTCTAACTCTCATTCAACATACTACTAAGGCTCGTGAAGCATGGAACATATTGAGAAATAAATATGAAACACGTAATCAAACACGGATTCAAAACTTGGAGAATCAGCTAGCTACAAAAAGGTTCGTTGATGGGGACACTGCAGAGGTGTTTATCACTCACATAAAGAATCTATGGAATCAAATGGCAAAAGTAGGTGTACAAAAGTCAAGCGAGGAGCTAGCTCCACATTGTATTCCAATATGTCCACCAAAGTTTGATGGTTTGGTATTAATACTCAGATCAGACCTCAACCTCTTAACTTTTGAAGAATTCAATGCCCTATTCATGGAAGAGGAGTTACCACTCAAGGCAAGTAGTGGCGACATTAAAGGAGATGTTGCATTCACAACAAATGCTATAGGAGGCAAACTGGACTCTTTAAAAGATGGATATAGAAAGAGGAACATGTTGAAGGAAAAGAATTTGCCAAACCAATTGGGCAAGGCTATCGACATTGTTGTCTACATCTTTAATCAAAGCTACACCAATGCACTTGATGCAAAGAATCCACAAGAGGCCTACACTTGTAAAAATCCATCAATTTCCCATTTCAAAGTATTTGAAAGTGAATGTTATGTGCATGTTCGAGATAGGGAGAGAAACAGGCTTCCACCAAAAAGCATCAAATGTATCTTCTTAAGGTACAATGAAGATAAGAAGGCTTATAAGCTTTATGACGCTGAGGCTAAGAAGATCATGGTGAGTCACAATGTGGATTTTAAGGAGCAACAAATACATGTAATGACGGAGGAAAGGAGAGCTTCTACTTTATCATTAGGCGAAGGGGCAATCCACTATGAACTTGGCCTAAGAGCTATCCCTTCTTCACAAGAGAAGGAAGCATCATCTTTATGATGAGTATGAAAGTCACAAACCTATCATCACCCACACAGAAAAGCCATTGCCATGTTGGGTGAGGAAGCTCTATGATTCTGCAAACCCCATCCCACAACCACTAGAACATGTTGCAAATGGACTGAGGCGATCACAGATAATAGAGGAACAAAGACAGACAAGCGTTCATATTGTAAATGCAGCCCTCATGGTTGATCTCATTCAAGCAGAGGCAAAGGAGCCAACCTTCATGGAAGAGGAGATCCACGATCTGAATTGGTCATACATGCAAATAGAATACAATAATATCATGAACAATGGAACTTTGGAGCTAGTGGATCAACCCCCTAGGCATAAAGTCATAAGCACCAAATGGGTCTTGAAGCTAAAGTGCAAGGCTGACCGTACTCTGGAAAAGTACAAAGAAAGACTTGTTGCACATGGCAACACACAAGTTGAAGCGATTGACTTTTGTGAATCATTTGCCCCGACTGCAAGGATGACTACTACTGGAGTAGTACTAGCTCTCACTACGCATAAACAATGGTCACTCTATCACATGGATGTCAAATCAATGCTCCTGAATGGAGACCTCAAGGAGGACGTATATGTGTCTCAGTCTCTTGGGTTTGAGGCTTCCCATTCACATAACAAGGTACGTAAACTGAAAAAGGCATTATATGGGCTGAGAAAAGCATGGAAGATACAAGAAATTAGTTGGAAGTCTCATCTACTTGTGCAATAGCAAACCAAATATCTCTTATGTTGGAGTAGTAAGCAGGTTCTCTAATAAGCCTTGCCAACTCATTGGAAGGTAAGCATGCAAATACTCAAGTATGTGAAAGGAACTAAAGGAACCATTGACTATGGCATTCTCTATGAAAAGGGTCATCTCTGTGGTATTCTCTATGAAGAAGGATCATCCTTGTGGTATTCTCTATGAAGAAGGATCATGTCTGGTTGGATACTCTGATTCAAATTGGGAAGGAGATATTGATACCAAAAAATTAGTTTCTAGATATTGCTTTTCTTTACGATCAAGGATTTTCTCTTGGACCAGGAAGATGCAACTAATTGTAGCATTATCTTGTATTGAAGTTGAGTACAAAGCAGCATGTGGAGCAGTATGGTTGAGGAGGATCCTATACAAGGAGAGGAGGTTGAAGGCTTGAAGTGTGACAACCAAATTTGCATGGCCATCGCCAAGAATCCTGTTTTCCATGCATGTACCAAGCACATAGAGCTTCAGTATCACTATATGCATGAGTTGATTGAGGACGGGGTCAACACTTTCTAAAGCTTGGCATTGTACAAAGGAGGTAGTTCACCGCAAGGACATTGATGGGGCAGGGGGGGAGGGGGGTTGTTAGATATATTCAATACTCCACCTTCAAGTGACCACAAATGATCCATGGTGCTCTAAGTTGTATGGCCCCCATCATGAGGAGAAGCCATTATGAAAGCTCGGACATTTGGAACCCTAACTTCCAAGTTAGATGAGGTCTATGTGCGACCGTTGATGGTAACGAATGATCTTTGTGAGCCATTAGGTTAGGTAAAGCATAAACTTTTGGGCTATTGGGTTGCCATTGAAGGCGAAAATAAAGGCCTTGTGGGGCCACGTGGTTTCCCCATAGAACCTTAATGAGGGAGTGCACAAGGGGGCTTGCCTCCTTCTATGGGGTCCAAGGGGCCTATCCCCCTAACCCTTAGGGCCGAGACTGTAGGACTTTTGGTCGTGGAGATATTGTCGAATTGTATATCTTGCAGACTATTTTGTATCTCCGAACTACGTTTATATATACAGACTCCCCTTGTGAAAGCTATATAAGCATGGCCATGCTGAGCTTTACATAGCATTGCGCACTAATAAGCCCTTCATCTAGTGTCTGTCTAGATCATGATCGAAGCTCTACTCTTGGCAATTTGAGAAGTTGAGTTCTGTATCTCTAAGACTCCATCTATCTTTATTAGCGTTTTCCTCTTAACTCTTCTACTAGTCTATTCTGCTCTGCTTTTATTTCCTTATAGAACAAACAAGGAGCAAGCGAGATAAAGTAAAGCAAAGTGCAAGAGTTAGAAAAAGGAGACAAGAGTATGTGCTGAAACCCCACAAAGTAGTAGGCAAAGCGGGTCCATAGAAACACAAAACAAAGATGAACCAGGAATATGTAAAATCCCAAAAGACTTAGATTGTGAGATTCACTAATATATGAAGAAGGAGGGCCTAATATATGAAGAAGAGAATACAAAATAGAATTAAATCTATGGACTACTGTTCATGTAAAAGAACACTACTGTCGACATGCACTAGTTTGGTTGGTTTGAGCTCTTGCCTCTTGAGGCAAGGGCAAAGATTCAACATCTACTACCTGTGGTTCACATGTATTGGGCCTTTTGTGGGATATAGAAAGTCCCATGGGTACTATGCTCCTTCACTTGTACAATTGTTCATTCAATCAATTCAAGCAAGGGGAGAAGGTTTTGATTGATCTTCCTTTTTAAAAAAGGAAAACACACACACACACACACACACACACACAAACCAGCCAACAGAAAACAACAGCTGAGGGAAAGAATGCAGCAAATAAGAAGGGCACACTATAGGTGAAAGATGCGGGCAAGAGTAGTACAAAAAGACAACTCTTTCCCCCCTTTTTTAAAGAAGTTCGATTATTGAGATCTATTCTTCCGGTTAAGCTTGAATTAATTGAAAGTACAAGGAAAGGTGGACATAGCACCCATGGGAAACCCTATATCCCACAAAGCAAGGTTTAGATGCCTAGCAACCACTAGGATATAGAGCCCGAAGGCCCACGAAGGTAGAGACTAGGGAAAGGATGGCCCTAAGGCCAGACAAGATGAGGTAGCT
This sequence comes from Ceratopteris richardii, assembly GCA_020310875.1. Classification (NCBI taxonomy): domain Eukaryota; kingdom Viridiplantae; phylum Streptophyta; class Polypodiopsida; order Polypodiales; family Pteridaceae; genus Ceratopteris; species Ceratopteris richardii. The sequence continues at coordinate 6,297,807 of CM035409.1, forward strand.
GGTTTGAACAACCCCAAGGCTAGCAACTAAGTTTTAAAAGTCTGAAGGCTACTTCATACTGCTCGAAGGCCCACATGAACATCCCAATGTTGGGCATTGAGGAGCATTCACCATCGCCAACACAGTTGAACCCCCGCCCGCAGCATAAGAGGCAAGGGTACCAGCCAGCCAGCCAAGCTGGTGCCAACTCATTTCTTGAGAGGAGGTTCCCTCCATCAGCTACACCCGAGTCCCTCACCACCTCTCATTGTACTTTAATGCAGCTCTTTCCACCCACTCAATCTCTTTGTTTCCTACGATGAGCACGCCTCCTTTGAGGAACACTTCTTTGCTTATGATGATGAGCATGGTTCTGATACATCACACAGTGGCTTCATCAGGCTCCCTCGATCACCAAACTTTTCTGAAGCTAGCACCACCATTAAAGCTTGGCTTAGCACCATACACTGTTTCCGCATGTTACAGCTCATTCTCTTTTGCCCAATTGGCCACTTTTTGAGGATACATAGGAAGATTCTCTTCACCAATATGGGCAGACAGGGCACTCATGCATACCTCTACCTCCACATTCGTCATCACAACCCTTTTCAGACACTCTTGTGCTACATTCGCCTCCACCGTCGGAGGGATTGCACATCATTTAGCTCCACCTTTAGTGTCTAAATCTGTGTATTGTGTACGTATGGTGCCCTAAGCATCAGAAGAGGAACACCCTTGGGGGTTTAGGAAATGAATTTACAATAGTCTAGCACATAGCAGTGGTGTAGCCACTGTAGAACCCATTGTGGCTCATAGCATTGGCCATTATCTGTATCTGTTGCTCATAAGTTTATACTACTCTTGTGTACTATTGTATCTGCAACACTGTATTCTAGTCGTAACACCCATAGACTCATAATATCCATGGGTCTTCTTGGCTCCGGCATACTTTCGTCGTAATATCCATAGTCTCATAATAGCCATAAGTGTTCTTGGCTCGTATGTTTGTGTATCTGTAGCAGTATGTCTTCTCGTCATGGTAAGTATTGATTCACATCGATCTTATACAGTGAGATTGTATCCTACGCACATGTATTGATCTTGTTGTAGCCTCAATCAACATGCCTATTTGTAAAGATTGTTGAGGGTCATCAAGGGTTAGTTGTATATGCCTATGTACGCAAGAGTATGCAGTATGTCTATGTGAACATGTGTATTTATTAAAAAAACATGTGTATCTATAAAGATTGTTGAGGTTGTCACTGGTAGTACATGTCTATGTAAGTAGTGAAGAGTATGCAGTATGTCTATGTAAGCAGTGAAGAGTATGCAGTATGTCTATGTAAGCAACGAAGAGAATTAATAAATGAATTACATGCATATGACTCTACACAGTTTAGAGTAAATGCATTCACGTTCAGCCCTGCCTTCCATCTGACCCACAACAATGAGTATGTTTATGCAGAACCCATTTGTCAAGCATCAATCAGCTAAACACACATTTCACTATTTAAGTGCTACCTGATAGCGTGGGCTATTATATCTTAAGGGGGATCAATACTACCATTTGTATGTGTTTTGTTGGATTCAAATTGGAGAAATTGTTATGACAAACATATGTTCACAAGTTATTTTCACTTTATGCTATCACATGCATATCACAGTTAGGCAAGAAACTGTCTTTTAGGTAACTTCTAGTTGTGAAACTATGTTTAGGGAAGCTTTCACAATTGGTGTTCAAAGTATGTGGCTCATATGTCTTATGGCTGCTTTATGTGTTGGTCAGTCCTTTTCCACCATTATCTCTACTAGCAGTCAAAGCACACTAGCCATTGCAAAGAATCCTCTATTCTACGTTCACACAAAGCTCATTGAGATGCACTGTCATCATGTTAGGGAGAGAGTCTCTATTGCAAATATCAACTCGGTTTTAATGCCTACAAATGATATTTATCAGATCTTTTCACGAAGGTTCTACTGCATGAGAATTTTCAATCTGTCAACAAACTTTTGGCATTACTTCCTTTTATTGATTGTTCACAATTCACATATTTTGTTATTTCCTTATACATGAGTGCTAGATCTTTGTTCACTGCATCACTCCAGGGGAAGGCCCCCCCCCCCCCCAACCCCCCCCAAAAGGAGGTTCTTTTCTCCTAGCTTGTATATATGCCCCTTTGTATATTCCTCACTTAGTAATAGCACTACCTGTTGTGCTCTTAAGCTTCTTTCTCACCACAAATCTACATAAAAAGGTCAGTCACAGTCACAAACTAATGATGCGGCTTCTATCTCAATAATGGGTGAAAATACATTTCAGTTAGACAGAATACCAAGACAGCTGGTGCTCTTTAGAAAATAATGCAAAAAAGAGTGTTCTAAAATGCACTACTACCTCTTTTCAAGATTTGACTTCTTCCATATCTAACTCATAAGGGCACCCTGGACTGGACCAATTCACAAAGAAAAGACAATTTGACTTAAGGAAGCCAAATCATTCTTTTGATATCACGTGAGAAAAATCTTGAATCTGTTTTTACTCTTTGATTTGAAACTTTTAGTATTCATGATGTATATTGCAGACGAAAAAATACCCCATAATATTTCAAATCATGTACCATATACATGAAAAAATGTGAATACAAATACAAACTTCATTTAAAATGATTCAGTAGCTTTATAAATACAAAGGGTCACCATCTGAATAGTACGATTTGCTTGCAATCCCAGATATATTGATCAACATTCATGAACTCCGATATCAAATGTGTGCTTGTATGGAAGTTTGGGAGCTATTTTGATACGTAACACCCTGTTCGAATTCAATTGATTTCATGGGACCATTACATAGAACGTCCACTTCATCTACTTTCAATGTCTGAGATTTCAACTGCATAATATTGGGCCTGCTAGTTTTAGGGGGCCAATGCTCTGAGTTTAAGCTGTTAGAAAGGGTTTTTCATCCTGTAAAACAAGTTTTACAATTGCTTTTCATCTTTCTTTCAAGTTTATCTTTCGAACCATAAGACTTAAGTAATTGACAGACATCTTCATGTTCGACATGATCGAACATGAGAAAATCACACAACGAATCTGCCTTGTACTCACATGATAACAGTATCTTTACCAAGCCTGCAAGTGTTGTATGGATGGCATTGGACTTCACCTTCTATGATATTATAAGATCCATGTGAACCAAGAAAGTTGTGATCTCAATACTTAAGACTCCTTTAAGTCTCCTACAGAAGTAGGAGAGGAAAGAACGATCAGTCCTATACATCATCGATGCATTCAACAATGAAGTAAAGAGTGTATCAACACTTTGCCTGTTATATAGAATATGTTCTTACACTTAATTTTTAAACACAAGTTGATGATTGTTTGATACTCTCTATCTTCCATTACATTACCAATAACATGACCCGTAGTTCGTCTTGGCAAGGCTATATATAATATGCCACATATTAAAAATAATTACCAGAAGAGAATTGGTTGATTTTTAGCTTAACAAAATTATATATAAAATCTTGAAAGGGGAATTGGGGGGAAATTCCAAAATATACCAAAGAGCTACGTACTATGCCTAGATGGGCATGTTCATGATTCATTCAGGGTTAGTCGTCGTAGAAACTTTTCTGCATCCATTAGGAATTCTTCCTGCGACCTTAGGTAACGGGGATCCTATATCTAGAAAGAAAAATATGTGAGCATGATGAGCAGCGAACAAAAGCATGAGAAGCCGTCAACAATTTAGGAGTTCTAATCTTCATGACAACAGCACTACACGATTACTTTTCTGACCAGACATTGTGAAAAAACGTACCTCATCAGTGTTTTTTGATGATGCACCTGGTTGACATCTTTTGAAGTTATCCTGGATGTTCAAGCCAACAGAGAAGGATCCATACACATCAGAAGTGCTGTATGGACGCTGTTGAAGCTTGTGCCTCCTAAAATAGCCAAGAAGACCAGAAGACTAGATGTAAATCCATCTATTTTAATTGGCTGAAACATTGGACACAACAAAATCAAATATCCATAAGCATATGCGAGTCTAAAAATCAGGGCTATCAACCAGACTAAAAGCAATATTAGTGAACAAGTTCAAAAACATTTTCAGTGAATATTATCCACTATCGTTCATCTATTTTGTTGTAGGGCTCAAAGCACTTTGCTCAGGGGCTAACAGCAGCTCTTCTGTTGGAAACTTGGAAGCGTTCTTCTGTCATCTTGCCAGTACTACAAGAAACTCCAGATCTATGCGTCTCTTTTAAGTTTCCCTTCTTGACCTTTTGCAAAGGCTCTACCCGGATTATCCTGGTATCCAACTTGGCCAAGTCTCAGCGGATTAGTCTAGTAGTATATGTCCATGTCAAAGTGAGTGAGGCGGCCTCCTAGGCGAACTAGAAGAGAGACAATCTGTCCATGCTAGAACCGTACATCTGAAACTAGGATGTCATCTGTAAATATCAGCATTCTCTGTCTACTTGTAAGGCCAGCTGTCGAGAGGACTCAAGAGCCAATCCAGGATATCTGTTTCTGAGAAGATCCCACAACCTATGTATGAAAGAGGCTGATCGGGTAAGTGCATCTGTCACCACTGTTAAGCTACTCTGGCTCTGATCTAATAATTTCATGAGGTACTGAAGCCTTGGTTCTCTCAACATCTAGGAAACCACTGACAACAAAAGCCTTACCATCCTCCTCTATCCACCTGTGTGGCCAACTCTCTTATGGATGACAACTGAGGGTCCCTTAATTTGCCTGCATACAACATAGCTGATGTCATCGAAAAACCAAGGCTCCATAAGCTCTGGTTAATCTAACTCTACTCTCTGTAGAGGATACTAGGCCACTGATAGCTACTCCCCAATATGTATATACATCTGTATACTCAGCAAGTGCCCTGCCCATAAGTATAATGGTGGCTGATCTCCTTACTGGCTGTGGTAGTGTTAAACACCGTAACTTTGGTTTTCCAAGGTTTACAGACAATGCAATATCCTGTGCAACATATGTAAGGCATCCAAGTGGTCTTACCCTTCGGGAAAAAGAGATCAGTAAAATTTCATCAGCATATAACACAAGCAGGATCCACATCTCCCGATAATTGCACTCCATTCCCAAATCCCCAGTCACTCAATCTAACTAGAAACTTCATCCAAATACATATCAAATAATGTAGGAGATGGCAGACATCCTTGTTTCACTCCAATAACCGATTGAATCATGGTACAGATAGATATCATCCTTGTTTCACTCCAATAACCGATTCGATCATGGTACAGATAGACATCATCCTTGTTTCACTCCAATTTGTATGAGGCGATAGTCCTGCATATGAGCTCCATGGGTAACCGCCATGAGCTGTGGGTATGGAGTCTTTGCATCAATCTGGCAATGGGCATTACATCAAAAAGCTTTGCAGAAGTCTATGAAGTTACAAAATATCGATCTACCATGTGATCTTCCCTCAATGATGGTTCATAGCATCAAAAAATGATTAGGAGTAGAGAAGTTCCCCCTAAGATTTACCTATCCTGCCATTTTTATACCCTTTCTTTCTACCCATCTCATCAGCTGATGCTCAAGAATGGATGAATACAACCATGCCAAATGTGACCAGCAACAATAATATCACAGTATTTCCCAGCTTCTGTAGAGTCACTTGCCTTGAAAATAGGTACAATAGTAGACAAACTCCATGTCTCAGACAAACACCCTTACTAAAGAAACTCCTATAAAACCGGCCCATCCAAAAAGAATGGAAGAGGAACTTTCCACCTCCTATCCAGAATCAACATCAGATCTCCGTGGTTCCATGGTGGTGCCTAGACGACCTTGAAAACCATGTTCAAAGGTTTCACTTTGTCTCTCTTTGCAAGAGCAAAGGGCTTCAACAATGGCAAGATGCACGCTTGGCCCTCTTCTCATCCACTCTTGAAGGCCTGGTCGACAAATGGTATAGTCCGTATGAAAACGACTATTTTTAGACAAGGGGAAATTGAAGACTGAATTCATTGAAGCCTTCAAACTAGGTGGCTCAATTGAGAAGACTTTAGATGAGCTTGAGAATCTAGCAATGTATGCACGAGAGACCTTCTCGGAACTCATGACTAGGGCTTGGTCCCTAGTCATAAGACTTCTAAATAACCTCGGAGAATTTATGATTAAGTAGTGAGTAGAGAAGGCTCTCTCTAAATCTTTCTCAAAATCTTTCCATCAGAAGCATTGGGTGCTTCTTTGACCGAACACTACCCTTAAAGTGTTTGAATTTGATGCAGGCAAGAGCATATCTCTTAGTGCAGATTCCATCTCAGAGTTCCAAAGAGAGTTCAAGATCCTTAAGCTGCAAAAACCCCTACTCAAAGAAGAGATGATGTTAAATTAGGACTCGAATGACTTGGCACAAATAAGAAAAGAATTGGAAGAGCTCAAAGATCTTAAGAGTGTACATACAAGCGTATGGTGGAGTCTGCACTAGCCAAAGTCACTCTATTCAAGATGTCCAAGGTGAAACATTTGTCAATTTTGTGGGAAACTAAGACATGAGGAGAAAGATTATTATTTTTTCAAGGGATCCGAAATCCCCAACGAAATGCATAGTAACACTTCAAATGTACCATTGATAGGTCAAACTCAATCATATCTCTTAGCACAACCACCTCTTCCAATAACTTCTAGCTATTAAGCCAATCAAGCCACTAGGCCACCAGGGAGACCTAATCAGAACAGACCCTCAATGACCTAACTTGTGCTTTCTATGTGGTGAATATGCGCACTTGCTTTGCAAGTGCTCTCTTCTTGAAGATGCACCATGTGGAGGAACTATCCCAACCTGAAGGATCATTAGATGAAAGACTAGCTCCTTCCACAAGTAATTCAAGTAACTCCTTCCCTTTGCATATGATAAAGTTGACTAACCGGACCACTCCCCTTGCATAAGGGTGGTCCATCTTGAGGATACTCAGATATCTCAAAGGGACCATGAATGAAGGGTTATATTATCCTTATGTATCTGACTTAAGTTTGAAATTGTTCTCTGATGCAGATTGAGTTGGCTCCAAGGAAGACTTGGGCTGGCTCCAAGGAAGATAGGAGCAGCACCTCAAGTTATCTTACCTTTGCAGGTTCAAAACTTGTCTCAAGGTCATCCAAGAAGCAACCCACAATTGCTCTCTCACTTGGCTCCTAATCCAATTTTTCATGCAAGGATTAAACATATTGAAGTACATTATCACTATGTAAGAGAGAAGATTGTGAGCAAGGAAATTCAGTTAACTTATGTGTCCACTCATCAACAATGTGCAGATATTCTAACCAAAGCATTGGATGGTACAAAGCTTTAAAAATTCAGCAAATTCAAGGCTATGATTGGTTTGAAGGTAATCTTGGAAGATTAAAGACCTCAAGATCACTTGACTTGAGGGGGAGTTGTTGAACAAGTCCATGGCAAGTCCAAGTGATGGCTTGAGTCATCAAAAGGCTTAGAAATTTGAAGGAAATGTCAACTCCTTGTAGAGTTCACTTCTGAACTCCCTCTTGTAATTTTCGAGTATTTACTTGATGTAAAAGTAAAGGAATCTAAGTGGTTGAGTCCACCTGATGAGTAGGAAGGAGAAAAGCCACGAATTTGTGATTGAGTGAGTAAGAGAATCAATCACTAAAAGATTGGATAGTGATTTTAGGAGAGATTCAAATTCAAAATTAGGCTCCAAAGATGACTATGGCCTCCCATTCATGGTTTTTGTACCCCCATGAGCAGGGCTTCATGCCAATTCAGAGTGTGGTTTCAAGGCACACATATGTACCAATAAGTCCATTGTACTTTACAATCAATATACGTTCATTTTCATGATCATTTGTGTCCATAACTTCATGATTTTGCAAGTGTACTGTTCACTGTCATATCTCTAAGTTTTCTCAACGAGATTGCAGAGATGATTTCTCTATGCTTGGTACATCATTTTCACTGAATTAAGTTGGTAAAGTTTGCTCCCTAAGTCTACTATGTACTCACAAATTTTCATTGCAATTGAGCTTTTCAATCGTGTGCTATGTTCATTTGAAGTCGCCTATATCTCTTCATATTCTACTTCTCTATCAACACTTCATCAGGTCAGTGTTTTTCTCAGAGCTGGTTCTCAGTGTGTACTTCATGATTTTCCATGATTCAAAGCTTGATAGAATCAGCATACTGTCTAGTATATGCCTACAAAATTTCATAAGCATTGCATCTTGGAATCTCGAGATATAAGCATTTTTCTGCTCACGGGTCTGAGTACTGCTACAGCCCATGAAAATCGAGGTGATGCTACAACTTGTTAAATACTTTTGTCTTTATGTGGTCCATCATTTTTTATGAAATAACTCTTGATTGTTAGCTTATTAAATTAATAAGAGTTTCTCAAAAGGAATTAAGTCAATTACAGTTGTGGCCAGAGAATTGTTCAAAACACTGAGTAGGTGTCTGAACATAAATAGCAAGTTTTTTGTTTTTGAATCTACTCCAACTTATCTGTTTTGATTCATCCTTTTGAGAGTGATCTTCCAAGGTGCATAGGGTGTCTAATACATCCTTTGGCAAGCTAAAAGGGCCCACCACATATCTCTGGACTTCATTTGGCTGGTGTAGTGCAAAGTTTTTGCAGCACCACTTCATTTTCACCAAGTACGAATCCATCTCTTCACAAACACCTTATAAGATCATACCAACAGGGTGCTCCACAATACAACTACATATAGAAGCATGGATGAATTCTGATAATGCCCAATCACTTAATGTTTAGCACGAAATAATGAAATACAAATTGTGCTTGATCAAGACCAACCGGATTGGCTTGGAGCTACTCGGGTTTTCCTTTCAACGAAATATCAGTTATGATGGATTGAGAGGAAGAAACGATGGAGACTTTTAGGCTAGAAGAGCATGTCTTGGATTTTTTACAAGGCAAGTAGAAACTAGAGAGGTGAGAGGAAGAAAAGATGGAGACTTTTGGGCTAGAAGAGCATGTCTTGGATTTTTTACAAGGCAAGTAGAAACTAGAGAGGAAGAGCTTTGACAACGAGGTGACAAAGGATAAAGCAAGCATGAATAATATACCCTTTCTTAATACGATTGATGATGCTGACCTCACTTGAGATCTTCCTCATCCATGGCCACATGAAAAGGAATTGGAAATATCCATTGATGAGCTTTGAGTGTAAACCTCTTCAACATGGAAATACCATAAATTTCTCACTTTCTACCACTCCTTTGTTACCATAAATCTGGTAAAAAGAGTAAACTTGTGATTGGAGGGGAATAATTGGCACATCCTATTGGGGCATGGTGTTGGGAACAACCTAGGCTTCTACATGAGGTGATCTCCTTCATACACAAATTAAGGAGATTTTTGCTTGGAGTTATAAGGACCTTGAAAGTGTGCAACCCAAGTTTGGACAATATAGCATTCCCTTGGAACTTGCAAGGAAAGGCAATTCCAATTTATTGATGAATTTATAAGTTGAATCTAATATATACACCGAAGCTATAAAGAAGAAAATCGAGAAATTGGAAGAGATTAGAAGCTCAAATAATAATTCTTGTCCCGCATTTAGAATGGTTGTCCTGAATGGTAATTGCACCCAACAAACAATCAAATAATATCAAGGCTTGTGTTGATTTTCGTGCACTAAAGAAGGTAACAATTCTGGATGGCTTTGCTACTCCTTCCTCTAATCAAGTAGTGGAAGACGTAGCAAGACACTCTCTCCATGCTTTCATGGATGGATTTATTGGGTATAATCAAGTCTCTATTCATCCAAATTATAGGGCAAAGACCATATTTCTAACACCATGGGGATCCTATCTTTACACTAAGCTGACTTTGCGTCTTCACAATGCACCTTCATCCTTTACAAAGTTGTCTACTCTACATTCAAGACATTAATTCTAATTATTTTTTCAAATCTTCATGGATTATCTTCTTACTATCTCATGAGAAGGTTGTTCAACACCTATCGAAAATTTCAAGGACCATCACTTCGAGCTTACAAGGGCTTTTACCAAATGTACTGCCTCCAAACTCAAGTTGAACCCATACAAATGTCATCCCCTCACCACATAAGGTACTTTGTTGGGACATGTAGTTTCCTCCAAGACTATGGCTCCCAATCTCGACAAAGTCCTCACCATTATAAGGATGTATCGAGCAATTAATGTTAAAGACGTTCAAAGTTTGTTAGGCCATACTCGAAACCATCAGAAGTTCATGAGAATGTATGCAAAAGTAGTTAGGCCTCTTTCTCAACCTACAAGTAAAATGGTTCCATTTCAATGGAGTGTAGACGAGGTAAGAGGAGAAATCATTAGAATATCTTAAGAAAAATCTAGTAATTGTACATCAATTTCTTGACCTATATGCTAGATGTGGTGTGTCCTCTTAAGTGCAATATGCACTGTGGGTTGCAATTTGAAGACTCAATGGGGAAGGAAAAATAGCATATACAATGACACAGTGAAATAAGACAAAGAACCTGAAATTACGAGTGAAATGAAAGCGAGAAGTTGAAATTATGAGTCTAAACAACTCAAAAGAAGATTATACAAACTCTGGGTAATCAGTAGGAGACATAAGCATACACCTTCACTCTAAGAGCTTCACTTCGATTCTCTAAACATACATGCTCAAGACTTTAGTCTTCCAACTAGCTGCACACGAGAAGATTGGCCAATCACTGCTTGCCCACTACTCACTGAGAGTGCCAAGCTAGCTGATTCCAATTCTACCAAGTGGGGCACTAGAGGTACGCTAAGAGCTCTACACACACAAAGAGAAGGCAAGGCTGCAGGAGTGCATTCCTTCCTTGAGTCTCTCTCCCCCCTTTTGTTGATGAAGAGGTCTACTTATATAGTTTTTCTAAAAGTGAAGGATAGCAAAAGGGAACAAAATTAGTTTCTTCTTTGGAAGAGAGCATCTGACACTTTTGACAATTTTGGTACTCTGGAAGCTTCCTTCTTGGTCCACTTTTCCTGTGCCGTCACTATCTTCCAAATTCTGGTATTCGGTGCCGTCCACCGTCCATGAGTTCTCCGCGTGCAAGTGGCTGAAAATTTTAGACTATCTAGAGATCTGGAAGATTTAGTCGCTTTTTTCAAGTGAAAAAGTAGACTAAATCAAAAGTACACCCTTTTCTTAAAAATTAGACTACTTTTGAAGTAAGTAGACTAACTTCATAAAATTGGTGAACTTTTGAGTAAGTCGACTAACTTGTAAAATTGACTTAAAAAAAATCGACTAATTGGTCAACTTAGGAAAATTAGACAACTTAGAGATTTAGACGACTTGGAAAAATAGGTCAACTTGGGAAAATTGACTAATTGGTCAACTTAGGAAAATCAGACAACTGGGAGAATTAGACTACTTGGGAAAATAGGTGAAATGGAAATTTAGACAACTTGGGAAAATAGGTGAAATGGGAATTTAGGCAACTTGGGAAAATAGGTGAAATGGGAAAATAGGCAACTTGGGAAAATAGGTGAAATGGAAATTAGGGAACTTGGGAAAATAGGTGAAATGGGAAATTTGGCCTTCTTCATGAGCTGGATCCCCCTTCCACCATTTTCTTGCTCTTCGCTTCTTCTCCTTCTCCTTTTGTTCGAAATCGAGGTAACTTGCCTTGTGCTTGGCTTCTGCATCTTGAAAAGCAAAACAAAAAAATACATTATTTTAAGGGTGTATCAAAGTACCCCGCTACAATAATGCCACCAATCCTCAAAGTGGCCTTATTTATCTATGACCTTTCACATCCACATAAATGCCTGCTCCATGGCAATAGCAGTAGTGTTGACACAACCCAATATGCAGTATAAACTAGATCAGCATATTCATTATGCAAGTAGAATGCTTACAAAGGTTAAGTGAAACTATAGTACTATGCAAAGAGAATCCCTTGCAACTGTATTCACCCTTCAAAGGTTTAGGCATTGAGGTGCAATTTACGATTATCATTGAGCATCAAGCAATCAAGTACTTGCTAAATAAACCAAATGTTGCACAAAGACTATGTATGTGGTTGCTTCTCTTTTAGGCATTGAGCTTCTAGTTAGTTCAAAAACTAGGTGAACAACATGTTATAGGAGATCATCTTTCAAGGATATGAGCACAACCATTGTGTGATGGAGGCATCAAGGACAACTTCCCAAATCATTCTCCCTTCAAGGTCGACACCTATCCTCCATGGTATAATGAGGTATACCATATTTTTTCTCTATTGGCACATCTCTCTCCTTAGAAAAAAATGAGGTTATTTATTAAAAAGCCAAAATTTCACTATACCAAATGGAATGCTTTATCAAATGGAACTTGATGGCATTTATGGGTGCATTTTTCAACATGAAGTCACCCCAATCTTGGAAAAGAAGAATACCGTGGCACACCATCATGCCACTTCTCGAGCATATCTATGCTCAAAGGGTGCTACAAGAAGCTCTATGATAAACGTACCATCTTAAAATGCCATTCAACATTCAAAGGTTTGCAACACATTTCAAATGCCCAATTGACGAGGTTTTGAACCAAGTGGAGGCTCAACTCAAGCTTGTGGACAACATCCTTCACTTCACATCGCCAATGTCATGGTGTCGAAAGAAGAAGTATTCAAGGACACCTTCCATCATATGGGCCTTTACGACTTCTTGAAGATAAACATGAGGTTCAAAGGTGAGGTGTTAAGTATTATTGACCAACTAATAAAGACTCTACAACACTCTAGTGGTAGGAATCTCTATCCCTTGCCGCATAGGTCTACACAAGATTGTCTAGATGTGGAACCCATCACGGACTACCGAAGCCTAAAACTTATCGTGCATAACTTGAGAAGTTTTCAGGCATAATCATCGATGGAGGGCAAGGAATAATCTTCATGCTAGAATACACCGTGACAACCCTTGGCTTGCACCACATGAAGAAAGCAAACGCTACAATAACACTCACAAACTAAAGTTAAAACCAACAAGGATTGTGGAAGTAGACATGAAGGTACAAGGTCTTCTTTTTACCTTGAATATTGTAGTAATTCATATAGTAGAATCAAAAGATCATGATCTTCAACCCTTGATCCAATGAATAAAACATATGAAGGTTTCAATTATGATACTACAACATTGCTTCAAACCTCACCTTTGAACCATGGTTTCCTCTTTGAGATTTTTTTCTCTCATCAGGCACTAACCAGATAGTGGCATGGACTTCTATATTTGAATTTTGAGAGCATGGCGACAGCCTTGAAAATAGACTGTTTATTAGTTATATATGGGTAGGATGCGGAGACAATGAAGCTCGATGCCCTCAAAGAGAGATAATCATAAGCAGCTTTCAAAGAACACTAGTTCCTTAATAGAAATAGTAAGCTATATTTGAAGCATGCTAATTTATACTCTTCAAAATCATCTTCCTTAGATTCTTTGACTCGGGAGATTATTAAATTGACACACACCACAAAAAAGCTTCATCTGTTTTTGGGGTGGCTGATGTTATGTCCACATCAGGAAGGTTCCACTCGGCAGTGTTATAGACTGCTTTCATGGCTTCTTCCCTTTCTCATGTCCTGGCTCCAGTCTCAGGTCAAAGAGTGTGTGAGCACTGAGTGCAGCCTCGTATATACAAGCCTCAAGGTATGCTAAGAGAATTCTGGTCTTAAGAGTTGCAGCTTGTGAGCTAATTTCTCATATAGCTAACAGACAGAACTTTTTCAGGAAAAAAACTGAAGATCTATCATGAGAACAACACTCTAACAAGGGCAGATCCTATGTGATCCACAAAACACTAATTCTGATAGCTGCATGTCCCTTACTAATTTCTGTATTGCATCTTAGGCACACAAGGTTGATCGATAAAGTTGGCATAAAGAACTCCATCTTACTGGTGAAGTTTAGGTAGAAATATTCCATCCAATAAAGACCCCAACGCCTTGGGTTAGATTCTTATGTTATTCTTCTCTTAGTCATTCTGTTTTGGATTTTGCATCATATCAAACTTGTGATTGCGCCCTAAACTTGCTCAAATCAGAACGTGACTTCTAAAGTATATTAAACCAGTGTTTTTCCTCAAAAAATGAGATTCCTATAATACAGAATAATAGAAAGACATCGCAATGAGTGAAGGTTCCCTTTCCACTACTTCATCCCACTCTTCTCCCTGATTTGAGCTTTCCAAAACAAGAAACTAAGGAAAACATGAACAAAATGAACCCTGCTAGGCACTGAGGACTGAATCTATAACCTGGTTCAAAAGGAAATGTTCTGTAACCATAAATAAACTGCAAGCATCTTGCCCAGCTTAAATATATTTAGTAAATAGATTGAAATTTACATATTCTTAGATGATGTACTGATCTACGTTTATTACTTGGAACAAAGTGGTTTGGTTATCTTCAGAAATTTTGTTTCGACATGAATGTTTCCGATTCATATTTTAAAATTTGAACCTGATGAGCTCTAGACTTCTTTCATAACTGGGTAACTTGTATGCTGATGAAGTTGATCTCCAAGATTTATCTTCTTGCTGAAAACAAGGAAAATTGCAAATAAAGTAATCTTGTGTGCCCAGTAATTGATTGGAAATGCATTTGCAACAAGAATATGTGCTTCTGTAAAGACCTCAGGAGATCTGGCATTGAACACAGCCTTATACATGTCAAGCTCTCTTCTCGTTGTCTCCACTTCAACTGCAATTTCAGCAGCTATATCCCTTGCATGCTCTAGTTCCTTCTTCTGCCGAGCCATATCTTCCGCCTCTATATATAGGAGAATTATCAACCATTTGGCGTGTAATGGATGTAAAGTCCACAATAAAACTAACCTTCTTGCATATGGACAGTGTGTTCATGAAGCTGCTTACGTAACAGAGCATCAGCCTGTAGCAACTGTTCCTTCATACAGAGAACAGTCTCTCGTTCTGCTTCAAGTTGTTGCTTCTACTAAGAAATAACAAGCATTCAATTCCCCTATGATGGCCAAAGATTTTTTCACAACATGTAAGGCTTAAAATTTAAATGATTCATTTATGCAAGGGAATACTTCCAGCAATCCAGATAAGACTGTCTGTTCCACCGGTGTACAATCGTCCTGAGTGTGCTCAGATGATTCCTCTGTAGCAGGCTTCCTGGAAATCATTTGTTCGTTATCTCCATTCATTATGTCCTGCATAGATTATGCTTCTATATGAATGATAAGCTCAATACTATTCAAACATATCAGGAATGGTTTAGTTTTGACATGACAGCTGTTGGGATATTCACAGCCTTTGAAGATATCACCAATAAGCACTTCTAACATGAATCATATGAATATCATGAAATTGTTATGCTCATTAACTGAGTCGTTTCCAGTTTTTGTGAAGTTGTTATTTTATAATCAAGTTAGAATGTAGAACCATACGATCTTCAAAACAAATAGAGATAAAGAGGATAATGTTTCATAAGGTACAATGCATGAATTCTCAATATCTTCTCGACATCCCTGCAAGCCTCGCCTTCAACAACGACTTCATTGGGGGCATGCTCATGGAGGCTCAGGATGCCATACCACGGGGATCTTCCATAGGAGCATCATAAACTGATGGAGTTTTCGCAATGCAGGCTCTCCAGCAACTTTTTGCTTTCCTACTGGAGCAAGCTTGCATATTCATGAAGGTACACAGAGATACCTAGGACCACATCATCCAAGACTTATAAAGGGAGATGAGGAGACTTCCCCACTTGGCTCATTTTATGCAGGGTTTTATTGAAGCGGCTTGCTTCCTATCGAGGACAATTGGACTCGAATTATTCCCGGTCCAAACCAATCTCAAAGATGGCTTGCTTCACTGTTGCTGCAGCGTTTTGGTTTGCCTCATTTCCATGAGGGTTCTTTCATGGAATATTCAGGGACTGAGTGCACCACAATTTTTGCATTACAGAGCTCGCCTTCGACAAGAGCTCCACAAGTGCTTGGTTGATAGGTCCATTGATGTTCAGATGCTCAAAGAAGACCATCTTTCCTTGAGCCATACGTGGCAATGTAGATAGCTTTTGCAGCGACATGGGGAGGTCTTTTCGTCAATTCGATACGGGCCCAATGGCTCTCAAGATGGTGTATATATTTTTGTGGGGTAGTCTTGCAGTCATTGATCTCGAATAGAAGGGAGATTATTTGGGGCAGGGCCATTTGGTTGATCTTGCAGCATAGGGACATGAGATATGGGTTCATGACTTTGTATGCCCCGAACCATGAGAGTGCTCGTTCCGCTTTTTGGTCCCACATCACTCATGTTGTTTTGTTTGGTGTGTTGTGGGAGACTTCAA
>CM035409.1:6321611-6359111 GCA_020310875.1 Ceratopteris richardii
CATCCTACTCAAACTTGCATGTGCTATCGGTGTGCGGTCACCCATGTGTTCAAAAGCTACAATCAATGTTGGTCATCGTTACAAGCTTATAAGCTGGTCACCGTATAAAAGCTTGATGGCCTTGCAAGGTTGGTCACCCTTGACCTATGGCATCCTAAAAGTTGCTCCCCCCCGTACAAACCAACTAGATATTTGGTCACCAAGCTCCGATGAAGCACTCAGAGTTGCCTCCTCCTCTCCATTGTTCCAAACAGATGTTGGTTGCCCCCATGTCTCTTGGCCACTGAGGCACATAAAACCCTCATGATTGGTGACCTTATTATTAGATTGTTAGACTCTCTCACACATGATGGTTGGTCACCTCCATTATGAGATGATTGGTCTTCCTCATTATCAGATGGTTGGTCGCCCTCATGACCAAATGCTTGGTCACCCTCATGACCAAATGCTTGGTCATCCTCATTATCAAATGGTTGGTTACCTTCACTATCTAATGGTTGTTCCCCCACCTGGCCCCCATTCTGTTGGTTGGTTGCCCATAATTTGACACATGCCTAAGAAGTTTGCCCATGCACGAGCTCAAGGAATAGCAACTTGTCACAAAAGGTTAAGCGCACAACTTCATGTGCTTAGAGGGTTGTAAGGTGAACGGGCAAGTATATGCACATGAGTGAGGATCATGGGCAATGGCAAAGTGACCCCAGCTGGCCCGTTCCCTTTGGTCCGTTCCCTGGTGGTGGACAGTTACCTGCCATTGGGGGACCTTGCTCCTATTCCATCACCTTGTGGTGTGAAGGTTGATGGTAGAGGATAACGGAAATCTCCTCTATGCAAGCTGTTAAACATGCCCAACCATACAGTGGTCTTCCATGGCCTATATAAGGAGTCAAGCTTCATTTTGGTATTCATTCTCAAGGCTATTCTTGTGAGTTGACATGTGATAGACTCTTTATTGGCATCTATCTTTAGTTATGTGTTCTACCTGGAGGTTCTCTAGAAGTGAGAAGTGCTAGTCTCAGCATATCAGCAGACTCTTAGCATGGTTGCTGCCTCTTTGTCTGACCTTGTGAGCAGATGTATCCTCTTGCTAGTGGAAGAGTCCTCCAGGTTGACCAAGAGCAGGTATCCTCTCCGATGGTCGGAGAGTGAAGCGACAGTTTGTGGTGTCCCTAGGCTTAACTCATGTACACTGTCCAACTAAAAAATATATCAATCCTTGTAGTCTTCTTGTTCAATTATATATGTTCTTTTGGTCAGTTCAACTGAGCTTTAATTTTGGAATCTTGTTTGTCTGTCATTGTTGTATTACAAGTGGGTAGTAAATCTTGTGACTATGCCTAAAGATATGGACAAAATGTGTTACATCCTACTTAAGCCTTTCATTTTAAGCTTCAAAGGATTTTTGTTGGGAATTGAACTCACGACCTCCCAGTTAGGACTGCGATGGGCTAACCACTTGCCCCAAAAGCCACGGTTGAGGATTACTTCCTAATCCTCTCTCTTAAGGCATGGTTCAACCATCTCCTACTAGGATTATGTGACATTCCAATGTTGGGAATTGAACTCACCACCTCCCGGTTAGGAGTGCGATGGGCTAACCACTTGCCCCAAAAGCCATGGTTGAGAATTACTTCCTAATCCTCTCTCTTAAGGCATGGTTCAACCATCTCCTATTAGGATTATGTGACATTCCTTCCCCCTTAGGCTGAGCATTGTCCTCAATGCTCACTTGTGGACCCTTCTAACTCTTGGACCCACTTTCCATGCATGAGTGCTTCCATCAACCTCAAACTCAAGCACATGGAGCAAATTTGGACATATCCCACCCTCCGTGGGTGCCCAAATGCGCATGCGCCTTCATCCAAGGCCAGTTTCACACTCACCATAGATAAGCGCTTTTTCCAAGTGCCCACGAATGAGGCGCGAACCTCCGCCTCTCCCAATTTCTCAACTAGGCTCCGATAGCAATGTTGGGAATTGAACTCATGACCTCCCGGTTAGGAGTGCAATGGGCTAACCACTTGCCCCAAAAGCCATGGTTGAGTATTACTTCCTAATCCTCTCTCTTAAGGAGTGGTTCAACCATCTCCTACTAGGATTATGTGACATTCCTTCCCCCTTAGACTGAGCATTGTCCTCAATGCTCACTTGTGGACCCTTCTAACTCTTGGACCCACTTTCCATGCATGAGTGCTTCCACCAACCTCAAACTCAAGCACATGGACCAAATTTGGACCTATCCCACCCTCCGTGTGTGCCCAAATGCCCATACGCCTTCATCCAAGGCTAGTTTCACACTCACCATAGATAAGCGCTTTTTCCAAGTGCCCACGAATGAGGCGCGAACCTCCGTCTCTCCCAATTTCTCAACTAAGCTTTGATACCAATGTTGGGAATTGAACTCACGACCTCCCAGTTAGGAGTGCGATGGGCTAACCACTTGCCCCAAAAGCCATGGTTGAAGATTACTTCCTAATCCTCTCTCTTAAGGCGTGGTTCAACCATCTCCTACTAAGATTATGTGACAATTTTCTTTACCAAAATATATTTGTGTGTCCAATCTTGAATCATGCTCGGGGAATGGTTATGAAACCTCACAAAAGGGGCAGACTTTGTATTATTGACCTTCTTGCACATATGCATGAGATAAGATGCAGATTCATTTCAAATTTCTTCATATTGAGTGCTCCTTGGTCTCGAACCATTCATAAATTCATTGATACAAGTAATGATTACTTCAAAAGTCCTTGGGATGTTGATCTGTGGATTAAAATAGTCATGCACTCTCCATTAAAGTTCCACTATGAAGTGACCACATTGTTGGTTAAATCTTGGAAATGCCTAGTCCCATAAATGAGATGGCATGTCAAAAATGGGGGTGAAGGGAATCCATTGCTTCAAGAGTCACCATCTTGGTAGAATCCAAGGTCACTACCTAAAGCTCTTTCAATGGAGTTGATTGCACAATGTTTCCATGAAAAAGATATTATTTCGTTACAAGAATGCTTTGTTGATGGGCAGTGGATGAGTTTCTCCAAGCCATGGGAAACATTCAATTTGGGAGACTCCATTCACACTGATTGGGGTTTTGTTATCTCCAAAATATAATGCCCACACTTCATAACCATCAATTGGATTCGGAGCTTCATTGATTGGAAAAATGGTTCAAGACCTCCACTGCTTTCTATTACTTTGTGCTCATCACACCTCACAACTTTGCTTCTAAATGTAGTTCCAATTGAGTTTGGAGCACAACAGAGGTATGGTGGAGGAAACCTAGTATTGATATGTAGCAAGGAAAAACTTCCATGCCATTATTGTATTTTCCTCTAAAGAGTGCTAGTTGGTGGATTCTGAACAAATTCTTTCGTGCAAACACTTTCCTTCAAATGGATCAAACTAAGCTCCACCATATAGAGATCTTGCCTATAATGTTTGGGCCTAAGTAGTACATACTGCAATATACGTATTAAATCAAGGCTATGTAGCACTTTATCTCAATGCACACATTTTGAAGTCTATTATAGCAAGATGCCTATAGTTGGTTATTTTGGAGTGCCAAATGTGATGCATATCTACACATGTACAAAGAGAAGAAGTTCCAAGGCATCTTATCTAACTTTAAATTTTGAGAATCCTCCCTCTTCCACTTCAAATGGGGAACATTTTGTACCAATATCAAATAGTGAACCTTCACATCTTCAACACCTCAAAGATAATTATGACTTCTTGAGGAAAACCTTTCAAAGAGTCACATTTTGTATAGCATGATCTACTTTCAAATCAGCTCTAGTTTGTCAAAGAACTATAAGAGGTTGAATATACATAGTTACAGACAGAATCAGTACTTCAAGTGCATAAACCACTCATCATTTCATGATCAAATACTCACAATGTCCATAAGTAATTGAAGCTCTAGGTAATAGCATGCATCCAATACATTGTACCCATTCCTTCAAGCCACCAATCTTCCATTTTAACTGTACCGTTGTTGAATGAGAGTTGGGAAGAAGTTGAATCTCCTAAAAGAAATCTTGAAGTTGTAACTATACATGTCCCTACACGAGACCAAGGTTAAAAACTCAATGCACCACCAAAAATTGAATCCATCTCCTAGCTAATTCAACACAATAGGAAAGCAAATTAATAACTTTTCTATGAAAATATCACTCATCTGAACCAATTTAAGTGTATGTGTGTTGAGCAAGTATTGGCAAGAAGATGAATCTTCTAAAAGAAATCTTGAAGGTGTAACCATGAATGTCTCTACCCCAAACCAAGGTTAAAAAACTGAGATACACCATTAAAAATTGAATCCATCTTTGAGATACACCAACGCAATGGTAATGCCTTAATGACCTTTCTTTGAAAATACTGCACCTTTGAACCTAATGCCAATGCAAAAGATGGAACTCGAAGAGGGGACTAATAAGGGGACTCCAAATCCAATAAATCTCATCGTCAGCCAAATCAACATCCCAACGAAGATGAATATTGGAACAGAAATCTTGAAGGTGTAACCATGAATGTCTCTACACCATACTAAGGTTAAAAAACTCGATGCACCACTAAAAATTGAATCCATCTTTGAGATACATCAAAGCAATGGTAATGTCTTAATGACCTTTCTTTGAAAGTACCACATCTTTGAACCTAATGAATTGCAAAAGGTGGAACTCGAAGAGGGGACTAATAAGGGGACTCCAAATCCAATAAATTATCATTGTCTTCCAAATCAACATCCCAACGAAGTATGAGGACTAATTTTTTCCAAGAATGAGACAACATCCCAATAATTATGGTCGTTAGCTTAAGGGGTGCATGGGAGAGAGTTTTAGACTTGACATCTAGATCCCACATCTCTTTATAATATGATGCTTGTTCTTGTAAAATAGCTCAAAAAATACCAATCCAAGGCATAGAGTTATCTCATATTTAGGTATTTGCACCTTTTAACATGAACATGTCCATAAGATCTGATATACTTAGACCCCCATTCCATTTTTGTGTATCTGTGTAACAAACAACCAAGCACATGGGACTCTTGCACAAGAAGAATTTTTTGCCAAAGGAAAGCCTTCATAAGAGTAAAAAGTAAATAATGCAATATTGCAAAAATACTATGTACAATTGTGAGTCAAAAATGCATCAACCATTCATATGGATGCCATTAAGCAATTTCTAGCAAAACTTTTTATGCAATCCATTGAGTTTGTTGACGAGAAGTGATGTTTATTCCCATTGGGTGTCCATGTGAATGAAATTTTCCCCTTTCAAAACATGTAATCGAAACTAAAATAAGGAATTGAATCATGTTCAGCTATATCGATCGATGTTTTATTTGGAAATATTCATAGTTAGGCTCAAAGCAATCCTAAATGCATGAAAAATACTCAAAGAAGTCTTCATAAATAGATCTATTTCTTCCAAAAAAGGCAAGTGTGTCATCTATGAATCTAGCACCAACAAACGATTCATTCACAAGATTAAGACAATGAGGTGTTGCCTCAACAATGGCACTAAAGAGTAAATGGAACAGATGGCCATATATTATGCTCGGATCTCTTTGTCTCTGACCATAACTGAGGATCTTCCTCCTGATTGGAACAATTATGAAGGACGTGCTGAGCCAAGAAAATGTGGATGTTGGATTAACAGGTTGGGGATTGCTAGAAGGGAGAGGAATAAATGAAGTTTGTTTTTGTTGCGTGTAAGGTGCATCTAATTGAATGGTTAAAGTTACGTGGCATGTACTAATGTCTCTCGTTTCAATGGAAGGTGTGAAGGACTTATATGATGCTGCAGAGGTGTTTTCCCTCATCTAAATCACTTAGATTTCTATTTTTTTGGAAATCTTTATCACCCTCAGCTTGCAAATATGCGCCAATGCACTCGGTTCACCGATCTACTTCCCTTTCTCTTCTTCACTACACCAACATGCTCACGAGCCTTCAATCTCACACCTTCATCGACACACACTCATCCTACACATGCTCATACACCTACACACTTTCCATGCATGCACATGCTCAACCACACACACAATCCAGTACATGACATTTTCTCCCTCTATGTACCACACACTCTCCCTACTCACTTTTTCTCTTTCTCTTACTCTTTCTTTATTCTTAACTCCCAGCTCTCACGCACTCTCTCTTCCAAGCTCTCTTCTTCTCATGCACCCATCTATAGACACGTATATCCGACCATACCCTCACACACTCTCAAACATTTACTCTCTTACAATTGCTCTCTTACTCTTTCCCACACCTTCGTTCACTCACATCTACACTCTCCTTCCCTTCTTCCCTCTTTCTCATGTCTCCTACTTGGTCCCACACTTACTTACACATACTCTCACATACACATACTTTTTCCTCTCTCCTTCTCTTACTCTTGCGCATACACTACACACTACACTCACTCATAGTTGTTTCTGACGGATTTCTGACTTGTGACTTCTGACGGGATATTTTTTTCTGACGGGTCAGTTACAACGTTTCTGACGGTAATTGACGCTGCCTTAATTTTGGACATAAAAATCAAAAGATTAGTATTAGAGACATGATATATAACATAGATTCATAGAAATACTCATGGTCATAAATTGATTATACATGGATTAAAATGAGCTCGTTCACGTCTTGCCATTTACCAAAGTGATAAACTATGGTTTATAGAAGCCAACGCCACCAACAACATGATTTATTGATTCGATGATGTTATGAAACATGCTCAAACTCAATATGTATTATGCTAGCATAGAATCCTTTTATGTCCTTGCATAATCAGTTGATGTCCTTGCATGTTTGCTAATCCATGAATAATAATCAATATGAGGGTTTAAAGCTGAAGGCTTCATATGCTGCCAGTCCTTGCAACATATTACTCACCTATTCATGTTCAAGTTGGACCTCATGTTTACCTTCCAAAATCCTTTATGTGCAATCTCACATTGTATTTAAGTTACACTGCATTGCGTTTTCAACATGTTACTATTAAAGTTATCAAGATCATTTACAAATCAAAATCAAATCTTTTCTCTTCCATTCAATACATTTTAATATTTATGGCATGTCCTTCACAAACATGAAACACTACATATTAAAACAGGACAAGAGCATGTACACAATCAGGCTGCAAGTTGAATTATCCAAAACCATGCAAACTTACAGAGCGTCCATCTTCCAATCTAGATCATACGAGTAATTAAAAGCCATACATAGTCCATCTTTTAGCTCTGTAATTACCCACTTATCCATTGTTGTTTGATAGAAAACAAACAGAATGTCTGAATCTCCAGCTTGTTGTATCAAACAAAACATATGTTCTTGTTTTTTTCTTGGCAGATAAAAAACATATGGCATGGTTCACATGTCTGTAAACAGTTATGTAACTTGTCCCTGTAATGATTGAGTTTTGGTCCAGCCTGTAGCCTGTAGGTGTTATTAATTAAATGCTTGAGCAGCTGAGCTTTGCACATATTACAGTCTATAGATTTTCTCAATATTCCAAAAGATAAGAGGCAAACTGTTTCTCAACCACAGCAACTGTGAGCTTATGAGTAGAGAAACAAAAAGAAAAAGGTCAAAATAACCTCTGAAAAAAAAACCTGCAATAGCCCCATCAGCTACCAGTCAGTAACCCAGGGGTAAGGTACCTCATTCCTGACGTCAGCTATACGTAGCTGACGTGTCAGGAAACAACTAGGCACTCACTATCTCTCTCACTTTTACTCTTTTTCCCACTCTTTCTATTTCACTCTACACCTTTTTCACGACACACTCACCTTCTCATCCAATTACCCAAAATCCTCACACATTCCCACCAAGCACAAAGAGCTCAAAGTGCTCCTCCATATAGCTACCGGGAAGTAACATCACACCCACTCACACATCTCATCAATGTAATAATTCGCGAATTTTATTCAGAAAATAAAATTCTTTAAATTCGCATCACAAATTAATTCATATGGAGCGAATTTTATACACCTGGGACATCGAATTTTTTTCGGTTACATTGAGAATCGTGCCCTTAGAATGAAATGGAGAGCCGATGTTGTAACTTGTTATGAAAGTATTTTGTCAAGTTATATCTCAATAAAATTCATGAATCTTACATGGGATTGAGATACACATATACTTTATATGTAAAAACATAAAATTCTCTCCAGATGGATAAAATTCTCGAATTTTATTTTTGGTCCAAACTTACTAAAGGAATTAAACCAATAATTCCCGAATTAATTCTCTCACTCGTACTATGCATCCCATCAAACAAGCTTTGACTCACTATCACTCTCTCAGGTATTCCTTGCACACATTAAAATAGACATACGCCTGCACAACATATCTACATTCAAATGGAGGGAAGAGGATAGAGGGTAGATGTGACAAAAATTTCTCTTTTTAGCAAGATTCTACTAGATGATCATCTAAGCTGAAATCTCTTATCCTTTATTCTCATTGAGAGTGAAATGTGTCTATCAATTGAGCAAATCATGCACATTCGTGGACCCAGATACTCCAACTGCATTTTTTCTATGCACGCGCTATGGAGGCAATAATTCGGTATCACTTATGAGTAGCAATCTTATGCCTCAAGTGTAGACATCATTCCCGAACGGTATAGCACTTGATTTTGGTACAAGTTAATGGAAGCACTCACATTTGGGCACCTAAACAAAAACAACGAAGGTGGTATGACCCGTGGTCTCACAAAACAAGATGCATATATACTTCCGTAAAGGTGAGTTAACTTGTTAAGTTAGGACATGCTTGATGCATCAGGTCATGGGAAATCTCATGAATTCGTATTGAATCCTAGGAATGTTCTTACTCATATGCTCTCGTACGTATGGTGATTTGTATAGTTTCCATATATGAGTCTAGGAGGAACTTAGAACATCTCAGTCAACTGATTGAAACATTCCTCCATAAACATAGCGTGAAGCACTTCACCATTTTTCTATAAGAAAATCATTCATAGAGTCCATCACTCCTCTTGAAGACCATATACCATGCGGAGAATGATCAACTTGATGAACACCATGTAAGGTAGCAACGCAAGCATGTCCGAACTTTTAAAGAATACAATAGTGAGAAATGCAATTTTTTAATTCACAAGAAAAGATAAATAGAAGGGATTGTTCCCAATATCCAAAATCACATTTCCTTCACCTACGATTTGCAATAGCCAAAAGCCTCTTAACACATGTTGAAACCACATAGGCACAGTACATTTATCTTTAACAGAATTACTGAGTGGCTATTGCACCCTCCCTCTCATTGATTATCTGTTTCCCCACATTGAACCTCGCACCATAACACTTCTTACTGCACACAAGCATGAAGAGGTCTAGCATTTTTTTGTCATTTATACAAATATCAATCTCTATGCATAATGCAGGTGTTTGTAAGCTATTTTAACCTTACGAATGCTGCGCATGAAAAGCCTCCCCCAACATCAATAGCATAGAAAATTCTTCTTGCTCATTACTATCCATTGTTTGTTCAACAACGAAAAAACCTATCGGACATAAGTTGCGCTTGTTCAGATTAAAAAAGATTTTCATAATCCTTTTTCAAACACCAAAACAATGATGGCTGGCAAATTCAAAAGGAGTTGTTTGTAGTTGAAACTATACCCAAGATCCTGAAATCGAGCATAACGAAATGACACATCAACGTTTTTCTCTCATCTGCTAGCAGATCCCTTGTGATACCTCTATGATTGTGCTTTTTCCTAATGGAGCTGGTGGTTATCAGATTTAGGAAGGATCGCTACCAAATCCACTCTGATTTCAGCTCTTAGAATTTTCTTTTCTCTTGGCAAGCAGTTGTTCATCATCTACTCCAACGAATGATTTAAAAAAAGGACTTGCTCCCATGAACACCACAAAAGCTATGCCCTGAGGCAAGGATAAACCCTGCCCATCAATTGTTCCCCCGTTGTTTTCCAAAATAATAACTTGAATGTATGCCCTTCCCACTGCTTACAAACCGGCACACCATCTCAGATATACACAAAGATAATAGTCGACTGCAAACCTCGAATCTTTCAGCATACCTCAATGGTTTAGTGGACAATCCTCCATGCAACCTCTAAAAATGCCTCCATTAGCGCTTTCGACAAGTTCTCTCCTCTCGCTTCTCCTCAACCTCTATAAATCATTAGATCCTGAGAGTCTTCTCAGTTCCCCAAGAGCTCAAGAGAAAGCACGAAGGAGCCCACATGTTCCTTGTCTTCTCCAAATGAAACTTGCATGCCCCTCTTGGAACCCTTCAGCATTCCTGTTCTGCTCCTGATCCTCCACAGCCTCTAGTAGGGTTCCAGCCCCTCCTCTGCCTCCCCCTTGCTGTCGTGCACACAAAAGACAGAGAGCTCCCTTGGAGAGATCAGACGTTTCTCACAGAGCCCCACCCCCCCCCCCCCCCCCCCCCCCCGATCACAAAGAAAAAATGAAGCTCCAGCCGAAGCTCTTCCTTGCCCTTCTGCCGCAAGAAAATGGACCGTCTTCCCTTTACCCCCAGCCTTCCCTGGCAGTCAGCAGCCCCAAAGAATGACAAAGATCGGCTGAACAAAGGTCTCCCCTGCTTCCATCGCCTCCAAATACCTCCATGACCCCCCTCAGCTCCCTCTGCCTTCGAAGGATTAGGCAGCAGCCCACTCCCCCAGACCACCATCCCCTATCAGAAAAGATCGAGAGAGAGAGAGAGAGAGAGAGAGAGAAATCTGAGTATCCGTCCCCAAAAAACAAAGAGCCTCTCGTACCTGCATGCAGTCCCAAGTATGTGCAATCAAGGGCATTTCCCCTCTGACATTTCAGAGGGCGGGCAACCACTGCCCACCCCCAACAATACATTCCAACCTCAGTTCTTACAGGAGTTCGAATCACTAGGCCATCCTCAATAGTGTAGAAGTCCAACTGAACAAGTAAAAGGTCCGATGTTGCCTTTACCGTAAGAAACGAGATCGTGGTCCATTTATGCCAATAACTTTATCAAAGAACTTGATAGCTGCACCAGTTGTAGTCTCAGGTTAGAAACTTTTACATCCTCTACCTCCTTGGGGTTGGAAATGATTTCCATGTGTAAAGCATCAGCTTTAACAAGCCTCTTTATTGCCTTAAAATTTACCCAAATGTTGTTCGCATTGAAAATTTTGAACTTCCGTATTGACTTGAACTTGCCAATATGTTCTTCAGGAACCTCCATGCAATAATCATTTTGGTTGTGTATAAGATGCTTCAAGATTCTCAAGTCAACAGCTGCCCCCAAGTTGTCTGAGTTGGCTACAAAAACATACTCTTAGTCCTCTACCAATCTAGTTGCCACAATCTTGGATAATTGCCCACTCGAACTGGTTAGGTGCACTCACCAATTGTATGGGTATGGCTGCAACAATATCTCCTTCAAAAAAAAAAACTCCACTAGTAGTGAGTGGCTTATTTGGACACCTTTATTTGCAACAACAATTTCTCATGTTCACACATGCATCTTCCTATTGTAAGCATGCACTTACGAACCTATCCATGCTCACATATGCACACATCTCCATGAATGTAAACACATTCAACAATTCTCTAATTGAAAAAAAAAATCGTGTTTTGGACAACTATATGTTCCCGATCAATATGCTAATAGACTGCCATTTAACACCACCTGTTTGTGTAACATACTCCCCTTTGTTAGAATGCAAAGTCGTCCTGGAGGAGCCTCTCCACAACCAGCTTGCTTTTTTCCATCTACATCATCACAAGTATCCCTGTACGCGTATACCCACATGCATGTCACCATGGATCAGATGCTCCCATACCTGCTCATGCACAACCACTTTCAAATCTCATTTGTTCCTACAATAAAACTCAACAAACATGTCATGCCATCCATATGTTTTTCTACAATCTAAGTCATCAATGCCATGATCAAACCCAATGACTCGAGGGGAATATCCATCATGCGATCATGCATCATGATTCATCCCTCGAAGATCATCCTGCAACAAAGCTCAAACAAAAAACGTGTCATCCACATGCTCCCCTCAATCTAAATCATCAATGCAATAAACCAAACCAATGACTTCGAAAAGATATCAATAGTATGAAGATGAACCAGTTCTCGAACAATATCGTGTAAACCTGCAGTCAATCAACACTAATGTTATCAATCAACCAAAATCATTTGTATACCTTGACCTAGGTAAAGTCCTCCTTTGTCGTCGCATTTCTGTCGCCTTCAAACTCATCAAAAAGTGAATCCAAGAAAATCATACAAAAAGGATCAACAAGGCAGTCTAAAGAGTAATCTCACTCATGCCCCAAAAAACTGATCACCCCAAAAATGAAACGAGACACAAGTGAAGAAGTTTCAAGGAGCACGTACGCCATTGCAAACCTTCGAAACGGACCTATCGATAACATAAGAAGAGCCGAATATATAATAACTATGCCATCATTAATGCTGGACTCGAGCGGATCGATCTATGAACAGCAAGCATGTCGTCCCTCTAAGTACATGCATGAAAAAATACATAACATCCGGGCAATCACCGCCCTCATCCTCTGTCTCTCCCCCTCAGGAGTGGGAACTTTCCTTCTCTTTTTCTTTTTGTTTGTTTTTTTTCACGAGTTAGCCTATGTTGGAATTGGATGCGACTCACGCCCTGGCCATCCGGCCAGGTTTGTTCCATCCGTCTACCAACACAACATAGTGCCCAATGACATATATACGATATACACACGCATATATATGTGCTAGCCCATAGCGAAGCTGGGTGCGGCTCATGGTCTTGACCGTCCGGCCAAG
Organism: Ceratopteris richardii; assembly: GCA_020310875.1. Classification (NCBI taxonomy): domain Eukaryota; kingdom Viridiplantae; phylum Streptophyta; class Polypodiopsida; order Polypodiales; family Pteridaceae; genus Ceratopteris; species Ceratopteris richardii. Next base: position 6,334,418 of record CM035409.1, read on the forward strand.
ATGGTTCCACTCACCTATCAACCCCCTATGGTGTGTAGCACCAAACAAATATGAACACGCCCTAGTCCAGGCCTATGAAGAAGCTAGCATCAGCTCTTAGTCCTGACAACCCGGCCAGGATGACTCCACTCGCCTACTAACCCATCATAGCACACTGGCGCACATATATACACACTTTTTGTTTTTGTTTTCCTTTTTTCCTCTTTTTTTTTTTTCATTTTCGATGTCCTGAGAGTTAGGGATAGGCAGAAAGGAGCATATGCCCTACCCGTCTCGCCCATCATGTATACACAAAAATACACAAAAATACACAAAAAAACGTACGTGGAGCTCATAGATCGCTCTTCCCTTCGCAGTCACTTCTTAGGGCATAAGCATTATATGAAGTAACCGACTAATCGCAACCTAACCAATCGACCCCGATTTCCCCGTCTTACCTTTAAGTCCTTTCCTTTGGTGCAATGTAGCATGAGCAACCTCAAAAATTCCTACCTAGTCTCGTCCACAATCGATGATCAACGTTCTCTAGGCAGTGAGTCAGACTCCGCCTCAGGAGCCTCATCATCGTGCAAACTATCTCATCAACACCTCAATCATTTCCTTTTTTATCTCCAAACTCATCTTTGTGGAGAATCCATGTCATTTCTCGATTTTTGTAAATAGTCCGCTACAGAAAAAAGGCGTTTTGAAAGGCATCGTGCACTTTCATTTCCTTCATTCCTTAATTCGTCCACCTCCCTAGCTAGTTCGCTCAATCTTCGCCTAAACGATTCAATATCACCTTGGCATCTTGTCATTTCGCAATCCATGTGCCTTATTCTTTCATGCAATTTCTCATCTTTTGGTCCCCCCTTCACACATACTCTTTTCATTCTCTCGTAGCTCATTTCCAATTTCCCCAAACAATTCATATAGTTTCTCAATCCTCTCTTGCATTTTCATATGTTCCTTTTCAAGCTTCTCATATCCATCTTTATGTACTTGCTCAATTTTTTCAACCTTCTTCACCAAAGGATCTAACTCTTTTGATATTCTTCTCCCTAGATTGTCCATCCTATTTTCTAGTTAATCCCCCTTTGATTCTATTTCTCAGACTCTTCTAATGACCTCCTGAACACTATTCTCTAATTGACTAGCTAGGGCTTCTACAATACCCATCAAAGCGCTCGTCTTTTCTCTCTCCTCCAAATGTGCTAAGCTTATCTATCATCGTCTCCAACTCATCTTCAATTCTATCTATTCTTCCATCTCTCTCTACATATCTCCATCTTTCGTGTTCTCTCTGACTCGTCCATCTATGGAGCTCTCCTCTTAGCCTCGCATTCTCTCTTCGAAGTTCTCCCATTTTCTTATCACTCTCTACCTGCGCACACTGAATCTTCTCTAATTTTGATAGAAGGTCATTGTTGATTCTACCCCCTTGGTCATTGTCCTGCACATAACTTCTTGCACTCTCCTCATTTCTTGCTTTCCTCGCTCAATCCTTTTCATCAAATCGTCCATAGTACACCGAGAGTTTTAAAAATGGGTTTCAAAACGTTTAGTACGTAGATTATTAAAAAAATGGAAATAAAAAACGAGTATTATATTTCTTTGCAACATTTTTTAATTTCTATTTTTAATAGTCCATGAATAATGCACATCTAACATTCCTTTACCTATGTAATATTAGAAACACATAAAAATTTTGATTTACAGACTACTACCTCATAGAAGACAATACACGCTGTGGCCTATGGGCGTCGACCCATAGGTATGCAATATCATGGTTATAACCTCAATAGATTTAGAAGACATAGATTTAAAAGCTAAAAACCTAAGATTGAATGATGAACTTGAATTTCAATATGTACCATGATTCGTATTGGATAGTGATCACATACATGTCATCACAATGTCACATTAAAGGGAAAAAATATATAAACGATTATCATGACTTGTAAGCTTTTGCTCATTCAAAAATCTATAACATCCAAGGTCAAACATAACTTATTAATCCATGGACTATGAAATATCACTGTAAATGAACCATGAAACATTGATGTTGATGGTCCAAAGTGAATAAAAAGTAGTTTTATGGCTCCAAAGGAATAAAAAACGTTTTTATGATGCAAACTGTGATAAAAAACGTTTAAGATGTTTTTAAGTACTAAACGTTTTTTATTGTTGATAAAAAACGCATTTTTTTCAACTATGCAATCGTCCTCGTTTCGTTGCGACTCATCTTCAATTGTAAACCCATAGCAATCTACTATCACTAAATCAGAACCAACCTCAAGTGCCTCTCTTCCTATGTCCTTGCCCTTCCTAACAATCTCTCCACGCTCAAGCATTTCAATTTTCTTTTTCAAGTTTTTGTTTTCTCTTTTCAATGCTTTGTCGCTGCTTTCCATGAATTTCCCCTTCTCCTCCCATTCCCTTAAGATCTCCTCTATTTTTGTTTGATTTTTCTATAGCCAATCCACCTTTGCCCTCTCGCTGTTTCGCTCCTCACATATCCAATTTACTTGACATTGTAGATTTTCCACGAGTTCTACTAAGACTTTATCTTGAGATCCATTGATCCTATTTTTTCTCGCATAGACAAGGTCCTCATCTATCTTTAGTTGTTCAAAGCTATTGGTCACAATAATCCATTGTACCATCTTGGAGATGTCCCTTCCTACCCTCGAGGTCCTAGTTATCGAAGAAGCTTCACTGTTTTCAACCTCCACATAGAGAGAAGAGAGAGCCGAACAAGTTCTCTTCCCTCTGTCCTTCCCAACAGAGATTTCTTTCACCTCGCATGCATGCTCACACAAGCTCTTCTTTCCACAATCTGTGAAGACAAGAACAAAATCCAAAGGAAGACACTCGAGAGCGAAATTCGGCAATATGCCCAATATCCTCAAAACACCAGAATCTCACATAGTTTGAGATAGAACCAAAGCGAGGACGTGTTTTCACGTGATGTCTCATCATTCGATCGAATTCAGTCTCTCTGTTGGTCCGTCCACCATTCACCGGCCTCGCCTCAATCTTCTGAAAACCCCAAACTTTCCTTCCTTGCTCCATTTCTTTAACAAGAACCACTAACACAATTGCGAGACCGAATGGTTGTGCCACCGGTTGGGCACCAAGCAAACTCGTAGCAATCTCTATGAGATGTGCTAAGCCAAGTCCCCACCGGGTGTGCCAAATGAAGGGCTTATAAGATGCCGTAGAGAAGGTGTTTTCTCGCAACTAAATTGCTTAGATTTCTACTTTTTGGAGATCTTTACTCACCCTTAGCTCGCAAATATGTGCCAATGCACTCGCTTCACCGATCTACTTCCCTTTCTCTTCTTCACTCTCACTCCCTTATGCACTTACACAACTAAACAGCTGCATACACCAACAAGCTCACAAGCCTTCATCGACACACACTCATCCCACCCATGCTCATACACCTACACACTTTCCATGCATGCACATGCTCAACCACACACAGAATCCAATACACGATCTTTTTCTCCCTCTATATAGCACACTCTCTCCCTACTCACTTTTTCTCTTTCTCTTACTCTTCCTTTATTCTTAACTCTCCACTCTCACGCACTCACTCTTCCAAGCTCTCTTCCTCTCATGCACTCATCTATACACACATATCCAACCATACCCTCACACACTCTCACACATTTACTCTCTCTCTTTCCCACACCTTCGCTCACCCACACCTACACTCTCCTTACCCTTCTTCCCTCTTTCTCACGTCTCGTACTTGCTCCCACACTCACTTACACACACTCTCACATACACATACTTTTTCCTCTCTCCCACTCTTACTTTCATGCACACACTACACATGCACTCACTATCTCTCTCACTTTTACTCTTTTTCCCACACTTTCTATTTCACTCTACACCTTTTTCACCACACACTCACCTTCTCATCCAATTACCCAAAATCCTCATACATTCCCACCAAGCACAAAGAGCTCAAAGTGCCCCTCCCTACAGCTATCGGGACACAATTTGTTTGTAGCTGAAACTATACCCAAGATCCTGAAATCGAGCATAACGAAATGAAACATCAACCTTTTTCTCTCATCTGCCAGCGGATCCCTTGTGATACCTCTATGATTGTGCTTTTTCCTAATGGAGCTGGTGGTTATCAGATTTAGGAAGGATCGCTACCAAATCCACTCTGATTTCAGCTCTTAGAATTTTCTTTTCTCTTGGCAAGCACTTGTTCATCATCTACTCCAACGAATGATTTAAAAAAAGGACTTGCTCCCATGAACACCACAAAAGCTATGCGCTGAGGCAAGGATGAACCCTGCCCATCAATTGTTCCCCAATTGTTTTCTAAAATAATAAGTTGAACATATGCCCTCCCCACTGCTTACAAACCGGCACACCATCTCAGATATACACAAAGATAATAGTCGAATGCAAACCTCGAATCCTTCAGCATACCTCAATGGTTTAGCAGATGTTCCTCCATGCAACCTCTGAAAATGCCTCCAGTAGCGCTTTCGACAGGTTCTCTCCTCTAGCTTCTCCTCAATCTCTGTATATCATTAGCTCCTGAGAGTTTTCCCAGTTCCCGGAGAGCTCAAGAGAAAGCACAAAGGAGCCCGCATGTTCCTTGTCTTCTCCAAATGAAACTTGCATGCCCCTCTTGGAATCCTTCGGCATTCCTGTTCTGCTCTTGATCCTCCACAAACTCTAGTAGGGCTCCAGCCCCTCCTCTGCCTCCCCCTTGCTGTCGTGCACACAAAAGACAGAGAGCTCCCTTGGAGAGATCGGACGTTTCTCACAGACACCCCCCCCCCCCCATCACATAGAAAAAATGAAGCTCTAGCCGAAGCCCTTCCTTGCCCTCCTGCCGCAAGAAAATGGACCGTCTTCCCTTTACCCCCCAGCCTTCTCTGGCAAACAGCAGCCCCAAAGAACGACGAAGATCGGCTGAATAAAGGTCTCCCCTGCTTCTGTGCGCCTCCAAAAACCTCCACGACCCCCCTCAACTCCCTCTGCCTTCGAAGGATTAAGCAGCAGCCCACTCCCCCGGACCACTATCCCCTATCTGGAAAAATCGAGAGAGAGAAAAAAGTCTGAGCATCCGTCCCCAAAAAACGAAGAGCCTCTCCTACCTGCATGCAGTCCCAAGTGTGTGCAATCAAGGGCATTTCCCCTCTGACATTTCAGAGGGCGGGCAACCACTGCCCACCCCCGAACAATACATTCCAGCCTCAGTTCTTGCAGCGTATCGAATCACTAGGCCATCCTCAATAGTGTACAAGTCAGACTGAACAAGCAAAAGGTCCAATGTTGCCTTTACCATAAGAAACGAGATCGTGGTCCACTTATGCCAGTAACTTTATCAAAGAACCTAATAGCTAAACCAGTTTTAGTCTCAAGCTATGAGACTTTTACATCATCTACCTCCTTGGGGTTGGAAATGATTTCCATGTTTAAACCATCAGCTTCAACAAGCCTTTTTATTGCCTTGAAATTTACCCAAATGTTGTTCGCATTGAAACTTTTGAACTTCCATATTGACTTGAACTTGCCAATATGTTCTTCAAAAACCTCCATGCAATACTCATTTCGGTTGCAATACTCGTTTCGGTTGTGTATAAGATGCTTCAAGATTCTCAAGTCAACAGCTGCCCCCAAGTTGTCTGAGTTGGCTACAAAGACATACTCTTTGCCCTCTGCCAATCTGGTTGCCACAATCTTGGATAATTGCCCACTCGAACTGGTTAGGTGCATGCACCAATTGTATGGGTATGGCTGCAACAATATCTCCTTCAAAAAAAAACTCAACAAGTAGTGAGTGGCTTATTTGGACACCTTTATTTGCAACAACAATTTCTCATGCTCACACATGCATCTTCCTATTGTAATCATGCGCTCACGAACCTATCCATGCTCACATATGCACACATCTCCATGAATGTAAACACATTAAAAAATTCTCAAAGTAAAGAAAAATTGTGTTTTGGACAACTATATGTTCCTGATCAATATGCTAATAGACTGCGAGTTAACACCACCTGTCTGTGTAACAAGGTGTATGTATATGAGATGTGGGCGGGCTCTCATGCATCAGTATGTTTGCTGGTGATCTTCTAGAGTGTGAGATGTAGATTTAGGTGAAGTACCCGTGGGTCCTGGGAGGTTGAAGAGAGGACCATGATGAAGGGAAGGAATGTGGAGGTGTAGATGATTTATGTGAACTAGATGGTACTAAGCAAATAGGTGGAAAGGGTGAAGAATGAGCATATCCTCGCTGCTCCGAAGGTAACTTTTCTAGCTGCTCTCGAGTACCTTTTTGTGCTTTTGTTCTTGTGCGACCTTGCTAACCTGATTTAGTCGGTGTACTTGATGTGGCCCTATGTGATGTGCTGAATTGATATTGATAGATCCTGCCCTAATGGTTCACAGATTTTGATGTCTACGAAATGCAAGTTATTTTTCAACACTAGTAATGCCTTGAACAAGATCAGGAATTTTAAAAGAAGGGGGTCAGTGTCACCCGTTGAGAATAAGCCAGCACACTTAGTAAGAGATATACCTTCATAAGTTCAGGGTTATCCAAAAGACTTTCCTTGATTCCATGATCTTGTCCCATCCCAACATGGATGCTAAGACTGCCTTTGTTGATTTGCCATGTGGTAGGGATGCAGAAAACTTAAACAGTGTAATCAATTCTTTCCGAGACTCCTGAGGGTTGTCTAGTGTCGGCATCTTGACTCTTGCAAATTTAGAGAGCCCCATGTCATCCAGTTCGGATCGTGTGAATGCATCCAATAAGTCACCTCAAATGGAAATTATAATTTTAGTCGTAGTTGATAATGTCATATCTGGTGAATTGTTGTCTTTTCGAAGATTTCACTAACGTGTTCTGTTCATCATCGAGAGATTTTGATTCGGATGCCACTTCTTGGGATGCAATGTAGAGAGAATTGCTAGAATCTCCAGATTGAGAAGAGTGATATGAGTCGGCACTTGAATTTGCACTCCAATCGGTCCTGAATTTTGAGGCTTCTTCTTCATAGGAAATGTTCATCTTTATAGTATAGGTGAGTGGAGATTTAAAAATGGAAGCGGAGAGATGATGGAGCTGACGGCATCTAGTGGTGAAGGTGCTTGGAGCTGACAGTGTCTATGGTGAAGGTGCTTGGACTATATTTATGAATCATCTAGTAGAGCATATGATTGACAGAACCTGGTGAACATTGCTTGTCCAAGCCAAATGCTGTAGTTGTCTAGTGAGATTAAGAAAGCCAAAGCCAAGAAAGTGATCTCAAGGGAAGAAAGTGATCCCAACTGATTTTGCAAATAGATCAATCTGATATGATGTTGCTTTCCCTTCTATCAATGGTCTTTCTTGTTTAATGGTTGCCTGAAAGACTTGATCGCCCTAGCTGATTGTTTCTTACTTTTCAATGGTCACCCTGTTTTTTCCAACAAAGGTCAGGTGGGTCGCCTTATTTGATAGGAGGGTTGCCTTATAAAGGTGCTTTATGTGAAGATGCCTTCCTTTGACAGTCCTTGAGATCAATGGCAGCATTTCAGCTCTCTCCTCCAACGCCTAGGGCACCTATCCACGAGCATCCCATCGGCAGAAGACGGGCTTAGTGAGGCTTTTCGAATTCCTGAATCCTGAAGTGTTGTGGATTCAAGCTGCTATGCTTGGCAGGAGGGCGGATATGCTTGGTAGGAGTGCTGGTGTACATGAGAGAGATGGAGAAACTCGAGCTGAGGTAGGCTGTTTGATCAGGCATATGAACCATCTTCATGCAAGTTTTTCTATATTTAGTAAGATTAGGATAAGAAAAAGATGGAAACAATATTTCCTTAAAGAAAAACTTTCCCAAAAAGGGTGAGGCTACTCACGGATAGTTAGCATTAAAATAGGTGGCCCCAGTTCAATGAGTGCAAGGATACGGGCCCTCACTGTCTATTCGCCTTATTTAGGAAAATTGCTCGCCTTGTTTTTTAGAAAAGGTAGAAAAAGGTTCCCCCCTTTTTTTGTTGGATGCATAAGAAGAAATGCCCGCTTTTTATGCCTAAAGTTCACCCATTATTGGTTTATATGACCAGTTGCTGGTAATGACTTTGTTCTTAGACAAGAGGAGGGATAAAGAGATATGCTACTTCCATTTAGCTATCACTGGATGATTCGGCAGCTGTTCTCCTTGTTTACTTTGGTGCAACAACTCTTTGGATGTTGTAGCCATGAAGGAATCAAAGCTAAGGAAGAACAACAAGATGCAAAGCTTGTTGTCATTGGCTTAGGTGCTGGCATAGTTGTTTCTGACGTGAATCTGACTTCTGACTTCTGACGGGAATCTTTCTTCTGACAAGTCATGTGAAATAACTCTAATGGTTTCTGATGCGACCTTAAACTTTGGTAGAAGAATTTTGAGAACACTTATATATTATACATGAATAAGATGATCAAATTTAAACTTCAAACAGAATATATCAATGCAAGATGGTCATATGATATGATCCAATATAAATTATAAGTTGTATACAATATTGCATAGAATAATAAAGAAAGAGTTGTCTGTATGACTATTTATGTATTGAAATGAAATCACGAAGTAGTACTTATATAGACAATATGGGTCAAGTTAGCAACATGTTTCTGACGTGAGGTTACTAATGTTTTTTCCCGAGATCTCAAAAAGGTATCCGACGAGTAAGGTAACAACGATGGCTGTTGGTAGTAAGAGAGCACCTTGTATAGCCTTTTGGCCCTCTCTTCCTAGCTGAATGTGGTGATAAAATGTTTTTTAATCAATTTTTGCTTTCTCTGTAGCTTCATCACCGATGGGTGTGGTCTTTAGCAATGTAGTTCACCATGGAATCGCTATGCTGTTAGTTGGGTAGGGGTTCTTTCCTCTCAAGCTATATATCTCAAAAGATCATGGCTTACATGGGAGGGACATTGTTCTTGTTTTTGCAAACATCACTAAATTTAGGGGAATATAAGAGAGAAAAAGAGAGAGGGGGAGAAGAAGGACGCTGGATCACCTAATTTGGAGGGGAAGATAAGAGTCTCCCTAATTGGGAGAGAATAAGAATTAGTGAAGGATAAGAACAAAGGTCGCCTTATTTAGTGATAGTGAAGAATGTGTTGCCCCAATTCAGGAAGTGCAAAGATAGTCGCCTGATTTATGAATGATAGAAACTTGATTCCCTTGTACAATAGGATGAATAGAGTATGTCGTCGTATGTAGGATGAACAAATGATAGATGAACAAATGAACAAACAGGTGATGATAGAGGAAAGACAGGTCACCCTATATATTAGAAGGATACATTTGGGCCTAATTTCGGGAGATGAGACTATGTTGCTCTATGGAAGAGGATGAGAAACGTAGGTCAAAAGGTCGCCTTGGTAAGTCATAAAATAAGTTAGCCTAGCTTTGGTGGAAGGGAGGAAACTTCTCACCCTATTTTGAAGTGGAGAAAGTAGAGGTGTCCCCTAGTTTTGGGTGATAGAAAGAAAAATAGGTCTCCCTATTTCAAGTGGGAGAAGTAGAGTGGTCACCTAGTTTTGGGTGATAAGAAGAAAAACAGATCACCTTATTTCGAAGTGGAGGAGGGAAAAGGGTCCCCCCATTTGCTTTGAGGGGAGGAAAAGGGTAGCCTAGTTTTGAGTGTAGGTTGCTCCATTTTCCTTGAGGGAGGAAAAAAGGGCCCTTGAGTTTTAGTTGTATGTGGAAAATGTGTCGCCCATTTTGAGGGTGTGAAAAAGAAAGAATGAGGTGCACTTCTAATAGCTCGAGGAGAGGAAAGAGAGAGAAAGAGAGAGAGAGAAAGAAAGAAAGAAAGAAAGTCATATTAACGTCTTCTAAAGGCCAAACTTGGCCTATGAGACAAAAACCATGTACAAGTGTAGTAACCCTGTGTAGCAAATGAATGAAATAAAAAGTATATCGCTACACAAAGGGATATAGGGCTAGAAAAGGCTTGGGAGGGGGAGACGTGGCTCTGACTCAGCAGATAGTGGCCACCTAATACATGAGGGATCCATAATGTGAGTAAGTACCCTAGCTACTAGTGATGGGTGGAGGTGGGTGTAGTATGTGGTACATCGGTGATGGTATGAGTGCCTCTTGAAGGAAGACAACCCAAGGGGTGGTGGTACGCCTATGCTCCATCATGTGGTCGTGGGCTGTCCTGATGCGTGAGATATCCTCACGATATAGTCGTGGTCGACGATATCCTCCCATGCGCGGTCGGCGCCGTGCTCTCTCTGTGGCTGTCTGGTGGAGTGTGAGCCCTATAGATGGACCTCTGTGATGTAGCTCAGATCGCGAAAAGAACTCGGTAATGGTCTGCTGGGTACTCACCCGTGGCTGATGTGTGGGCTGTAGTGACCGCTCTCGCCTCTCGTATGCTGCTATGAGGAAGCGCCCCAAGCGCCGCTGGTCGCCCATAGTCATGCACAACTGGAGTGACTCCTCTATCTCGAACTGTGCTAGTAGGTCTAAGTATGCTGGGCATCTGATGACAAAATGCTCCTCACTCTCTACCTTTGTCTCGCATACTAGACACCACCTCTCCTCGCGTGGGACTCCCCTGGACCAACCCCTCTCGATCTCGAGCCGATGTGATGAAACCCGGAGCTGCCCAATGACGACTCGAAGGTGGTGGGGTAGATATGTCTGCATGTATCTCGATGAAGCCCTCATCAGATATATGTAGAAAATGCTCACGGTAATAGAGCATTTTCGGTGGCAATGTATCCCTAGGGCTCACGCATGTCCTTTGTATGTATGTATGCCATATCTCCTCACGAATGACCCTATTCCTCTCTTGATGAGAGAGCGAGTAAGTGGGTGCATGTGAGTCGTACTGTAGTGGTGGTAGCCTGTCTATGTCAAAGCCATGATGGGCAAGCCAGTCTCGTGTCTGTGCATACCATGAGGATGTGTCACCTGCTAATGCCATATCACGTGATGCCTGGAAAGCACGATAAGCAATGCGCTCTCTATCCATGCTCCAGAGTCTGTGTAATAGGCATACTCTCTCGAAGAGTGCCTCAACTAGCATTGGTGGTGTAGCGAGCTCTTCTCTAATGATATCATGTGGTACTGAAGGCTTGCTACGGATAAGTCTGGAAATCATGAGGATCCGTGGCCTCTCTAATGCTGTCCATACTGATGTAGCTAATCCTGGTCCCCATATGGCTGCCCCATACATAAGCGCTGGTGTAACCAAGGTGTCGAAGAGCCACCCCTTTGTGCGGGGCTCTTGAAAATATGCCTCGTGGCACTGTCTCTCCATCAAAGCTAGTGCTGCATACCCACGTGTGATGCGGTCACGGGCCACCTGAGACATAGAGAAGACCCCTGGTGCTGCTGTAAATGTCACTCCCAAGTAAACATATGATCCGACCACCTCAATCGGTCCACCTGCTGCTGTGAATGAACTATGTCTGCGTACCTGTGCTGATGTATGAAAGATCATGACCATGGTTTTACCAAGGTTCACAGATAACCCTATGTGTCTGCAAAAGTCATCTAGGCCATGTAGATGATGTTGTAGACCTTCTGCAGACTCTGAAACCAATACAATATCCTCAGCGTATAAAAGAATATGGACAGTGGACCCGTGTACCTCAATGCCATGACCCCCCTGCTGCTGTATGTAGTCCACTATCTCATCAATGTAGAGACCAAAGAGGGTGGGTGAAAGAGGGCATCCTTGCTTCACCCCGATAGTGCTATCAAGTGAATGAGATAAGCCCCCCGGACATCTGACTCGACCAGATACTCTCTCGTATAAGGCATAGATCCCCCATATCATCTCATCTAGAGCACCGATATCAAGTAGTCGTCTGAAGAGTCGTTCCCTAGAAACAGTGTCAAATGTTTTGCAGAAATCCACAAAGCAAGAATATTATCGCCTCTTCCTCACCCTTGCCTGGTCGATCACGCATCTCAGAGTGAAGATGTGGTCAATCTTGACCATGGTTTTACCAAGGTTCACAGATAACCCTATGTGTCTGCAAAAGTCATCTAGGCCATGTAGATGATGCTGCAGACCTTCTGCAGACTCTGAAACCAATACAATATCCTCAGCGTATAAAAGAATATGGACAGTGGACCCGTGTACCTCAATGCCATCACCCCCCTGCTGCTGTATGTAGTCCACTATCTCATCAATGTAGAGACCAAAGAGGGTGGGTGAAAGAGGGCATCCTTGCTTCACCCCGATAGTGCTATCAAGTGAATGAGATAAGCCCCCCGGACATCTGACTCGACCAGATACTCTCTCGTATAAGGCATAGATCCCCCATATCATCTCATCTAGAGCACCGATATCAAGTAGTCGTCTGAAGAGTCGTTCCCTAGAAACAGTGTCAAATGTTTTGCGGAAATCCACAAAGCAAGAATATTATCGCCTCTTCCTCACCCTTGCCTGGTCGATCACGCATCTCAGAGTGAAGATGTGGTCATCTCTTCCTATAATATGGATCTGACTCTCTAGCTCCTGTCTAAATACGATGGCCACACCTCCCGACCCTCGCGTTGTACTCTGTCTCGTCGTGATCCCGAATGCATATTCCCAATGAAAACTTGCAATGCGTGGTAGACCTCTCTCTAGGCTCTCGTGTGTCTCTGTGATGCAAGCAAAGTCATGTGATGCCATGATCTCCTCGAGTCGCGTCCATAGTGCCCCATTGCTGTTCCACACTGCTCCTCTGAGTGGTGTCTCCTGGTGTAGTGATGTCTCATAGGCCGTGTGGCCCTATTTGATAGGGCGTCCATATATGAAGACCTTACAATCACGATAGAAGGCCTTCCTCCCCTCTCGGCGTGCCTGCAGTATCTGTGGCATGCAAGCGCGTCGGTGTGCCACCTACATCCGCGTGAGGTCCTCGTCCATGTAGAGGGCGCCACCGGGCAGTCCACATAGTATTGATCGACGTCTAAAAAAGGCGGTCCAAGCCTCCTCAGAGCTCATCTTAAGGATGAGTGCTCACAAACGCGATGTATCCCTCCCAACCCTCCATGCACATGTGAAGGGCATGCTCTCGTATCCAAGTCGACGGCAATTGTCAGTGGAGTCTGCCTCCGGTGATGCTCCTTCGGGTAGGCCCGTAATCCGAATGTGAAGTTTGCGGGTGTGTCGAAGCCTCTCCTCCTCAAGTGTATCCTGGACTCGTGTGAGCTCTTCTTTCAGCACGTCTTCTCTAACTTCCTTCTTAACCCTTTTTATACTACTTCCACCCACGAATCTCGAGTGGATTCTATCTCGGTTTTGATTTCCTTCTTTATTTCTTCTTTGAGTGTCTCCACATTGGAGATCTCCCCCTCTTCTTTCAGGTGCTCATAGGCTGTCCTCCAATTGTCTCATTCTTCTGTGAGAGTCTTTACCTGTTCTTCGAGTGCTTTGACTTTATCCATTACTTGTTCTTCGAGTTCTTTGAACTTTTCCATCATTTTTCGTATCTCCAAATTGAGGTTGCGGTCTGCTTCCTTTTTGGCCTCTTTGATGGCTTTAGCGATAAGTTCGTCCACTTCCCTCCGGTCCATGGGAGCCATTTCAGAGTTTGATAGGGTTTGAGTTTGGGCTTTAGAGAGAGAGAGAGAGAGAGAGAGAGATAGAGAGGATTAGGTTAGGGTTAGGTTTAGGGCTTAGGGTAGGGTTAGGGTTGAGATTCAGGGTTTTGGGGTTTTTGGCTTAGGGTTAAGGATAATTTGCGAAATTAGATTGGGCATTTTGGCAATAGAGATGGGTTGGGTTTTAAATTTAGGGTTAGGTCGGTTTGCGCTTAGGGTTAGGGTTTGGGAATATATTAAGGTTGGGGACGATTAGGTCAAGTTTAGTTTGAGTCAGGGTTGCGGCCATGATAGATCGGTGGTGAGCAAAGGGGGGCAGTGTAGATCGAGGGCAGAAATGTGGGGGTTCGAGGCGGAGCAGAACTGGGGTTGGGTGGGCATGTGCACCACTGCCACGGGCGTCTGCTTCGATGGTTCTGACCAGTGTCTACTGCGAGGGGCGACGAGCGTCTGTTGCGAGGGTTCCGGACAGCCAGGGGTGGGGGGGGCAGCTAGCGAGGGGTGGGTCTGTTGCGAGGGTTCCAGACAGCCGGGGGTTTGGGGGCAGCTGGCGAGGTGGCGGGGAGAGCAGGCGAGGGGGTGGCGGGTAGCGAGCACAGAGCAGAAGAGGGGGGGGGGGGGGGGGGGGGAGAGAGAGAGAGAGAGAGAGAGAGAGAGAGAGAGAGAGAGAGAGAGAGGGAGAAAAGAGAGAAAGAGAGAGAGAGACATAGAGAGGGAAATGCTTTCTGAAGTAGAGGTAGAGGGGTCGCCTAGGTTTGGTTGTAGGGAGAAAATGTACACCCTATTTTTAAGTGGGAAAGTACAGTGGTCACCCAAGTTGTGTAAAAAAGTTAAAGGGTGCTCCTAGTTTTGGGTCACAAGAAAATGACCCCTAGGTTTGGTTGTAGGGAGAAAATGTGCTCCCTATTTTTAAGTGAAGGAAGTATCGTGGTCGCCCAAGTTGTGTAAAAAAGGTAGAGGGTGTGCCTAGTTTTGGGTGGTAGGAAAAATAGGTTGCCCTATTGAAGGGAATGAAGGAGAATGGTATCCACTTCTAGTATCTCGAGGGGGAGAGAAAGACAGAGAGAGAGAGAGAGAGAGAGAGAGAGACAACTTGTGGGAGCCTTGATCTGCATAGGCTTCAAAGGAGTCATGCTATCAAGAGAGAAGAGAAAAGATTGAAGGATAATCAAGTAGTCTTGTGACAAAGGTACCCTTACTGAGATCGGAAAATGAGGCAAAAGTGAAAAGTTGCTTAGAAAATACGGTAATCATGCAAAAGAATTTCCAAACTCTCTACAATATATTCATAACCTTTATTGATACTTCTATCATGGCTCCACAAAAAGCCTCGACTTGGATTCATTAACCAAAGGCAAGGGTTACCCATCCATGGCTGAAATTCATGGCACATTTTGGTAGTACTTCAATAACACGAAAGGGCCCATTGCATCTTGGTAACAACTTCTTTTTCGACTTTTTCTCAAAGAGTCTTGGATGATACAATAAGACCAAACTTCCCTTTTTGACTTGAGACTTGACTCTGCTCCCTCTTTTCTTGCACCACTGTGAGTCGGCCGTTGCCTTTCCTTTTTTTCCCTCAAGAAGCTCCAAGCTGAAGAAATTTGATGCAAGTGCAACGGAGAACCCTAGCATCCTATTTGCTCCCATACGGTTAGACCCATGCACGAATTTAAATGGAGCAATAGCCCACATACCGTATACTAGTTCAAATGACAAGTGTCCAATAGTGGCCTTGAACGACGTTCTGTGAACCCAAAGGGTTCCTAGATAGGCTTGTCCCCATGTATTGGGAAATTGTAGGCAAGTTTTCCTAAGTAACAAGATGAGGATTTTATTTGTGCTTTCGGCTTGGCCATTGGCTCTAGGGTAATATATGGTGGAAACTTTAGTATTTGGCAAAGATGAGCATAAGTACCTGATTTATGGAATGTGAACCTTGGTCAATGGTTACCTCAACACAACTGCAAAAGATATGGTCACATAAGAATGAGGTTATGGTTTCCACAATACAATCCTTAGTTGTGATAACCTCGGCCCATTTTGTATTGTACCAAAAGATATTTTGTGTTGGAATCTCTTGCAATAGGGTGATTGGGCCCACAAAATCTAGCCCCGAGTGCTCGAATGGTTGCCATGCCATGGAGATATTAAGGGGCTGATTCCTCTCTTTTGTTGGTTTTGTTGCACACACATTGACAGATGTCATAAGTCTTTGCGAAGTTGGTTGCATCTCTAAACAGGTATGGCCACCACAACCCGCTTTGAAGGATCCTTAATGCTCTAATGTGTCTCGGGAAGTGTCAAGTTGATTTGCCCTCATGTGCTAATATGAGTACATTTTTAGTCTCGTGTGGTTGAACTCATTTCCCGTACATCCCATTTGGTCCATCCTTGTATAGAGTGTCATTTGCCATTAGGAAATCCTTCCTTTTGAGTATTCTATGCTTTTTCCAACGGAGTAGAATTGGAAGGAAACTGATCTTTGGATAGAAACTGAAATACGCCATCGTACCATGTTCATGATACATTGAACTTGTATAAGTGACTATCTGAAAAATCATCTTCTACTCCCTTGGTTGCTTGAGGAGGATGTTGAATATGAGAAAGGTGATCGGCGATGACGCATTGTCTTCCACTTCTTTGTATAATTTCGAAGTCAAATTCTTGAAAGAGAAGCAACCATCTCCATACTCTTCATGCAACTTGAGGTGTGTTCACTAAATACTTCAATGCTTAGTGATCAATAATGACCATTAGTAGCCTAAGCATGAGGTTCAACAAGCAAATTGGACCCTTTTAATCTAATGTCACACTATCATCTTTTTCAATGGGTAAGTTCTATTCAACTATAACGTATGAATTTGAAAGTCCCCAACACAAATCGTCCACAAAGATGTACAGCATAATGCGAAGAAGATACAATACATGATTCCTCTTCTTCCAACATTATTTGTTTTTCTTTCAGGAAACGCTTAACGGTTCAAAATGTAGTTTTTTGCTAAAGCAAATGGGTACAAGCATTTGTGATATAGGTCTATGCTCAAAGAGTTGTGCTTTGCATTTGCCAAATAAGCTGGAGCATCACAGTGATTTATTGGTGTATCATTAAAATGGCATCCCCATTATGATGAGTGTAGAATGCACAAGTAATTTTTTATATGTGGATCTTTTTCTCCCCTCTCTACCTTCCTTTCTTTTGAAAGAACATCTCATTCTTATGCAAGTATGTTAGAGGTGAAGACAGTCCTTGTGGCTCAACATATAGAAGGCTTTATGCAAGTCTCTAAAGAATCACATTAGCAAGCTGAAGAATTTAATCCTTTTTGTTTGTGTCTTCTGCAGCAACAACGTACATTTGTTCAGAAGTTTCTGAGGTAGAGTTCTTGAAAACAACCTTCCCTTTTCATAAATCGATTCATTCTTTAACCACCGAAGGCAGTCCACTGCTTGAGATATATTAAAACTTCTCCTTTATCTTCATGTTCAATTGCTAAAAGTGATGGGGAAAGATTGTCTACCTTCACACATTAGGACCTAACATCTTAAAAATTCTGATTCCATAGAACATGCCAAGGAACAAAGATACTTGCTGGAGACATGGAACTGCCAGCCCTTCACGTCTCCAAGTTATGTATTAATGACCGTCTCGACTCTCATACAGTCAGTAAGATCTCCAACGTCTCCAAGTTATGTATTAATGACCGTCTCATAAATTGTTACATACAGTCAGTAAGATCTAATGAAACTGTGTTCACTTATTGAAAATAAGACATGTCAGCTTACATGAATGGCATGCGGTTGATCTTGCATTTTGTTGAAGTGTTCATCCTTGTCGCTCTGTACATTTTCCATACCTTTTCTCAGTTTATCAAGCAAGACAGCTACTTTTTCGAGCTACATAAATCAAATCAAAATAAGTCCATTTAAACAACTATTTTTTCCTATAATAAAAAGAGCATGCGTATAACAAGAAAGAACAATAAGGCACGTCTTGAGATTTTTAATCATGACCCCATAAAAAGAGCATGCAGATAACAAGAAAGAAAAATAATCATATCTTGAGATTTTAATCCATTTCTAACAGAAACATGCATCAGATATAAACTTCCACATAAAACTGAGGGACTTTTGCCCCTACTTTCTTGTCACTTCAACCCTTGTCCTGGCTGATCCTCGCCTTCTTCAACATTACTCTTCCTACGACTGTCTATGCTTAGGCCCATCATTCATGAGCCTTGGCTTTGCATAGAGATTCCCTTCCCTTGTCTGATTTCATTAGGTTTTGAGTAATGAGTCCTCAGGTTTTGCAACTCCCCTCCCTATCTTCAAGCAGATTCTCCTAGTATGTTAGAGTGTTTCCTGTTAGCTTTGCCATTCAGGTTTCTGTTTCTGATTTGATCATTTTAGTATTTTTCTACATGGAAATATTGGTTCTAAAAAATATAAAGAAACTAAAAAACTCTTTATTATCATTTTATCTCCATGGTGAAAAAGCATCTCGTTAACCTTTCTTTAGTGAAGAGAAAGTCAAGGCACATTACTGAGCACAAAAGCAAAATTGGTTTGCTTGTTAAATTTATTGATGATAGATGAACAGTCCATGTTCTCTCAATGGTGATAACATTATTGCTTCTTGCATTTTACATCGTGGGTGGGTTGTATAAGCTCATAGCTTATGCAAAATCTGAGAATGATTCAACATGTGCAGTTCATGATTGTCATGCTATTTAAGATGCAAAGCTTTTGCATGCACGCTTCAATCATCGTAATTTTGGTAGTTTGATTAGCCTGCAGAAATCTCAAATGGTATTTGCTTTGCCCAAACTTGAGGCACTTTCTAAGCATCTCTTTGAGAGTTGTGTTTTGGGTAAAATGCAACGTTCTTTGTTCCACAAAGTTGGTTCAATTAGATCTCCATATAGATTGCAACTTGTTTTCTGCCTTTATATCTGTATTTTCAGCCTTGAGTTTTCTGATCATATTTTCTACGCACTCTAATGCTGCTTCTCGATTTTTTGCTTTCTCCTCAGCCATGTTCGCATCTTTGAAATGTTTTGATAATTCTTTAATTTGCATATACATTTCCTTTGTAACCAAGCAAACTCTCAAACATTCCTCGTTAAGCATGTAAATATGATTACATAGTCGATGCTCGAGATCAATGCATGTCTGCATATCTTCATGAACTTTTGTTGCGATTTCTGTGAATAAATTTTTTGCCACATCCATTTGTGCCATACCTTGTAAGTGGTGAAGAATTGCAGGCTACACATTCAATTTGTATTTCTCCATTGCTTCCTCGGTAAGCATGTAAATATGATTACGCAGTCGATGCTCGAGATCAATGCATGTATGCCTATCTTCATGAAATTTGTTGCAATTTCTGTGAACATATTTTTTGCCACATCCATTTGTGCCATACCTTGTAAGTGGTCAAGAATTGTGGGCCAGACATTCAGTTTGTATTTCTCCATTGCTGAAAGCCCTTGTGGATCTGGATAGTTTGTTGCTCCCTTTCCCGAGAGGTGTTCAAGATTGATGCCCCTATAAACCTCTGAAAAGGTAGGGTCACGGGTGAAAAGAATGTGTTGTTGCAGGATCCGGAGGCATATCTGTAGGTGGGGCGTCTTCTAGGTGAAAATCTCAAAGGAGAGGGTAGGTCAATAATGTTAAATGGTTGATTCTGTGGAGTGGACTCGAGTGGAGTGGAATGTGCTAGTTCATTGGGAGTGGACTCGTGGGGTGTAGAATGTGATTCGATGGGATATGGATTTTGCAGAGATGAGGATGGTGTGGATAATGTTGTGAATTGAGACTCTATTGGATCAATAGGTGGGTTAACATCTATATGGATCATGGGTGATGGAACTCTTGAAGTGGCTTTAACTGTCGTGGTTTGTGTTGGTATGAATGATGTACGGTGTACGAAGGATGAGGGGATGAATGAGAAGGAGTACGAGATTTTTTACCTTTGCTGCTCTGAGAGGTTATGGGTTATGTACTGGTTGGTGGAGGTTTGCTACTGGTGGAAGATTTTGCCTTCATTGTTGATCTCGCATAGGGTTCTTTTACTAGGAGTGAGTCTAGCACCTCTCTAGAATCCTTTTGGATTTTCGTTTGCTATCTTTTCTTTTGACTTCTAAGAACATGTTGTTTAGATGCATCATGATGAGAAGAGAAATTATACCTACAGATGTGGAGCATCATGTGCGCCCGAATAATTTTAAAAGTGAATGCTTTTTTGGCAACTTGTTGGTTGTACCTCTTCTTCCTTTCTGCCAGTGCCTGGTGGAGCATCTTGTGGTATGGATAGGGCTTTGCGTGGACAAAGCAATATAATGGTTCACAGATTTTGATGTCTGTGAAGTGTAGGTTATCCTTGAGAGGAAGATATGCTTTAAACAAGACTAACCTTTTTTCCATGAGAGGAGCACAATGCGTTACTGAGAACATAGATGCACATGCATTGAGGACATCCTTAACACTCATATCTGCATATCCTCTTGCTTTTTTGGATTCAAGTATTTCCTTGGATCCAAGCACTATAGCTAGTTTCCCTTTTCTTATATGACCTTCTGGACCAGCTGGAAAAGAGAAGGTAATGTGGTTATTGCCAATGTAGCGAGCCCCATTCTTGATAATTCGTCCATAGAAAAGGAATCTCGAAGTTTGCCTACAATACTTAAGTCAATCTGAAAGGATGGTTCATTGGGGATAGAGACTATCACCTCTGTCATAGTCGGCATTAGGTGTATGATAGGAGGATGCAGATGCTTCTGGTCCTGCTGACTTGGTAGTGGTCTATAGCTCCTCTTCCAATCATTCTGACTCCGAAGCCTATTCTGACTCCGAAGCCTGTTCAGGTGAAGCCACATATAAGGAGTCACTGCCAACTGGATTCACCTAATGCTGAAGAAGACTGTTGTGGTACTGTCCCAGTATCAGTTTTGAATTCAGATGCTACGTCTTCTTCCATGGAGGATGCCATCTAATAGTATGATTAATAAAGCTTAGCTGGCCGATCAATGAGTATCGCTGTAGAATATTATAAAAATATAAGCTGACCTGGTCAATCAGTGAGTACCGCTGTAGAATATTAGATGATTAATATAAGCTGAGATGGTACTGATATATTAGATGATTAATATAAGCTCAGCTGGCCGATCAGTACAGTACCGCCAAAGGACACTTCCAAAGTACCACCGAATGACATATCCAAAGCTCTCTAATTCTATAGAAGCTGGGCAGGAGACAACCTGTTTAGCTGATCAGTCCGAGAGAGGCATTAATTGCTTAATGAATGGAAGTAGAGGCTGATGCTTGTGCTAATGAATTGTGGGAGAGGTTGATGGTTGTGAGGTTGCCAGTGCATGGTCAAGTGTGCTGCTTCCCCTCACTGGAATGGAAGCTGCTATATAAAGAGATTTGCCCAGTCACCACTGTATGTATGCAGTTTGGGAGGGTCACCTAGAATGTTATATTCATAGATAGGGCGTCGGCCAATTGGGCATCGCCATGATGCTTCAACTGGCCACTTGGGCGTCGCCAGGTTACTTTTGTTGCCTTGTGCAGAATGGAGGAAGCTGTGTGTGTGTATTATGCTGAGGGTGTGGTGGACAAGCAAGCAGGCGCTTGTTGAGTGGATCGACTTAGAAGCATACATTAAGAGCCAATTGAGGCAAAACTTCGACATGATAACAGAAGTGTCGGTTGAGATTACCTGCAGGAAAACTTACAATGGGAGATACAATAGAATTCTGCCAAAGCTCTTATAAGGATTTTCTGGCTACATGTGCCAAAGGTTCAATAGTGATGAAGGCAATCTACAACTGAAAATATCTGACCTAGAAAGGAATGACCTTGGCAACAATCTGATCACTCAGATCTTGCACTTGCTTGTCGAGACTCTTTAGTCTTTCTTCCTTCTGTACCTCCAAGTTAGCCAAGGCTTCAGCCAGCTCCTTCTCTATCCGCTGTCGTGATTCCTGGAGCTTGGTATGGAGCTCCGCTGCTGTCTCCCTTCTCATCTTGTTAAGTTCTGGAGTGGTTTCCGCACGTGCAGCCTTGAGAATTGCCTCTTCCTTTTCCTATAGCTGTTTTATTTCATCGGAATTGTCGCATATGCTCATCAACTTTTCTCGGATAGCCTCATCTCTGTCGTCCATAACTTAGCAATAGGCTGGAACCAGAGATTATCGAGTGCGAACATGAGAAGAAGAAACTCCGCTACGATAATGGGGAGAGCAAGATTTAAATCAAAGATTTTTCCCCTCTCTTCAGCCTCCTCAGCAATGGCTGGAATTGCCAAGAGCAAATTCATCGCAAGAGAAGCCACATTACGTAGGACAAGGTCCTCGGTGATCTTCGATGCCATTTTCAGAGTTTATTGGACAGAAACATTGTCAAATGCCAAGTGTCCCTTAATCGGCAGTCGACATGATGACGATCACGAAGAGGAAGCCGGGGAAGGGCGAATACATACACACGAGGCGTTGCCTTGATTTTTAACTGGCCAATTGGGCATCACCAAAACAAGAGTAACCTCCTAAGGTGTAGGAAGGAGGGAGAACAGGAAAAGAGTAGTGAGTGAATTGGTAGTCGTCCAATGTGCTAGAACTTAGAAGGAAGGAGGATAGCCAAATTCAGAGGAAGGAGCTAATGGAGTTAATGGTTGGTAGATGCTCATATAAGGAGATGGTAGTCTTAGGGTGCTAGAAGTAAAGAGGCAGGATGGAAGAGTTGGTTATCGTGGAGAGAAAGAAAGAGGGTCATTCGGTGTGAGGGACATGAAAGAGTAAGGTCAAAAAGGAGTAATTGAGTGAATGATTGGTAGACTCTCATGATGCTAGAAGGGGAAGGTATATAAGTAGAGGTCTAGTTGAAGAAGGTAGGAAATGGTAGTTGCTTATGATGCTAGAGGTGGATGGTATATATACGCCAAAGTGAGGAAGGTTGGAAATGGTAGTGTCCTTGATGCTTGCAGAGGGGGTTACACAGGTAGAGTCCCAAGGAG
Organism: Ceratopteris richardii; assembly: GCA_020310875.1. Lineage (NCBI taxonomy): Eukaryota > Viridiplantae > Streptophyta > Polypodiopsida > Polypodiales > Pteridaceae > Ceratopteris > Ceratopteris richardii. The sequence continues at coordinate 6,356,990 of CM035409.1, forward strand.
AGGGATGAAGATAGTAGTCGCCCAAGTGCATAGGTAGAGGCCCAAGGAGAGAAGGATGAAGTTTCCAAGATTGAGCAAAGATAGATGGAGATTATGATCTCCAAGATGCATAGGTGGAGGCCCAAGAAGGATGAAGATGGTAGTTGCCCAAGGCATAGGTAGAGGCCCAACTGAGATGGATGGAGATTGTGGTCACCAAGATGCATAGGTAGAGGCCCAAGAAGGATGAAGTTGCCAAGATTGAGCAGAGATAGATGGAGATTGTGATCGCCAAGATGCATAGGTAGAGGCCAAGAAGGATGAAGATGGTAGTCTCCAAGATTGAGCAAAGATAGGTAGATAGGTAGAGGCCCAAGGGCAAAAGGGTGAAAATTGTAGTCGCCCAGATGCATAGGTAGAGGCCCAAGAAGGATGAAGTTGCCAAGATTGAGCAAAAATAGATGGAGATTGTGATCGCCAAGATGCATCAGTAGAGGCAAAGAAGGATGAAGATGGTAGTCACCAAGATTGAGCAGAGATAGGTAGATAGCATAGGCCCAAGGGGAAAAGGGTGAAAATTGTATTCGCCCACATGCGTAGGTAGAGGTCCAAATGAGATGGATGGAGATGGTAGCCTTCAAGATGCCAGCAAAGAGAGGTAAATAGGTAGAGGCCTAAGGGAAGATATGGTGGATGGATGACATGTAAGGTGGATGCCTCAAAAAGAGAAAGGGTAGCCATTGTTGAAAGAAGATAAGAGTTTTAAGAGGGTTATAGTTGGAGAGAAGACACTAGTTGTTTGGAAAAAGTTAGGAGTGCAGTAAGCCCAAATTGATATGCTTCCGTATTACAGTTAGAATTTAAACTCGAAAAATATGAACTTGGAAGATAGATATGCTACCAGATGGATATTTGAACTTAAGAAAAAGATAGACTCGATATGTAGATTATTTACAAGGCTATTGTGCTTTTGCTCTATTCATGCTCCACATAGATTTTCAACTTCGATTCGTTGACCAACGGTAAGATTTTTCCATCGAGGGTGGAGATTCGTATTACCCCTTTGGGAAATACTCGTATGACCCGAAAAGGTCCATTCCATTTAGGCATGATCTTTTTCTTAGACTTCTTTTCAAAGGGTCGTGGATGGTACAACAGGACCAAGCTCCCTTCTTTGATCCAAGATTTCCAGAGATTCGAATCATGATCCTTTTTCCTCTTTTCCTATACTATGATGAGGTGTTCATTTCCAATTCTCCTTTTTTCCTCCAAAAGATTTAATCTTACGAAGTTTGATGCTAGTGCCACCAAAAACCCATGTATCCTACTCGTCCCAACCGGATTGGAGCCATGCAAAAACTCAAACGGAGCAACTGCTCAAATGGATTATGTCACATTGTGGCCTTGAATGATGTACTATAGGCCCATAATGTGCCTAGATAGGTTTGTCCCCATGTATTTGGAAATTGCAAACATGTTTTCCTCAAGAGTAGCATAAGAACTTTATTGGTACTATCCTCCTGACCATCTGCCCTAGGGTAGTATGCACATGATTAACTATGGAAGATCTCATATTTCTCAAAGAGTAAGGTTAGTACCTCATTGATAAAGTGAGATCCTTGGTTTGTAGTCACCTCAATAGGACATCCAAATCTGCAAAAAATGTTGTTGTACAATATGGAAGCTATTGTTTCAGCAGTACATTCTTTACTCGCTATCACTTCAGCCCACTTAGTGGCATAGACAATTGCTACTAGGAGATATTTGGCATTGGAACCGCATGCAACAGAATAAATTGGTTTGATAAAGTCTAGCCCCCCAATGCTCAAAGGGTTTCCATGCTATAGAGATTTTAAGCGACTCGTTCCTTTGTCGGGTTGGCGTAGGTGCACATTGTTGACAGATGTCACATGTCTTTGCCAATTTTGTGGCATCTCGAAATAGACATGGCCACCAAAGCCCACTTTGCAGTATTTTAAGTGTAGTTATACGTCCAAGAAAATGCCCACCGGACCTACCTTCATGTAGTAGCAGTTTGTTGAAATGAAGATCACTGTTCTGTTGAAGGTGGTTGGTGCATTCTGGAGACCGAAGGCCATTTTGTATAGATATATGTTCCCTAGGGAGTAACAAATGCCGTCTT
>CM035409.1:6366611-6369111 GCA_020310875.1 Ceratopteris richardii
AAGGAGAAGATGCAGGCAAGAGACTTGTAGATGATGATGGGTTTACTCCAGTTTCTTACAAAAAGCTTTGCTTCGGGATAAACGAAGCAAGTTTCAATCTGGATACTCGGCTTCTCCTACAGACGAAGCTAACTTGGCGCCGCACTGTGATGATCATATGGCAGAGTATTATGAGAATATGGACATTGTGTTACAGGATTTAGCTCCGGCATTGGCTCAAATGGACTCCCCTCGTGCTGATCCCCCGCTCTCATGAAATTAGCAACGTGGAATATTCAAGGGCTAGGACAGTACGGGAAGTGGACAAGGTTGTGGAGATGGATTATTAGGCATCAGCTTGATTTGGTAGCGGTTCAAGAGCATAAAAAGCATGATCATGCTAGGATGCGTATTGATACAAGAGACTTTCACTTGTGCTATAATGGGATTAAGAATAAATATTATGGGTGTCTTTTCATTGTTAGAAAAGATATTCAGTGTCAGGTATTGTTTGACGATCCGCAAGGTAGATTCCTTATTCTTCATCTTACGTTGCAGGATGTTTCTTATATCTGTATCAATGTATATGCTCCTAACTCTCCAATGGAAAGAGTCAGAACTTGGAAGAATTTGCTTCGCGCTATTCATTCTTGCGCGGGGCTTCAAGTATGGACAGACGCTCGTATTCTTTTGTGTGGTGACTTTAATATGGTAGATGCGGACATGGACTGCACGACTTCTGCTTCTCTTATTTCTTCACAGGAGAACTCTATTTGGAATGAAGTCTTGGATTTTCTGAACTGCAAAGATTTGTGGGGTTATATTGGTGGCCACACAATCCGTTATACGTTTCATTCTAGATCGCATAGGAAAGCTATGAGCAGGCTGGATAGATGTTATTACTCTCATACTTCCTTGTTGAATGCCGTGTCCACAATGTGGATTGATGCTACGGTTTTGCTTTCTGATCACAACCCACTTTTGGTGTCCCTTTGTGGAGTGGAATGGAACTCTTGTATACCAGATAAGCTTCGTAGAATTCCTTTGAGGGTGAATCCTGCTTGGTTACAAACTTCTATGTTTAAAGCTAGGGTTGAGAAATTGATTTTCAGAGCTCTCTCATTAAAGGCTTCATCGTGTACGAAATGGGAATTTTTGGTGGCGGGCATGCAAGATGTGATTAGAGACTGTGGTAAATATTTTGCTAACACCTTAAGGGCCACCAAAGGAGAAGCTAAACATCTCATTCTCTTAATGACTGAAAAGGTCGATTCTGGACAACTTCTCTCAGAGAGGGATCATGCTCAATTATGTGATGCGTACAGATGTTTGCACTTAATAGAGAACAATGCCATTCAATCTTCTAAAGTTCAAGCAAGGTGTATGGAAGTCAATGATCTTCATGCTAATTCAAAATGCTTTTTCGATTTTCTACGTGCTAAACATGCAAACGTTGCTATTTCTTCACTTGAGTTCAATGGCCAAATTCTGCAGGATGGGAATTCTATAGCTCATGCATGTTCAAAACACTTTGAAAAGTTGTTTGCTGCCTCATTTTCAACTTCTGATGCTTGGTTCACGACAATTCAGGATTCTCTTGCCTATACGCCACAACTCATTGATTCGCGAACGGCTGATAATTGTGAAAAGTCCATAACTGAAGAAGTAGTTCTCATGGCACTTCAGTCTCTTAAGAATGGAAAAGCACCAGGATTAGATGGTCTCACCAGGGAATTTGTCATGGCATTTTGGCCCTCTCTTAAGACTTTAATTTTGGATGCATGTAATGAGATATGGAGTTGCCAAAAGATGCCTTTTTCATTTAAGCAGGGGAAAATTAAGCTTATTCCCAAGATGCAGATACCCAGAAAGATTGGAGATTGGAGGCCAATTACAATGATGAATATTATCTATAAAATTTTTGCTAAAATCTTTGCTATGAGGCTCAAACCGATTATTCATACTGTCGTTCATCCCTCGCAAATTGGGTTCGTACATAAAAGATCAATATATGATACCTTTTCACTCAAATGATGATGGACCATGCCGTTTCCTCGAATCAAGAAGTGGTTGGTATGCAGATTGATTTTGAGAAAGCTTTTGACCGTATACGCTGGGATTTCATTGCGGCGGTGCTTAGGAAGCTCGGCTTTGGCCTCAAGTTCTGTCGATTGATTTATATCCTGGCACAAGACAGTGTATCGCGGGTAGAGATTAATGGACGGCTTTCTGCACTTTTTGTCATTGAGCGCTCTATGCATCAGGGATGTCCTTTGAGTCCTCTTTTTTATGCATTAGCTTCCACCCCGATGTTTTATTTGTTGGAGGCTAAACTAAACTCCAATCTTATTCATGGCATTTCAATGTTTGGAAGTTCCCATGTTGCAGTCGGATTCGCAGATGACACTTTCATTTTTGCAAGAGAAGAGGCAGAGAATGTTCAGAATGTTCTTGCTTGTTTAGATCCTTTTTCGGAGGCTTCTTCTCTCTACATTAACATGGGGAAATCAGTTCTTATAAA
>CM035409.1:6374111-6406611 GCA_020310875.1 Ceratopteris richardii
TCTCTCTCTCTCTCTCTCTCTCTCTCTCTCTCTCTCTCTCTCTCTCTCTCTCTCTCTCTCTCTCTCTCTCTCTCTCTCTCTCTCTCTCTCTCTCTCTCTCTCTCTGTGTGTGTGCTGCTCTACCACCTGCTCCTCTCTCCCTCCTGCTGCTCTACTGCCTATTGCTCCCGCGAGCTTCCGCCGTGCAGAAACCCTAACTGCCTCGTCTGCTCCCGTCAGAACCCTAATGGAAGCATACTCGAACCCTAATGGACAGATTCTGAGCCCCATCACCTCACACATTGACATTAATCAGGCTCTGCTCGTACTCTGACCTGCTACAAAGCAAAACCCTAACACGTCAAAAAAGAAGCAACCCTCACAGAGCCTAATTCAAAAAAGAAGAAACCCTCACAAAGCCTAATTCGAACACTTGTGGTAAGAGGGTGTCACAGAGCCTGATTCGAACACCTGTGGTAAGAGAGTGTCCGTCTCAAAATAACCCATGGGAGTAGAGTGTCCCTGCCCCGGACTATGTGGTAAGAGAGTGTTCCCCTCAAAATCACCCATGGGAGTAGAGTGCCCCTGCCCCGGATTAATGACTGTTGCATACATTTATTAGCCACTCTCACCCTTGCTCCATCGCGCATCGGGCACCCTCCCATCTTCATCACAAGTCTTTGGGCTAAGCACACTGAGCATTTTCCCATCTTCTAACGCCATGACCACTCCGGCTAAGAAGGAGGATTTGACGAAAATGGAGAAAAACTGAACATAGCTATCAAAGAAAACAAGAAGATGGTGGATTCCACTATCACAACCATCATCAATCACCTCTCAAAGCTCGAGAAAGAAGTAGAAACATATCATAAGGAGAGGGAAACATGCAAGAAAGAGAAAGAAGAGTGGGAGAGGGAGAGCAAGAAAGAAAAAGAAGAATGGACTAAGGAGAGAGCAAACATGAAAGAGGAATTGGAGCTCCTCAAAGCTTCGATGGTTTCTCTCACACCCGAAGAGGGAAAGATTAATATGAACAAGACAGAAGCTCTCAAGGAAGAACTCACCAAAGCCTTGACTGCGAGCATGGGAAACAAGCTAGAAACTACCAACGAAGGGTGGATTGACATAGTGAAGAAGAACATCAAAAAAGAAGCCAAAGAGGAAGCACAAAAGGAAGAAGCCCTCATCATGCACACCACCATCCAAGAAGAAAGGATGAGACAAGCCTGTCCACTTAATGTACGCATCACGGGCATTGTAGAAAAAGAGGGCTCTACCCCCAAGTCCCATGGGAAGACACTATGCAAGATGCTCGGCTACACAGAGGAGCCCCCCCATTCATCAAGTCTTGGAGAACGGGGTGAGACCCCACAAAGAAGAGAGCTCTCATTCTACACTTCCCCTCCGAAAATGTAAGATCTACTTTCCTTCGCAAGAGGGTGATTTTGAGAGCACTTGATGGCCCCCCCATCTACCTTGATGATCATATCACACCCATGCAAGTAGCGCATCGCAGGGCATGCATGCCGAGAGTACACCAAGCTCGCAAAGAAGGAAAGAATGCTTCATACAGAGATTACCGTGTCATCATTGATGGCAAGGCCATCCCATAGGGATTCCCCACCTGTGAGACACTCGAGGAGATACACTTTGCAGTTTGGAACTCCAATGGAGATCTATGGACACACGCAGAGAGGTTAGAAGAGGTGCGGAGAGACAAAGACATCATTATGCTCATAGATACACATGAAAGCCAAAACCAAAGCCTACCTCGAGTTCACGGTTTCCAATGGGAGTCCACATACAAAGACACGTAAGCACACCACTAGAGGATCACGAGGAGGAGTAGCCATAGTCTTCAAAGATGGACTTCAGGGCAGGGTATAGATAGTCGCACGTGACTCATAGGCCAGATATATTTGGATTCGACTCAAGCTCTCACAAGAGAGGATCATCAACATAACGTTATGCTACTTTGCTCCTTCTAGCTCGCAGTTCGCTATCATAGATCGAGAGGAGGACTCACCATACACCTGCTTGTCAAAAGAGATTACAGAGTACTCTGCAGTAGGGGAAGTCTTCCTTATGGGAGACTTCAATGTCAGGACACGCAATGATCAGTGTGAGATATTTGACCGAGAAGACCCTCAGATACTGCATACCATAGAGGATGAGTCTACATGTCGAGCTTTAGCCGACTCTACACACACTCACGCACACCCACAACACGCATCCCACACACCACCATCCACTTCACACACGAGCTAGCTCATATATATGAAGCTCAAGTCGAGAAGGATCTTCTCTTGCTTCATCCTGACACTCCACTACCCCTACTCACCTCATAGATAGCATCAATCCTTTAGACATAAGCCATCAGATCTTTCCCACACACCATCCATTCTGGTCAAAGACCTCCACTCGGGACTATGCCACAACATCGCTGGTATGATGAGGAATGCAGAGATCTTTACCGCCGACTACCAACTCAACAAGCATTAGAAGGATCACAGAGAGGGAGGCAAGGGGACGGATGAAGACCCTCACCCGTTGGAAGGGGCAAGCCTTTGAGGAGGCATAGAAGCTTGAGCTATACCACCTCTTTATGAGTATGGACTACTGCAACATAGCATACCCTACGAGAGCCACGCCTGACCACACCTATTGGGGACCTACATACATGGCATGATTATGCAAGTGCTAAATCGCTCTGATGTCCTTAAGAATCCCCTCACTTTTGGGGTGGTTTAGCATAGATTACGAGGAAGTTTTCACTCTGTTATGAGCACGAAGAACCAAATTGAACACGGAGATCGAGACTCTCTCAACCGCCCAGCCACGCGATGATACTACTATTCCCTCTCCCTACTTGCCATGAAGGTCATTAGTCATAGCCTCTCACATATCCTTCTTTAAATGTCTAAGAGTTGGTTCACACTCCTTACCCCTACCTCATAAGGATACTCTACATAACATTTCCTTCCCCTTAATTCCATTTTTGTCCTCAAAAATGGTATTGGAAGGTCTGATAGAAAGAGAGAAATAATAGGACACCACTCCCACTATATCCCCATGTATAGCAATACATGGTCATATCTCCGTGTTGTTTCCCTGTATCCTTCACCTTAAGAAAGCCCTTGGAAAGGTAGTCTAAAATTGGGAAACCGTCTTTGAAGGGTGCTAACCCACTCGCAGGTGGCACTATCTTCTGAACTATCCTTCCACTTTACTAGACACTCTTTATATAGGTGACTTCTCGTCCGTTTCTCTCGAGTGTGTAGTATGCTCTCAGGCTCATGTGGAATAGATTGAACAAAAATAGGCTCTACTACCTTACTGTCTGGAATGAGGTTGTCAGATTCACCCAGCCTTTCTTAAGTCGACTAACATGAAAAATTGGATGAATTTGACTATCTTCTGGAAGTTGGAGCTGGTAAGCCATCTTTCCTATTCTCTTAAGTATTTGGAAAGGTCCACAATACCTAGGAGACAGTTTTGGACAAGGTCCCGTCTTCATGGTTTCAGACCTAGATGGAACTCTAAGATAGACCTACTCTCCTACATCAAAGTTGATATCTCCCCTTTGAGGGTCAGCATAGGCTCTAGCTCTATCTTGAGCTCTCCTAATGCTGTCCTAAGAAAGCCTAAGCATATCATTCATCTCTTCCAAGACGTCCTTTGCAGCTTGAACTTTCTCATTCAGCAAGCCTACTGCATAAGGAGCTCTTCGTTGAAACCCATACATAAGCATAAATGGACTATGCCCAGTGGAAGAGTGCTTGGCACTATTATATGCAAACTCTACTATAGGTAAGTACTCTTCCCAATTAGTTTGCCTTTCATTCACATATGCTCGAAGCATATCCTCTAGGATTTGGTTAACCCTTTCTGTTTGCCCATCCGACTGTGGATGCTCGGCCGTACTCATGCTAAGTTTCGTGGCCAACCTTTTGAAGACCGCTCTCCAAAAGTGGTTGGTAAACTTCCTATCCCGATCGGAAACTATGTCTAAAGGAAGACCATATAACCGGTATAGGTTCTCCACAAAGAGTCTAGCCAACTCTGGTGTCTTCACTGTAGTACGTGTCGGAATAATCCTAGCCATTTTGGTTAACCTCCACAATTACCCAGACCGAGTCGTGCCCTCTCTGTGTCTTAGGTAATCTGACTATAAAGTCCATGGAGATACTCTCCCTTTTCCCATTAGGAATATCCAATGGGTGGAGTAGTCCTCCAATCCTCAATCTCTCAGCTTTGTTGACCTCGCATTTAGTGCACTTAAGCACATACTCTAGGACGTCCTTATGAAGTCTAGGCCAATAAAACTGCGTCTTAACAAGATCATAAGTCTTGTTAACTCCTGGGTGTCCCGCACTAGGTGTGTCATGACACTCATACAAAATATGCCGTCTCATCTCAAAATCTCTAGGGACACACACCTTACCTTTATATCACAGATATCCATCATGGTCACTATAGTTCTTCCACTTGAATCCTTCTTGAGTACCCGTTGATACTCCATCCTCACTGGAAACCCGTATATCACGATCCCCATTCTCTATAGCTTCCCAAATCTCGGAATATGCAGGATCAAGCCTACATTTCCCTCTAATGGACTCAAGTAGCTCACTAGTGATCTGAGTAAAACTCAGTCCATTGAGCACAGGCATGCGGCTAAATGAGTCAGCCACTACATTAAACTTTCCCTTCCTATACATAAGCTCATAATCAAACTCCTGAAGGGTCTCTGCCCATCGGGCCTTACGACCTTTAAGGTCTGTTTGATTAGAGAGCCACTTAATGCTCTCTTGATCAAACACTATCGTAACTTTGGCACCATATAAATAATGACGCCACTTCTTCAAAGCATGGATAATTGCATACAACTCCTTCTCATAAACGGAGTAATTCTTCTGAGTTGGTTCTAGTTTCTTACTCTCGAAAGCTACTGGTCGACCATCCTGAACTAGAACCGCTCCTATGGCAAAATCACTCGTGTCAGTCTCAACCACAAATGGTTTGTTGGGATCTGCTATATGTAAAAGTGGAGCTGTAGCAATTGCTACTTTCAATTTCTCCATACTTTGCTTCTGTTCGTCTCCCCAATGAAAGGCTTTCCCTTTCCCTTTAAGTTGTTCCGTCATCGGGACAGCAATTTTGGCATAGTTCTTAATGAATCTTCGATAGAAACCTGATAAACCTAGGAAGATCTGCAGCTCTTCCAAGGTCCTTAGATGTGGCCATTCCATAATAGCCCTTACTTTTTCAAGATCCATCTCGATTCCATCTTGGGAGACTATATGCCCAAGGTATCTAACCTCTGTTTTGAAAAATTCACACTTTGACTCTTTAGCAAAGAGTGAATTTTCCCTTAGCACTTGAAATACCTTTCTTAAGTGTTCCAAATGCTTTTCTTCTGATGCACTATAGATCACAATGTCATCCAAAAAGTCTACTACAAAATGTCCTAGATAAAGCCGTAAAACACTATTCATGAGCTTCCTGAAAGTAGCAAGAGCATTGGTGAGATCAAAAGGCATCACCAAAAACTTATAATGCCCATATCTAGTTCTAAATGCAGTCGACATCCTCTTCCCTAATCCTGATTTGATGATATCCTGATCTAAGATCAAACTTGGTAAAATACCTAGCTTGTTGTAACTGATCAAATAGATCTTCCAATCTAGGCATTGGAAACCTATTTTTGATAGTTACCTTATTAAGTGCTCTATAGTCTATACATAGTCTCATAGAGCCATCTTTCCTTTTAACTAGGAGCATTGGCGATGCCCAAGGTGAGTTACTAGGTTTAATGAAGCCCTTGTTTAAATAATCTTGCATTTGCCTCTCAACCTCCTCATGCTGAGAAACACTAAGACTATAAGGTGCTACAAATAGGGTTAGTGTTAGTAACTACCTCAATGGCATGGTCAATGTCCCCTCTCTCGGGTGGTAGCCCTCTAGGTAAATCAATGAGAAAAACATCTCTATACTTAAAAATAAGATCCTTAAAACTTTTAACCACACACTCTTGCAAAAAAGAATAGTTAGAAAGTCCTATCCATATTTACATTTCTAGCATGAAAATATACATGAGATTAGCTGTCTATACAATGCTCCATATCATGACTATACAATAAAAACATCTCCTGTACATGCTGAGAATAACAAAGACTATACAACTCTAATGATGAAATGAGAGGTGCACTAGGTACATCTCTCTCTCCCTGAATACAAACTTTACTTCCATTCTTTTCAAATTCAAGTGTGTTGTTTTGATAGATGTGTTTAAGTGTGTCTCCCAACCCCCATAGCCACTCTCTTCCTAACACAAGGCCTATCCTCTCCATATTCATAATTTGGAAGTCCATATAATCTGTATAGTCTTGCATCTTGACTTCCAAATTGGATACCATAGTATACCATATCCTCTTATCTTTCCCTTGCATCATAGATACTATGTATTTATGTGCACTGGGCTGCTGGAGAATCTTTAATTTCTTGACCAAAGCATAATTTATAAAGTTATGAGTGGCAGAATCATCTATCATGACCCGCACCCTGGTCCCGTATACACTACCATGCGGTTTAACTAGGTCATGTGGTCCAAACTGCGGTGACCACAATGACTGAGTCAAACAACAGGTGTACTCTATATCCTCATGCATCACCTCCACTCCTTTGCAGCTAGAGCTACCATGAATAGGAAGGGTCTGCACTAGGTGGATCTCCTTTTTGCCCTTTTCGGGGGCCGTACTAGTCTCTGGTCTCTTCTTCTTTTCTTCCCCCTTTTTGAGTGGACAGTTCCACTGTGAATGGCTGGAGACAAACACCTAAAGCACAGGTTCTCTCTTTTGGCCCTCTCAAACTGATCTGTAGATAACCTAGGCCTTTCTGATCTTTGTTTTTTAATAAAAACTTTGTTTTTCCCAAAAGGCAACTTCTTCTTGAATTTAGTCGTACTAAGAGGCTTCAGGGGCTGATCCGTCTCCATAGGAGTATATTGAGGACGGTTATGGTCCTCATAGATCTGTGCATACTTGATCGCCTCCTCAAACGTCTTAGGAGCATTCCTTCTGACTTCCCTCTTTATGGCTTTATCTAAGCCTCTAACAAACCCTCTCGTCTTCTGGAAATCATCTAAGCCCTTACGTTTCAAAATGATCTCTCTATAGTGGGATATGTAGACCGTAAGAGCCTACCTCTCTGAGTAATCCTATCTCACTCATCCCAATTCCTCTCCTCCTCATTCTCAGGAAGAAACTCTCTTAGAAAAAGAGTCTCAAACTGAGTCCAATCAGTAGGGATAGAGTTCTCCTCCTTAAGACTCATCCACCACTTGTAGGCACGCGGGCCGAGCGAGAGACTCGCCTCTAGCACACGGTACTCTCGTGGGGTGCCCTTCCATTGATGCAAATCATGCCACTTTTGCAAAAAAGTGTAGATTGCATCCTTGTTCCTATCTCGGTCATCCCTCGTAAAGGTAGGTGCCTTCAAGTCTCAGAAGGGGAGCTTCCCTAGAGCTCTCTCCTTTGTGCTTACTAGGGAAAGAAATATCTTTCCTAGTAAGCTCTAGAGGAATAGGAGGGGTTTTTCTTTCCTTCCTAGCTAGGAAAGAGGTGACCCTAGTCTCAAGTGAGATCATTTGAGACTTTAGTTGCTGGACGAGAGATGTGATGCTACCAAGATCTCTCTCTAATTTAAGGGTTTGCTCTTTCAAGTCTACGAATTGATCATGAGTGACAAACTCATCTAAAAGTTCCTCATATGTATATTCTTCTTATTGAGGCTCTTTCTCTTCTAAGTTTTCTTCTACTTCCTGCCCTAATTCTACTTCGTCCATTCTAGAATCAGGATCCTCTAGTTGCTCTTTAGATGGAGAAGTGTGTTCAACAACTTGTTTCCCTTTAGATTCCATGTTTCACTTCCCTTCCCCCGTTTGCTAACTAGAGTATGTGAAAATGAATGGAAGTAAAGCTTAAATATGCAAGAAGAAGAGAGATATATCACAAGAGTACTTCCTTGGTAAAAAAAAAGCTGCAAAAGAAAAATCCAAGTGATCCTTGAAGCTTTAGGTTGCTGATTTTGAATCATCGCCAGGCCCAAACAAAAATTGGAAATGTCCGATTGGTCTAGAAAGGTTCTAATCACCAAAAACCAACAAGAACAATGCCAAAACCACGTAGCAATAGCCCCAACCGAGCAAACTGAGTGAAACTGAACAACTTTAAAGATTTGACAATCCTCGCCAGTCCAAGAAATGTAGTCCAACACATGTACTTCAAAGATATAATGCTATCCCAAGTGAAAAAAGTGAATTTCGACACCGGATGATGAAAAACTAGGCCCGGAAATGGCCGCTTACTTCCTGCTGAAGCACTGCAGAGAGATTTTGGTTGACCAAATCTTGTCCAAATCCAGCAATGATGGTCTCTGAGCAAAGCTTAGGAGTATAGCTTCATAACGTAACAAAAATTTTTAAAATCCGATATCGTACGAGCAAGCTATGGTGCGGAGAAGCCGGGTATGTCACGAGTAGGAAGTGGAAAAGCTAATCTTCATGGAAGGGTGACTTTGAGAAGCTCCAAACTCAGAAACTAAGCTTTTTTATCAAACCCAAGACCCAAAACCCATCTCGACAGCCCATATTACATGTGTGCACCATTATTTTTCCAAAACCTTGATCCAAGGAATCCTTTTTCCTCCCCCCAATTCTAAGGAAAAAAAACTTGTTTTTAATGGAGTACTATACCTTCTCCTTCTCCAAATGAACACGCAGAAGCGGCAGAGAACGTCATTTTATCCCACATAAGGAGTTTCAAATGCAGACTACATGTATAAATGGAGAAGTCTTGTCTTCATTCCCACATCCAAGAGGAGGGGAGGAGGGAAATGAGCCCGTCGGCTGCTGCGCTCTATTGTGTGCGCTCACGTCGGCTTGTCTTGTTCTGGGGCTTCGTGGGCTTTCCAGTCCGTTGACTCTGTCGCGTTGTCAGTTGGGTCCGTCGCGTTATCAGCAGGCTCCGATACGAATGCTAAATCGCTCTGATGTCCTAAGGAATCCCCTCACTTTTGGGGTAGTTTAGCACAGATTACAAGGAAGTTTTCACTCTGCTACGAGCACGAAGAACCAAATTGAACACGGAGATCGAGACTCTCTCAACCGCCCAGCCACGCGATGATACTACTATTCCCTCTCTCTACTTGCCATGAAGGTCATTAGTCATAGCCTCTCACATGAGTGCCACTTGGTACTCATGTGAGTATCCTTCATTAAATGTCTAAGAGGTGGTTACGCTTAAGGATACTCTACATAACACTCAGAGATTATATGAGATACCTGGGAAGCCTCCCATTACCATGCATCTTGAGCCTCGCCCTACTAGTTCTTCTCTCTTCAGAGCAAAGATGGTTGAGAGGGCCATAAGACGACTACGGAATGGAGGTTCGACAAACCACACGGGATTGCAAAGCGAGCATCTCATATACGCAGCCTCCACTATTGCCCCGTTGATTGCACATGTCTTCAACCGGTATATAGGGTAGGGTTTCTCAGAGGAGTGGACTAGGCACACCATTGTGCCTATCCACAAATCTGGCGACACCCTAGACCCAAGGAACTACACGACCATCATGATTGGCCAAACTATACAGTGCCATACTTGAGCCAGAGCTCGGCTCATATGTAGAGACTGAGGGGCTACGAGCACGAGGCCATGCAGGTTTTCGACGAGCTTTCTCCAGTATTGATCACATCTTCATTTTGTGTTACCTCATGATAGGCAAGGGTGCGGAAGAAGAGATAATATTGCGGCTTTGTGGACTTCCGCAAAGCTTTTGATACGGTGCCACGAGAGAGGCTCTTCTCATGCCTCCAGAGCTTGGGAGTACCATCAGGGATGAATTGGGCCATCTATGCACTCTATGAGAAGGTGACTCGGAGGGTATAATGTCCGGTAGGTATGTCTATGACCATTGCTAGCACCATCGGTGTTAAGCAAGGCTGTCCACTCTCCCCCACTCTATTTGGTCTCTACATTGACAAGATTGAGGACTACATTCTCCAAGCTAGAGAAGAGGGTGAAGACCTCGAAGGTACACATGTCCACATCTTATTATATGCCGATGACATTGTATTGATTTCAGAGTCACCAGAGGGATTACAGCGCCACCTGGATGCCCGAGATGAGTTTTCTACATAGAGGGGCTTGACAGTAAACCTTGGCAAGACCAAGGCCATGATCTTCCACACCTCCCCCATGGTGAGGAATGGAGAAGGATTCAGAGCTGGCAGTGGACAGATTGAGGTGGTCACTTCCTATGTCTACATCGGAGTCACATTCACGAGCTTGCCTGGCCCCTTCAGCATGAGGCAGGCAGCCATCGATAGACTCACACAAGGATATGCAGCTTTGACCATGTTAGAGTGGAGATGTCACAAGGCACACTTCCAGGAGCCTCGCAGGAAGGGGCTAGTCAAACCAACTATGATGTATGTTGTGACAGTTTGGGCCCCAAGCCTCATAGTCACCCAGTGGAGTGCGATCGCGAGGCCATAAATACGTATGATCTTGCGACTATTTCAAGGGAAAGAGTCACTACCACATGACATCATCAAGGCAGAGCTAGCTACACCACCCATGGTAGTAGATGATGCACTATTCCAGACTATCTGCTTTATTCAGAGGATGAGGAAGCTCCCTACAGACAGACTCACACACAGAGCTTTTGAGGCATCTATACAAATATCAGAGTTAGGATATGAGAGAGCTTGGTACACTCAAGTTAGAGTCTGGTTTGATAGTCATGGACTTGATAAGGACAGATTTCCGCCTTTTCAGTATGACCCAGACTCACCTCACATACACCTCTCCCGTCGTAAGAGGAATGTTGTGCTCAAACAGGATCTTTGGAAGCTCTACATTAGTCAAACATGGCACACACCACACACGGGATCGAGACTATCGCACTACCGAGACCAGTTCTTAGACATACTAGTGGACGGTTTTATCCAAGGACCACGCTACATGGATACTTACATGCCTCGTAGCTCGAGGGTAGCGATTGGCCAATTGAGAGTCTCATCACACCAACTAGAGATTGAGACAAGCAGAGCCGAGGACATTCCCAAAGAGGAGCAGATATGCAGGGTATGCATAGTAGAGATGGAGGATGAGGAGCACTTTGTATGCAAACGTAGCGCATATGATGACATCAGAGGCAGATACGAGACTTTGTTTACAAGGCATCCCACCCTCCGAGAGATCATGAACTCTAGACACCAATGACGGTTCGAGCGATTCTTATTAGAGATACAGAGTCATAGAGATTCCCTACTCCAGCCTACTGCAGCAACCCAAACAGGGGGGAGATAGAGTCAGCTCACTAACTTCTTTGTTCCACGACGTGCAGCAGCCCTCCCCTCCTCAGCTCAAACACTGAGAGGGATGACTCTTGAGCAGGCTCAAACCTCTCGAACTAGGAGATGACCCCGTGCTATAGGATATCGGGCCCCGAGACTTCACCAACACTAGATTGCGGAGATCCTGGCTCGTGACCATTGCGCCATGGAGGAGAGACGATCTCAGATGATGGCTGATATGTATATGCATTTAGTCCACACCCCCTCTAGTCTTTTATAGATATAGACATAGTTTGCTTATAACAATTGTAACTCTTTGTGTACATATCCAATTCAAGAGATTTAAGATGCATTCTGTAGCTTATATATGTGTCTTACTTTTCCTAAGAAGGCTTCTTGAAATCAGTTTTATGTGCAGAGAAATTGGTGTATCTCTCTAACCGTAATTTCTACATACCTACATCTTTGCATAGTCTGTTTTGTACAGAGTTATTGACTCACCTAAACAGATCCATTTGAGGTGTTCTATAGCTTCTTCGAAAGCTTATGAACCATACTAAGGGTGGCTAAAAGCTTAGGTGACTTGGATCAGCGTAAGGCTGAAGAATCAGAGTTTGCTGCAGGTAGTTGAAAAGGTGTATGAAGGGACCTAGGTATTCGGTTCATTTCACTTCTAGTGTGCAAATTTAAGGGATTAAATTCCATAAGTTGGTATCATAGTAGAAAACATCCTTTGAAGACTCTAGGAGAAGGACACAAAAGCTTGGACGTCAAGGCTAAGACGTACTTTTCAATGTAACCCTAATTTCCCATTCATTAAGGAGATCTAGGTGAAAAGGTAGAGTTGCTTGACAAAGACAACTATCAGCCATGGAGGTTCAGAGTCATGAACTATCTCATGAGCAAAGGTTTATGGCCTATTGTGTGTGGAGATGAAGATATATGATAAGCTTGATGTGGATCCCAAAGATCCAAAGGTCACCAATCAAGAATTGAAGATGTTGAAGGATTGGGGGGAAAGGAATAGGAGAACTATCTTCTACATATCGCAAGTAATCTCTAACACTATGATTGGTCATATATCAGAGCTTGATCATGCTAGAGATGTTTGGGAGGCCTTAGAAAAGATATATGCCACTTCCACAAGAAGCAAAAAGATTAAGCTTAAGAATGAACTCCATTCCTTGAAGAAGGGTAGTGGTCAATCTATTGTTGACTACACCTTGAGGGTGAAGGAATTGAGGGAGCAATTGGCATCCATTGGCTGCAAAGTAGATGAGGAAGACCTTGTGCAGATTACTCTCAATGGGCTGAGATGGGAAGACAAGTGGAAACCCCTCATTACTACCAACTTGTATAGAGATACTACCAACTCTTGAGGAGTCGATCCGGCACCTAGTGGCAGAAGAGGTTTCCATAGGAGACACATCCAAGAAGGATGGTCACTCACAAGTCCTATATGCTAGCAAAGGCAAAGGCAAGACTGGTAAGAAGGGGAAAGGAGGAAAAGGCAAGTGGAAGCAGTCCAAGGAAGAAGATTCGGATTCACAAGGAGATAGCAAGGCATCATCTTCAAGGAAGGGCAAGAATGGCAAAGGGAAGAACACCCCTTGTCAAGGTAAAACTTATTTTATATGTGGTAAGCAGAATCATATTTCTTCAAATTGTTGGTTCAAAGATGAAAAAGGCAAGCAGAAGAAGAAGCAAGGGAATTATGCTAACAACTCCAAGAAGGATGATGATAGGGAGACCCTCCTAGCCATGAGAACATGGCTACACTAGTGATCCCAAGGACACAAAGTGGTACATAGACTCTGGATGCTCTAATCACATGTCGTGTATGGAGGAATCTTTTGTTCATATGCAAGTCCCAAGCTCAAAAGGTTGTGAAGAAAGTAGATAACATTGAGGATCCCATTACACATGTGGGAGATGTGAAGCTAGGTGAAGGTAAATCTGTCAAGACTCTTAAAGATGTGCTCCATGTTCCATCTATTTCCAAGAACCTTATCTCTGTAGGACAGATGGTAGAGAGAGGTATGCAGGTTATATTTGATGCAAAAGGGTGCATGGTGAAGCAAAGAGGCAAGGTCATTGCCAAGGGAAGGAAAGAAGGAAGATTGTTCACACTAGATGTTGCTCCTACACACAATAAGATATGTTATGTGATGATTGGTAACAAAATGATTGCAAAGATTGATCTTTGGCACAAGAGGATAGGACATATCAATATTCCCAAGTTAAAAAGCATGTGAAAAGCAGGTTTGGTACAGGGACTACCAAATCTTTAAGGCCAAGGTCTACATGAGTTTTGTGATGCTTGTCAACTAGATAAGCAAGCAAAGAAGCCATTTCCAAAGAGTGAGTACATATCCTCTAAGCTCTTGGAGCGAGGAGCTTATACACTCAGATGTATGGGGCCCTAGCAGAGAGGCTTCATTGGGAGGAACTAGGTACTTTGTCACTTTCATTGATGACCACTCAAGGAAGGCATGGCTATATGTTATCAAGGAAAAATCAGCAGTGTTTTCATGCGTTCAAAAGTTTAGGTCCCTTATTGAGAAAGAATGTGATGCACACATCAGAAAACTGAGGTCAGATGGAGGAGGAGAGTATTTCTCCAAGGAATTCACAAAGCACTTGCAAGACAATGTCATAAAGAGGCACTCTACATATATGTACACTCCTCAACAAAATGGTGTTGCCGAGAAGAAAAATAGGCATTTGGTTGAGATAGCTAGATGTCACATAAATGAAGGTATGTTACCATTCTCTTATTGGGCTCAGGCTGTGATTAGAGCTTGTTACTTGATAAACAGCGTTCCAACAAGTGATGTGCACAACCTTACTCCACACGAAGTCTATTATGGCAAGAAACCAACCTTGGAGCATCTCAAGGTATTTGGATGTGTATGCTTTGTTCATGTTCTTAGTGAAGTGAGAACAAAGTTAGAGCCCAAGAGTGAGAAATGTGTGTTCATTGGCTACTCAAATGAGCAAAAAATCTATAGGTGCTACAACCCTCTCTCAAAGAAGCTATTTGTGTCAAAAGATGTTGTGTTTGATGAGTCAAGGTCATGGTATGGAGACAAGGGCAAGGCAAAGTTGGATGAAGAGGATCAAGAGGAGTATGCACACTTCGATGTGCAGATTCAACCTCAAGAGTCAATCACAATCAATGGACCAAGAGCTTCTACATCTAAGGTACACTCATATGATCACTCTTACACTTATGATTATGAAAGATCATAACCTACTTCAAAGTATAGAAGGCTGCAAGAAACGGACTATGACACTAGGGAAGCTCAAGAGGAGTCAGAAGAGGAAGAGCTTTAGGAAGTCATTACTCCTAATGTAAAGCTCAATAGACTCAAGAAGCAATATCCAAAAGGTCAAGAGAGGATGTCTACAAGGAAGAAGGCATCCCCACAAAGGTAAACATATGGTTCTTTCATGGCATCTCTCTCTCTCTCTCTCTCTCTCTCTCTCTCTCTCTCTCTCTCTCTCTCTCTCTCTCTCTCTCTCTCTCTCTCTCTCTCTCTCTCTCTCTCTCTCTCTCTCTCTCTCTCTCTCTCTCTCTCTCTCTCTCTCTCTCTCTCTCTCTCTCTCTCTCTCTCTCTCTCTCTCTCTCTCTCTCTCTCTCTCTCTCTCTATGCCTTACACGAGAGAGTATCTCGCAGAGTCAGATGTCCGGGGGGCTTATCTCATCCACTTGCTAGCACTATCGGGGTGAAGCAAGATGCCCTCTTTCACCCACCCTCTTTGGTCTCTACATTGATGAGATAGTAGACTACATACAGCAGCAGGGGGGTGATGGCATTGAGGTACGCGGGTCCACTGTCCATATTCTTTTATATGCTGATGATATTGTACTGGTTTCAGAGTCTGCAGAAGGTCTACAGCATCATCTACATGGCCTAGATGACTTTTCCACACACAGAGGGTTGGCTGGCCCACCACGGCTTTGACATAGACAGGCTACCAGCACTACAGTACGACTCACATGCACCCACCTACTCGCTCTCTCATCAGGAGAGGAATAGGATCATTCGTCAGGAGATATGGCATACATACATACCGAGGACATGGCTGAGCCCTAGGGGTACATTGCCACCGAAAATGCTCTATTACCGTGAGCATTTTCTACATATATCGGACGAGGGCTTCATCGAGATTCCGAGATACATGCAGACATATCTACCCACCAGCTTCGAGTCGTCATTGGGCAGCTCCGGGTTTAATCACATCAGCTCGAGATTGAGAGGGGTCGATCCATGGGAGTCCCCCGTGAGGAGAGGTGGTGCCCACTATGCGAGACAGAGGTAGAGAGTGAGGAGCATTTTGTTAGATGCCCAGCATATGTAGACCTACGAGCACATTTTCAGATAGAGGAGTCACTCCAGTTATGCATGACTATGGGAGACCAGCGACGCTTGGGACGCTTCCTCGCAGCAGCATACGAGAGGCGAGATCGGTCACTCCAGCCCACACATCAGCCACGGGTGAGTACGCAGCAGACCATTACCCAGTTTTTTCAGAGAGCTGAGCTACACCAGATAGGTCCATCTATAGGGCTCACGCTCCACTAGGCAGAAGCACACAGAGCACGGCGCCGACCACGCATGGGCAGATATCATCGACCACGACTATATTAGGAGGATATCTCATGCATCAGGACAGCCTACGACCACATGATGGAGCATAGGCGCACCACCACCCCATGGGTTGTCTTCCTTCAGGAGGCACTCGGACCACCCCCGATGTACCACATACTACACCCACCTCCACCCATTCACCGGTAGCTAGGGTGTTTTACTCACACTTTTACTCACATGTCCCCCATGTATTAGGTGGCCACTATCTGCGGAGTCAAAGCCACATCTCCCCATCCTTTTCAAGCTTTATATATATCTTTGTGTCGCGATATACCTTTTATTTCATTTCATCCTCTACACAGGGTTACTACACTTGTACATGGTTTTTGTCTCATAGGCCAAGCTTGGCCTCCAGAAGACTTTAATATGACTTTCTCTCTCTCTCTCTCTCTCTCTCTCTCTCTCTCTCTCTCTCTCTCTCTCTCTCTCTCTCTCTCTCTCTCTCTCTCTCTCTCTCTCTCTCTCTCTCTCTCTCTCTCTCTCTCTCTCTCTCTCTCTCTCTCTCTCTCTCTCTCTCTCTCTCTCTCTCTCTCTCTCTCTCTCTCTCTCTCTCTCTCTCTCTCTCTCTCTCTCTCTCTCTCTCTCTCTCTCTCTCTCTCTCTCTCTCTCTCTCTCTCTCTCTCTCTCTCTCTCTCTCTCTCTCTCTCTCAGCAGCTCCCGCAAAGCCCCTCCTGAGCAGTGCCACTCAGCGCCGCTCAGCCCCTCCCGCTCCGCCCCTCCCACTCAGCCCCTCCCGCTCAGCCCACGCGCTCCTTCTTGCTCAGCCCCTCCCGAAGCTCCCGGATCTGCCCCACTCAGCCCCTGCTTGTCCGGCTAAGACAGCCCCTCCTTCGATTGCCTCAAAAAAGCGACCCGCCCTCTGCGAGTATTCAAATGGACCGGATACACAACCCTAACTTACCCGAAGCCCTAACCCTACAAACTAAAAGCTCCCAAGCCCTCCCCCGTCTGCCAGACCATCCCCATGCCTAACCCTAACCCTAGCCCGAAACTAGCCCAACCCTAAACCTAACCTAACCCTTACCCTAAACAGAAACCCTAACCCTAACCCCTCATAACTTTAACCAGACCTTACCAAAAACCTAAACCTAAACCTAACCCTAAGCCAATCCTTGCCGACCTTGAACCTCCTCCTTAGGATCCTCTTGAAACCCTAACCCTAATTGGAACTTAGTTTGAAACCCTAACCCTAACCCTAGCCTACCTTAACTCCCCTCTCTCTCTTCTATGGCTCCCAAGTTGGAGGAACAATTGGTTGCCTTAGAGCATACCCTCCGAGAGTTGATAGGGAAACATAAGAAAGAAGGAGAATGTGGACTGAACGGAGTTACCCACAGAGTCGTCGCTCTCGAAGCCAAGGTGGAAGCATTGGAGAAGGAAAACGAGTACCTCCGGTAGGAGCTTCTTGCTATCCGTAAGTCGCACTCAGACGATCAGGAGAAGTTGCACATTGGGCTCGCTGATATGAGGACAAAACTGGACAGCATACATGAGGAGGGGGAGATCGCCCCACGGCTAGAGGACATCCAGACGACTATCAAGAAAGAGTGCATAGAGGTGGTTCAGAACGAGCTTGAGATTAAAAAAGATGGATGGGTCAAAGTTGTCAAAAAAACCTTCGATAGGAGGCAAAGAAGAACAACCACCATGAGGAGATCCACATAGTACACACCACCATTGAGGAGGAGCGGATGCGAGAGGCCCGAAGGCTCAATGTCTGCGTCTCCGGCCTCACAGAGACAGACGGATCACCATAGCAAGACGGCGTCGCTTGTGCACACTACTTGGATATCGTGCGGATGAGCCTCTTCCTTTCACCCGAGCCTGGAGAGAAGGACGAGACACCACACGAAGCAAAGCACTTATCCTTCAGTTCTCGGATGAGGCAAGGAGGAAAGACTTCCTCAGACGACGAGCAGTACTACGCACTATACCGGGCACCCCGATCTATTTGGATGATGACCTCACACGGATGCAGGTAGAGCACATACGTGCATGCATGCCACGTGTCCTCCATGCCCGACGGGATGGACATCGTGCCCTATACAGAGGCGGTCATGTCATCATCGATGGACGACCCATTGACTAGGGATTCACCGCCTATGAGACAGCACACCGGGAGGTGCGCATTGGAGTCTGGAACTCCAATGGATCTTTGTGGACACATCGAGGGCACCTCGAGGAGGTGATGGAGGGAAGAGACATGATCTTCTTGTTAGAGACACACGAGAGCCCAGGGAGGAGCCTACCGAGGATTGAGGGCTATATGTGGGAGTTAGCTCACCGCCGACAGATGCGACAGCACACCACACGAGGATAAGGAGGAGTAGCCGTGCTCTATAGACAGTCGCTACAGCATAGGATACACGTGGTAGCAAGAGATCCAGAGGCAAGTTTCATGTGGATACGCCTCCAGCTATCAGAGGAGAGAGCAGTGTATTTCGCCGTCTGCTATATTGCACCCATCGGCTCATGCTTCACACATTCTCCAGAGAAGCCCTCAAGAGGGGAGGGATCAGACACATCGCCATATGACTGCCTCAATGACACCATTATGGAGTATACCGGGATGGGCGAAGTCTTCCTTGTAGGAGACTTCAATGCCCGCACTCAGACCCACAAGTGTGATATCTACGACTTTGACAACCCTGAGATGCTTTGCACCATAGAGGACATGTCTACACTAAGAGCCTCAGCCGACACCGCCGCACCCACCTCATACGGCCGACACCTACTCCAGGTGGGAGACGCACACCATCTCATTATATATAATGGGATGGCGATCTTGCCCACCTCGGGTGGTCTCACCTACATCCCACCCACGACACTGCATGGAGGCAATGTGGTAGACTATGTTATCGGACCCCCGGAGGCGACTCATCTCATCACCTCATTCACCATCCCACCCATACCGATTGGAGCTGATCACGCATATCTCGCCCTACCCATACACGGCTCACCATGCATACCCGCCACCATACAGCCACATGCCCATACCACCATTCACTTTAGACATTAGCTAGCACATATCTATAGCTCCCATGTTCGAGAGCGCATCTACTCCCTTGATCCCTCCGCCCCATTGGACACCCTCACCGCCCACTTCTCTTCGATCCTCCACACATTTGCTACTCTCAGCTTTCCATACACCACCCATAGCTCTGCACATTCGACAAAGCTGCACATTCGACACGGCTGGGACATACACCTCAGAATAGGTGGTACGATGAGGAGTGTAGATGACTATACCGACATCTCAAAGCAGAGTATCTTGGCATCCATCACAGAGAGAGAGGCACGACGACAAATGCGAGCCCTCACATGCCGGAAGAGGCGAACTTTCGAGGAGCGACAGGAGGCAAAGTTGTTTGACCTTCTCATGAGTGGGGATTGGGCCACTGCGTGGAGGGTCCTCCGTGAGCCACGCCCACCTACACCCATCGAAGATCCTCAGACTTGGCACACCTACACCCAGAGGTTATATGACATCCAAGGACAGCCACCATTGCCGATCCCTCCCACACCGCGGCCTGTGCTATCCACCCTATTCACAGCATGCATGGTACGACAGGCCATCCATAGGCTATAGCATGGCCGCTCAACAGACCACACGGGACTACAGGGCGAACACTTTATGTATGCGGTAGATGTAGTCTCCCACCTGATCGCCCATCTCTTCAACCGTGCTTTGGTTGAGGGATTACCTGACTCGTGGACTATGCATACCATTGCGCCTATCCATACGTCTAGCGATATGATGGACCCAGGGAACTATAGGACTATTATGATAGGCCACATCCTGGGCCAAGATCTATGGGGCAGTACTATAAGCAAAGCTCAATACATACGCTCAGGCAGCTCGGATCAGAGCACCCGGCCAGGCAAGCTTCTACCGCACTTTCTCCACCATCGACCACATCTTCGTACTTCGTTGCTTGATTGAGAGAGCGAAGGCGAGGAAGCGGAGACTATACTGTTGCTTTGTGGATTTCTGCAAAGCCTTCGACATGGTCCCTCAAGAGAGACTACTACGGAGACTCCAGGAGTTGCAGCTACCATCAGACATGCTATGGGCCATCCATGCTTTGTATGCACGAGTCACCGAAAGGGTGTGCTTCCCCGACGGCATATCACACAGCCTTGTTAGCACAAGTGGTGTGAAACAAGGTTGCCCTCTCTCACCCACTCTCTTCCGTCTCTACATCGACGAGATCACAGAGTATATACAGCGAGAAGGAGGGCTAGGAGGAGACCTCGGAGGTACACCAGTACACATCCTATTATATGCTGATGACATTGTTCTGCTTTCAGAGTCACAGGAGGGGTTGCAATCACATTACAGGCGTTGGATACCTTCTCCATGGAGAGAGGACTCACAGTGAACCTTGGCAAGACCAAGGTCCTGATCTTCCATACCTCTAGGATAGTACACCATCGAGCCTCCTTCACCAAAGCTGGAGGATAGATACAGGTAGTGGACTCCTACGTCTACCTAGGTATCACCTTCTCGGGAAGCACGAGGGCATTCTCCATGGCACAGGCAGCGAGAGATAGATTGACGAGGCTATGCGGCACTTGCAGGATTGGAGAGACGATGCTTTCAGGCACATTTTCAGGAGCCCCGGACTAAGGGGTGGCTCTTTGATACTCTAGTGACACCCGCATTGATGTATGCAGCGGCAATATGGGCAACAAGGATCACGGAGGCGATGTGGACGTGGATTGAGAGGCCCTAGGTCACCATGATCTCACGCTTGCTCCGCAGCATGCCCTCCGTTCCACATGACATTATACGAGCTGAGCTTGGCACACCACCGATGCTAGTGGAGGCCCTCTTTCAGCTGGTGACCTTTATTCTGAGAGTCAGAGAGCTCCCCACCAACAGACTCACCAAGCTTGCATTTGAGACCTCTAGAGATTTGGCAAAGACGGGGCATGAGAGAGTATGGTATGCACAGACCTACCGATGGTTAGCAGACCATGGCGTGAGCATTACAGATCTCCCCCCTTTTCAGTATGACCTCTCTTCCCCCTACATTACCCTCTCTCGTATCGGAGAGGAACAGGATCATCCGTCATGACCTACAAATACACGTCACTGAGACATGGATAGCACCACGGGAGCCTCTTCCCACAAAGAGGCAACACTACAGAGAGCGCTTCTTGATTGTGACAGCGGATGGTTTCATTCAGAGACCACGATACATGGATACATACATGGCACCAGCAGAGAGAGTGGCCATTGGGAAGCTCAGAGTATCATCACACCAGCTCGAGATTGAGGTTGGGCGTGCGACACATACCCCCAGGGATGAGAGATTATGCAGGATATGCAGAGAGGAGGTGGAGGACGAGGAGCACTACACATGCAGATGCCAAGCATATGAGGACATCAGAGACCGCTAATCACAGCTCTTCAGGGGGCCCAGAGAGATCAGGGCTTTATTGGAGACGGAGGACCAACGCCCTCTAGGTCGTTTCCTAGTAGAGCTCCAGCGCCGCCGTGCATCACTTCTCCAGCAGAAGCAGATGGAGATAGACCTGACCCCCAGACTTATATTACATATTTTTTCAGACCCACAACCACCCGAGGACCCAGATCGATGCGGGGTGTCACATTACAGAGGGCAGAGGAGCTTAGACGACAGCGTCGACGACCGAGACCCCCACTCCGGAGAGTCCGTCCCCACCAGAGAGAGATTTAGGCGATTCACGCACGCCATGACATGGAGATACGGAGACGTAAGCACCGCATCCCTGTCGATCTCGATGTGCAAAACATTTTGAGGATCGCCACGATGCCTTACCCACCGATGCATTATATCCTACACCCACTCCAAACATTTAGAGGGTTATGACACCACCGAGCCTCCCCTCCCTATGCATATCATATTTGTATCTCACCTATTGAGCATATAGAGTGCATGCCCATAGCACCCCACACCCTCGACGCCAACTATTATCCACTCCTTTTATACCCTGTTTTGTACTCACACTTTATTTTCCTTTTGGGATCACAGTGGATTGGATCATACTGATGTATATGTTTTGTCTCATAGGCCAAGCTTGGCCTCCAGAAGACTTTAATATGACTTTCTCTCTCTCTCTCTCTCTCTCTCTCTCTCTCTCTCTCTCTCTCTCTCTCTCTCTCTCTCTCTCTCTCTCTCTCTCTCTCTCTCTCTCTCTCTCTCTCTCTCTCTCTCTCTCTCTCTCTCTCTCTCTCTCTCTCTCTCTCTCTCTCTCTCTCTCTCTCTCTCTCTCTCTCTCTCTTTGGTCCCTCCCTCCCTCCGCGACACAAAATAGTTGGGTGTAAGTAGTAAGTAAACATATTAAAAAGGAGGTCAAGGAGGAAGTGAGGAAGGAAGTCAAGGAAGACGTGAAGAAAGAGCTGACACGGGTTCAAGATACACTCGGGGAGGAGAGACTTCGACACATTCGAAGACTCCACATTCGGATTACGGGCCTACCCGAGGGAGCATCACCGGAGGCGGATGCCACCGACATTTGTCGTCGACTTGGATACGAGAGCATGCCGTTCACAGGCGCATGGAGTGTTGGGAGAGATACATCCCGTTCATAGTAGATTTAAATCGCGATTTTTTGCTCCAAAATAAAAACCTTTTAAACCTCTCGCGATTTAAATCTCTCCCTACGATTTAAATCCATCAAGGAACGATTTTTATTTTTTTCCCTCCAATTTTTAAAAGTGATTTTGGTCGAATAAATTATTTTTAAGTTTTTGCTTTTGTGATTTTTGTTTTATGACTTTTATGTTCATTGAGCTGTCATAGCTAGATGGGGCTCAAGTCTTTGGGCTGAAACTTGAGAGCCTATCACATGAGGGTCTAGGGAGGTTGACGCCTATAGGCAATCATTGTTGCGGCCTTCTTTCTCTACACAATACAAAGAGAGAGAGTGGATGTATTTTGATTTGATATATTGCTTTCAGTTTAATATGATTCATGCAAATATGTACACACACACACACACACACACACACACACATATATATATATATATATATATATATATATATATATATATATATAAAGGTATGTATGTATATATGTATGTATGTGTGTGTACTTTTTATGGAAAAAAATAAAAATCTCTTTGAGTGGATAAAAACCTCGATTTTTATTTTGGGTCTAGACGAATTTAACGATTTAAACGATTAAATCTCGATTTAAATCTCTCGGTCGCACTATGAGATTCCCGTTAGAGAGCACTCATCCTTCATAGAGGGGAATTACACACACACAGGCACAACATCGCATGCAGAGCCTTACTCGCCGCAAACGGCGAGATTGGGAGGAGAGACAGTACTGGGATATTTATCATTTACTCGTGAGTCGAGAAAGTGAAGTGACATGGCGACATTTGAGAGAGAGGAGACAGCAGACACCCATCCGAGACCCGAGCACTTGGCATAGCTATGCACAGAGCCTATACGAGATCCAAGACCAGCCCCCCATTCCCAGACCACAGAGCTCACGTCCTACTACCTCTGACTTCTTCACACCCACTATGGTGGGACGCGCTATTGCCCGTCTACAGCATGGCAGGGCCCATGACCTTTTCGGTTTACAGGCTGAGCACCTCATCTACGGAGGCACGACCCTTGCACCGCTCATTGCCCACCTCTTCAACCGTGCACTAGTTGAAGGGTTCCCTGACTCATGGACTGAGCACACCATTGTGCCCATTCATAAGTCAGGAGATACTATGAATCCAGCTACATACCGGACGATCATGATTGGCCCTATATTGGCCAAGTTATATGCGGCACTACTAGAGACAGAGTTGAGTACTCTCGCTGAGAGGAAGGGTATCAGAGCTCCGAGACAAGCAGGCTTCAGACGAGATTACTCTACCATGGACCACATCTTCACTCTGAGATGCCTGATCGACAAGGCAAGGGTGAGGAAGAGGAGATTATATTGCTGCTTTGTGGACTTCCGCAAAGCATTTGACACCGTTCCGAGGGGACGACTCTTCAGACGACTACTTGATATCGGAGCTCCGGAGGAGATGATATGGGGGATCTACGCCTTATACGAGAGAGTATCTGGCAGAGTCAGATGTCCGGGGGGCTTATCTCATCCACTTGCTAGCACTATCGGGGTGAAGCAAGGATGCCCTCTTTCACCCACCCTCTTTGGTCTCTACATTGATGAGATAGTGGACTGCATACAGAAGCAGGGGGGTGATGGCATTGAGGTACGCGGGTCCACTGTCCATATTCTCCTATACGCTGATGACATTGTACTAGTTTCAGAGTCTGCAGAAGGTCTACAGCATCATCTGCATGGCCTAGATGACTTTTGCACACACAGAGGGTTATCTGTGAACCTTGGTAAAACCAAGGTCATGATCTTTCATACATCAGCACAGGTACGAAGACATAGTTTGTTCACAGCAGCAGGTGGACCGATTCAGGTGGTCGGATCATATGTTTACTTGGGAGTGACATTTACAGCAGCATCAGGGGTCTTCTCTATGTCTCAGGCAGCACGTGACCGCATCACACGTGGGTATGAAGCACTTGCCTTGATGGAGACACAGTGCCACCAGGCATATTTTCAGGAGCCCCGCACAAAAGGGTGGCTCTTCGACACTTTGGTTACACCAGCGCTCATGTATGGGGCAGCCATATGGGGACCAGGATTAGCCACATCAGTATGGACAGCATTAGAGAGGCCACAGATCCTCATGATTTCCAGAGTTATCCGCAGCAAGCCTTCAGTACCACATGATATCATTAGAGCAGAGCTCGCTGCACCACCGATGCTAGTTGAGGAACTATTCCAGACAGTATGCCTATTACCGAGACTCCGGAGCATGGATACAGAGCGCATTGCTTATCGGGCTTTCCAGGCATCACGGGACATGGCATTAGCGGGCGACACCTCCTCATGGTATGCACATACACGAGATTGGCTGGCCCACCACGGCTTTGACATAGACAGGCTACCACCACTACAGTACGACTCACATGCACCCACCTACGCGCTCTCTCATCAGGAGAGGAATAGGATCATTCGTCAGGAGATATGGCATACATACATACAGAGCACATGGGTGAGCCCTAGGGATAGATTGCCACCGAAAATGCTCTATTACCGTGAGCATTTTCTACATATATCGGACGAGGGCTTCATCAAGATTCCGAGATACAAGCAGACATATCTACACCACCATCTTCGAGTAGTCATCGGGCAGCTCCGGGTTTCATCACATCAGCTCGAGATTGAGAGGGGTCAGTCCAGGGGAGTCCCTTGTGAGGAGAGGTGGTGCCCAGTATGCGAGACAGAGGTAGAGAGTGAGGAGCATTTTGTTATCAGATGCCCAGCATACTTAGACCTGCGAGCACAGTTCCAGATAGAGGAGTCACTCCCGTTATGCATGACTATGGGAGACCAGCGACGCTTGGGACGCTTCCTCGCAGAAGCATACGAGAGGCGAGATCGGTCACTCCAGCCCACACATCAGCCACGGGTGAGTACACAGAAGACGATTACCCAGTTTTTTCAGCGAGCTGAGCCACATCAGAGAGGTCCATATGTAGGGCTCACACTCTCCCAGGCAGCAGCACAGAGAGCACGGTGCCGACCACGCATGAGTGGATATCATCGACCACGACTATATCAGGAGGATATCTCACGCATCAGGACAGCCTACGACCACATGATGGAGCATCGGTGCACCACCACCCCATGGGTTGTCTTCCTTCAGGAGGCACTCAGACGACCCCTGATGTACCACATACTACACCCACCTCCACCCATTCACCAGTAGCTAGGGTGCTTTACTCACACTTTTACTCACATGTCCCCCATGTATTAGGTGGCCACTATCTGCAAAGTCAGAGCCACGTCTCCCCAGCCTTTTCCAGCCTTATATATCTTTGTGTCGCGATATACTTTTTATTTCATTTCATCCTCCACACAGGGTTACTACACTTGTACATGGTTTTTGTCTCATAGGCCAAGTTTGGCCTCTAGAAGACATTAATATGACTTTCTCTCTCTCTCTCTCTCTCTCTCTCTCTCTCTCTCTCTCTCTCTCTCTCTCTCTCTCTCTCTCTCTCTCTCTCTCTCTCTCTCTCTCTCTCTCTCTCTCTCTCTCTCTCTCTCT
The DNA here is from genome assembly GCA_020310875.1 of Ceratopteris richardii. Lineage (NCBI taxonomy): Eukaryota > Viridiplantae > Streptophyta > Polypodiopsida > Polypodiales > Pteridaceae > Ceratopteris > Ceratopteris richardii. The sequence continues at coordinate 6,400,245 of CM035409.1, forward strand.
CTCTCTCTCTCTCTCTCTCTCTCTCTCCCCCCTTCTCTTCCTCTTCCCCCCCTCCCCTTCCCCTTGTAAACTCACCCCTAATGGCCAGATGGTCCTTTTTGATACTGTAAATGTAGTGATAGAAACTACTGTAAACTCACCCTGGATGGCCAGATGGTCCTTCTTGATATTGTAAATGCAGTGATAGTAACAATAAATTAAAACCAAGTTTTTGTATTCATAAAGAAGGAAAAAACAAGCTTTGAGTCACTGAAATAGTCAAACAACAGAATGTAGACTGAGCAATGATAAGCAATTAATGCATGATACATGTAGGCATTCAAGTTCGTCGGAAATGAGTAGTGGAAAGCTTGAAATGAATTCAAAGAAAACAGGACTCATGCAGACAAAACTCTTCAATCCACCAGATTTCAAAGAGCAAAATTAGAAACAGAGTTCACACCATACAGGGCCTACCTCATGCTCATGAACCTTTTCCATGCAAGCAATCTTTTCTTCTGTTAAAGAAAGATTTTGTTTCACAGAAAGCAGTTCGAGAGTCAAATCTTCTGCTATCTTTTGTGCCTCCTCCCTCTCTAAATTCAACCGGTTTGACCTTTCTGGCTCGTACAAAAGCTCTTTTTCAAGAAAATCTTTTTCCATTTTTAGTTTCTCCTCTTCTATTTTCATTATTTCCTCTTTGAGAGTAGCATTCTCATTCTTCAACTTCTCAACTTGTATTAACAGTCGTCCTTTTTCATCTGCTGCTGGCTCAATTGCGGTGGGAATAAAGGAGGAAATCACAGATGAATTATTGGCATTGGACTTCTGGACCAGCAAAGAGTTTTTCTGATGGATATTGACATTGGCAGTTGTTTCTTTCCCATCAGGAGTAGCTTTACATTCAAATGACCCTGTCTAATGGAGATAAAAATAAATCACATAAAGAAACTGAAGACTAGCTGAAAAGAAGAAGCTATATTTTCATACAATGTTGGTATCAAAATAGGGTAATTGAGTGGAGAGACTGCTGAAAGAAGTCCTATTTTGATAGGAATACAGTTATAACATCACATTTTCAATAACAAATACACACGGGTCCATGAGATAATATCCCCAAAAAGTAATAATAATAATAAATAAAAAATCCCCAAAGATGCACCCAGCAGTATCACAACATCTTGTAACCACTGTTTATGCTTGGAATATTTTAACAGTTGTTAAACCACATGAAAGGGACAGAATGTAGTATCTTAAACAATATTCTTGCACATCACTGCTACTAAAGACTTATTGCTGACCCTATTTAAATTGTAAATTATTCCAGCCTTTCTTAAGCAGAGGGAAAGGGAAAAGGGTGATCAAATAAACAAAACAGAAAGAAACCAAAAAAAAGGAAAAAATAAGAACAAACAAAAACAAAAACCAAAAGAAAAATACACACACAAACACAAATGCAATCCGGCAAAATGTATTCAGAGAGGTGCAGATATCTCACTTACTGTGAAGTAGGAAGCTATACAGAACCAAAATAAGTAAAAAAACAAAAGGACAATTAAAATAAACTAAGAGAGAGCAACAAACATATTCTTTAGCGACCAAAATCTATCCCCCTCAAACCCTTTGAAAGGTCTTGTTACATCTACAATCAATGAAATGTGGTTGATTTTTGGATGCCTCTACTATCAAGGAAGGAAATTTTGTACTCATTCCAAAGGTTGAGCAGCAACCTAAATTCTCTCATTGGCATCTGATCATCTTGTTGGCCCTATATAAAAATACCACCAGGTCGTATGGTACCATTAGCATGTAGAGAAGTAATAGTATTCTTCGCTCATTTGGCTTTCAAATGTTCAAAGAAACACTTTGAGTTGGCATGTAGATCATTTACACCATTACATATAGCTTTGACTTTTACCTATGGAATAGCTATGTTTTAAATGATATGCAAATATCTGTATGCATCACATAAACGATCATACTGTTCATAAGAAAGGAGATTATAAAGCATGATGCAAAAATAAAGGTTTCAGCATCACTTTTAGCAGCTTTCCTGCTACACCAGAGTACTTCCCACAGTCTCTTGTTAAATCTTCCATATGGTTCACGATATATTCCATATTGAACACATAGATGCTTTATGCAAAAGAGCATTCACAATTAAGGCCTCCACTTTTGATTTAAACAATGGTGTCATAAGCCACAGGTGATTTAGCCTTGGAGGAATCCTGGAGTATTGATCTGGCATGCTATTTTTGGAGTCAAAATCTTGCAATGAAACCAAACGAGGACTATGGTATGATAGAAGCATTGTTGCATCAACTTACACTTTTGGATAATGCATGAAGGACATGAGTATGCGAGTAATAGCAACGGTAATTTTCCCTTGGCGAGATCTAGGAGTATTGATCTCTAATGCTATTTTTGGAGTCAAAATCTTGCAGTGAAACCAAAAGAGGACCATGGTATGATAAAAGCATTGTTGCATCAACTTACACTGGCTGATGCATGAAGGACATGTGTATGTGAGTAATAGCAACAGTCCAGCCTACTCATGGCTTTCGTATGAGATTGGGAGTGGAAAGTGTACCTAAGGGTATGCCCTCTAAACGATTCCATAAATTTTTGCAACTAAGCATTCCTAAAATTAAGGCCCAATGGCTTTTTTCTTGTGGAGTTAATATAGATGCAGGAGTACTACAATCCACTTCGGTATCCAATGTCCACCATGTTGGATTCTCCACACATCAAAATATGGAACGCTTTCCATATTAAAGAATAGCATAAGTGAAATGATGAATAGACTCTAGCAAATCTTTCGAGGTTAAAACTCTTTCTGTTGGAGTATTTGAAGCATACACATTAATGCAAATATACGGGATACCTTGTAATTTTAAGAGCTGACTCGCAAATCTGCCCCTAGGATCATTGAAAAATTGTTCAATAACAATGCCCTTTATAATTAATGAAAAGACACAATTAAGGGGTACTTTGATAAGTCCTTTGAATGATGTATTTTTAACTTTTTACTTTTATGAGATGGCAAGGAAAGAGGCAAGGGGTTATATTAATTTTAAGCAAGGAACACAAGCAAAAGAAGCAAAGAGGATTAAGATGAAGAAAACCACGAGGATCCAGTTCATCAAGAAGGCAGGAATAAACAACTCCCAAGTTCCCCAACTTTCCAAGTTGCCCAGATTCCAAGTTGCCCAATTTCCAAGTTGCCTAACTTTCCGAGTTGCCCATTTTCCAAGTTGCTCATTTTGGCCGCGATGGGACCTTGGTTGCAATTCGACCTTAGAAATAGCTCCATTGAGTTTCAAAAGTTCAATTCTTAGAAGGAGGAAGTTGATGAGGAATATTAGAGCTACAATCTATGACTCATACTCCCTACAACAATAAGGAAGGATCTCTTAGTCCTATAAAAACTCCCATAAAGAGCTATCAATAATAGAGGTTTCACTACATCCCTCCTAGAGGGCCACCACCTCCATTTCCACTTTTCGATGTATTACTATCACGAGGCATACCTAATGAACATTCAACACCTCCTCCAACGGGCATGGCAGACAACCAAGGACCTCAACTGGCGGAGATGGGGGATGACTTAACTAATCTATTGTCGCGCATTAACATCAAATTCCCTTCCTTCAAGGAATCTCCCCATGATGATGAAGACGAGCATGTGAGGAGATTCCTCTCCCTATGTAAAAGTAGGGGTTTACATCAACGAGAAGATGCTTTCCTTGCCTTGTTTCCGGCCACTCTCAAAGGGCTCGCGGATGGATGGTATAGCTAGTATGATGAAGGACACTTCACCTCTTGAGAAACTCTTAAAACTGCCTTCACAAGTACGTTTACAAAGGTGATCCCACACCCTCAAAATACTAGGACTCCATTTTTCGGGTGCTGCAAAGCTTACAATTACTTTGGCTGACCAAATTTGAGTTAAACCACTTCCTCTACTCATAGGGAGGCCATGGCTAAGGCACATCCAAGCTATGCATGATTGGGGTAATGATACCATTCTTGTTAATCTCTTGGGCAACTGCAAAAGCAAGCACGTTTAAATCAAAGAGGATCTCTTCAAGGTAATGCTCATTCTTTCACTATTATGGAAGAACAACACACTCGTCTCAAAAGCATCTAACGGACTCGAAATCACCGACGAGCAAGACCTTTTGGTATAGATGGAAGCCACACCTTCATCTTATCCATGCTATGGTGTATCTATTTGTCAAGAAGAGTGTGAACAGGTAGAAGCTATGGGGCTTGGAGAACCAGCCATCGACGTTCGGAGGGGAAAGAGAGGAGTTTCTAAAGATTCTTTCCAACTTGGAAGGGAAGAAGAGCACAACACATCAAAGGTAAATGACTCATCTATACCATCAGACATGCACTAGACAAAAGAGCTTTCACCCCATGGACAGAAGAAAAGGAATCAAGGGTCAATGTAGATGAATCTCAAGCTTACCCTTAACACATTTTCAAAGATCAAAATGACAAATCAACCCTAGTATCTCAACCTATAAGACAAGTTGACCTTGGTAATGAAGAACAATCACAAACAATTTTGCTAGCAACTTGGCTATGGGATGTGTTTGCATGGAGTTACCATGATTTAGAAGGAATTCCTATCCATCTTGGAGAACATTCTATTCCTTTCATTAATGATGCTAAACTAGTAAGAGGAAGGCTTTATCAGAGTTCGAGAAGGAAATAGAAAAGCTAGAGGAAGAAAGGATCATTGTCTCAATGGAGCACTCAGAATGATTATCATCAATGGTAATGGTCAAAAAGAAGCAATCCAACAAGATTCGTGTTTGCACTGATATTCAGGCTCTCAACAAGGTTACAATTCCATATGAGTTTCCAACCCTATTTTCGGAACAGGTTTTGGAAGATGTGGCTGGTCATGTTTTATATAGTTTCATGGATGGATTTAGAGGACCAAGCAAAAACCAAGTGTTCATCCTTCCAAGGGACTAAGCAAAAACCACATTTGTAACACCTTGAGTTACGTATATGTATACAAAAATGGGTTTTGGATTATGCAATGCCCCTGCTTCTTTCAGTCGAGTGGTCTACTCAATCTTTCGATCATTGTTGCCCAAATTCTTGAGAATCTTCATGGATGACTTCTCCACTTTCTCGGGCATTGAAAGTTCTACTCCTATGGAAAACTTCACTAATCACCTTTCGCAATTGGAACAAGTTTTTAGTGCTTGCGAAGAAGCTAAACTAAAATTCAACCCGAATAATGTCACTTTTTGGTGACTGAAGGGACACTTCTAGATCACATAGCCTCAACAAAAGGTATGGCTCCCGACCTTGATAAAATTAGAGCAATATTACATATGCCTAAATTAATCCATGCCAAAGAAATTCAAAGTTTCTTAGGACATACCAGCTCTCACCGAAAGTTCATATAAATGTATGCAGAGATCACTAAGCCCCTCTCTAAGCTCGTTAGCAAAATTGTACCTCCCAATGGACTGATGTAGAAGACAATGCAATTACTCTACTAAAAGCCAAACTCATTAGCACGCCTAGTTTAGTAGTAACAGATTGGAATTCTACCTTTCACATACATGTGGACATGAGTTCTAAAGCAGTAGGTGCCATACTTACACACCCTAGCAAAGAACATAAACTGCACACACCCATTTACTATGCTAACAGAATTTTAACCAAGGCTGAAAACTTTAGTACTACTAAAAGAGAGGCACTTGCTATTGTCATCATCGATCATCAAGCAGTTAAATATTTGCTTAACAAGCCAAACATTTATGGAAGAGTGTGGAGGTGGCTACTCTGATTTCAAAAGTGTAATTTTGAACTAGTTCAACGACCTAGAAAGAACAATGTGATGGCATATCACCTCTCAAGGATTAAAGGACAACCACTACCAGATACGGGCATAGAAGACAACCTCCTAGATTAGTCTCTATTTCAAGTAAGCACTTATCCTATTTGGTACCATGACATTCTTTATCTATTATCCAAGGGAACTTGCCCATCTAATCTCAACCACTAGAGTGGAGAAGATTGCTGCTCAAAAGTAAGAATTTTTCAATTATACAAAGTACTATTTTCCGAGTTGGACTGGATGGAGTGTATAGAAGATGTGTCCTACCACATGAGTACAACAAATAGTAGAAGAGGCCCATGGAAGAACATTTGCATGCCATTATCCACGCCACATAACTGCACATAAGATCTTACATGAAGGATTATGGTGGCCTTATCTTTTATGAGATGCAACACAACATGCAAAGATGTGTGACACTTACCAATATTGTGCACCAAAACCAAGTAAGCTCAATAATCAACAATTGCGAATTTCTTTATCATGGAGACCATTTGAGAAATGGGGGTTAGATTTCAA
>CM035409.1:6421611-6444111 GCA_020310875.1 Ceratopteris richardii
GGTAGGTAACTTCCTCATCAAATGCACTTGACTCTTTGAAGTGGCATTCTCATAAGTGATCTTTAGTATCTTGTAAACATAATAAGCAATGGCAAGGTCTTTCAAGTCCACAAGAAGCTCATATGAGCCATCCAAATTTACCTATGTAGCATGTGTCATGTTTGGAAACTTGACTTGTTAAAATGTACCATTGCAATCTTTCAAGAATGGAATATCTTGCATCCTATCTTTCCATAAATCATAACTTTTTTTTCTCGAACTCTTTAACTTGAAAAAAACTTTAATATCAGAGGAACAAGAGACCATTTTTTTACAAGGGGAGAGTGAAATTTTAAAAAAATGAATTTTCGAAATTAATTTCAACAATTATAAGCTCTGAATTTTTTGGTAAGATTGCACATACTTTTGCAATTCAAGTGTATTTTTATATCTGGAATGCCTCTACAAAGCATAGAACCAAATATGATACAATTATTTAAAGATAAGGCACAGGTATTAATTTCTGAGTTTTTCTGAAAAATTTTAGCAAGCTGTAAATGCCCAAGTTTCACCCAAAAATTTGTGTTCTTGCATAAAATCTGATGCATTTCACAATTATCTTATATTCTGAAGCATAAGGCATCAAAATCCTGAATTTATGAAACCTGTATAAACCTGAACTTTTGAAATCATGTGAAAATTGACCTCCTCTAAATAAAATTTTAACTTCTTCACAAATGTTCAGGCATAAATAACTTTCCTACTCATTAGCAGATTGGAAACATGGCTATAAACAAAAATCTAACTTATCTATATGGTGATTGAATGAGGCCTGAGAATTTTCAGGAAAAGTCCTATAAGCTACACGTCGGGAACAGCAGTCAGGAACGTCAGAGTTAGAAACGTCAGGTCAGAAAACAACTGTGTATATGTATATGTATATGTATATGTATATGTGTATGTGTATGTGTATGTGTATGTGTATGTGTATGTGTATGTGTATGTGTATGTGTATGTGTATGTGTATGTGTATGTGTATGTGTATGTGTAAATGTAAATGTAAATGTAAATGTAAATGTAAATGTAAATGTAAATCTAAATGTAAATGTATATGTATATGTATATGTATATGTATATGTATATGTATATGTATATGTATATAGATATGTATATTTATATGTATATGTATAGGTATAGGTATAGGTATACGTAAACGTATAGGTATACGTATATATAAACGTATAGGTATACGTATACGGTATACGTATACGGTATACGTATAGGTATACGTATACGGTATACGTATACGTATAGGTATACGTATATGTATAGGTATAGGTATAGGTATAGGTATAGGTATAGGTATAGGTATAGGTATAGGTATAGGTATAGGTGTAGGTATAGGTATAGGTGTAGGTGTAGGTATACGTATACGTATACGTATACGTATAGTATACGTATACGTATACGTATATATTTATATGTATATGTATAGGTATAGGTATAGGTATACGTAAACGTATAGGTATACGTATATATAAACGTATAGGTATACGTATACGGTATACGTATAGGTATACGTATACGGTATACGTATACGTATAGGTATACGTATATGTATAGGTATAGGTATAGGTATAGGTATAGGTGTAGGTGTAGGTATACGTGTACGTATACGTATACGTATACGTATACGTATACGTATATGTATATGTATATGTATATGTATATGTATATGTATATGTATATGTATATGTATATGTACAGATATATGTAATATGTTTATGTATATGTAATATGTTTACGTATATGTAATATGTTTATGTATATGTAATATGTTTACGTATATGTAATATGTTTATGTATACGTATATGTATATGTATATGTATGTGTATGTCCTTGACATCACTGCGAAGAATTTTGAAACACAGTCCCTTCAGCGAGTGAAAGAATTCAACAAGAGACATTTTTTGCCCCTCTCTCTCTCTCTCTCTCTCTCTCTCTCTCTCTCTCTCTCTCTCTCTCTCTCTCTCTCTCTCTCTCTCTCTCTCTCTCTCTCTCTCTCTCTCTCTCTCTCTCACTCTCACACACACACACACACACAGACATTAGCTCCATGCTGCTCATTGAGTCTTCATAGCAGCCAGAGGCATTGTGTATTAACAGCTGCAAGAAAAATCGGAGATAACTTAAAATTGCTCTTGAAGATAATGAATATATAAAAACTTACTTCCACTTGTATCTTTCATTGTTCATCAACACTGAAAGTTTTGTTACAGACATGAATACATAATCGGAAATACTGGGAATCATGCTGAATTTCTGGCAGAAATTTCTAACCTTTTTTGCAGTATTTGAATGTTCGCTGACTAATTTCGATGCAGATGAACCATTTCCCGACAAATCAGAGAAAATATTAGGTGCACTTGAAATCAGCCGACTAGAAAATGTTGAGGTAGCAGGCCATGTGACTGGTTTTGAGTCAGCATTCGTTTTGCACCTGGCTTCATCCCTTCAAAGTGTAATCAGAAAATTAGACCCCAAAGAGAACACTCTCCCTTGCTATATCATAAATTTTCTACTTCTATTTGGATTGTATTTAATGAGCTACAGTTTTCAGGATGATCTCTTTTTGCAAAAAAATAGATAAAGCTACAGTACAAAGCAAAACTCCTCAAGAGGAAAAATCCTTTCACTCATGTTTGGAGGCATGTTTAAAACCCTCTCATTTTCCTTCAAGAAGTCATTGTTTTGAATCGTTGTTCATGGCTGACTATCTCAGGGCTACCAACACTTACTTTCTGTCCATTAATTCATCTATACAACAATAGCTTGGCGACAAAAAAACCCACCAGCACTGCTTTGGTGGCATGGATGATCAATACTTGGGATGAAAAAGCAGAAAAAGAAACGGTACTGTGTGAACAGTAAAACACACCAAAGGAATAAAAATTATGTATGCTTTGAAAACAACAAATCAAACCATTGCGTATTGCTCATGCCTGGAGAATCAAGTCTAGAAAAATTTCTGTGAACATCAATAAGCCTTTGCTTGGTTTGATGTTCAATAACCAAAATTTTTGCTGATATTGAAGTACAGAGAGCTAGCAAATTTCATTGTAGTGTAACTTAGTGTGTAGTTCATTATCCCACTACTGGTTGAATGTTTTACTTGCCAATATTTGTTTCCGAAAATCTTTTAAAAGGCTATGAAATTAAAAGATCTCCAATCCACAAAAAGATTCCCTTTTGAGCAAGATACTGGGCCTTTCTCACACTCTGAATTATGTAGAACACCAAGCATCAAAACCTTAGACGTGTGTTTTTATTTCCCCAACACTATAGAAACAGGTTTTTTCCCATAAGCAGAGGCAGAGGTTGGAGTGAGAACCTGTGCTCTTTCCCTGTTTCTGAGTTGTTTGGACATTCATCAGAGATAGCATTTGTGCTATCTGCAAGGAATCCAGCAAGAACATCATTGGCATCCTTCATCTTGGAGTTTAAGCTCCCATCCTGTTTTGATTGTTTTTTCTTGACGAGTTCAGCAGCATGTTGAGAAAACGTTGCCAATGTTGGAAGTGATATTCCATTTTTCTGAGGCCCTGGTTCTCCAATGTTGTTTTCCTTTTCTATTTTTGGGTGCTTTAGTAGTTCCTTATCAGTAGTGTTCTTCATTTCGCTGCACACTTTCTCAATTGAGAAATTTGTTGGAGGTACTATCCAGCCAAAAGCTTAAAATCAGAAGTTTGTATTGATCCAAGAGTAGAGAATAAAAACCATTAAAACTGACGCATAAGCAGAACCAAACAGCGTAACTAGTTTATTTCAATTCTGGCTAGATACCAAGACAAATGAAGATGTAAAATATGTTTCCATGAACATTGAAACAAAAACAATGATTCTACAGAAAAAAAGCAAGTGCCAAAGGATCATACAAAGATCCTATTATCGGCTGTAGACCAACTTAATGTCAGGTCCTTTACATCTAAATGTCTAGTTAAAAAGTATTAATTTCGGCTAGGAAAGTTAATACTTTGAAACTTGATTTACATTAATCAGGCCAACTTAGTTCAGTTCCTTCGTGAACATTCTATCAACGATAAGACTTATCTCACTGTTTTGCTTCTCTTCTTGCATTCTCTGATATAGATGAATCTTTTTTTTAATTGGACCGATGATCTAAAATAAACGTGGTACCACAAACATGTTTCTCGTGGATTACTGCTTCAGTTCAGCTTCACCATTTTTGAATCGGTTTCATTATTCATGCACGCGTCCAAACCAAGGAATGTCCTCTTCTATATGTTTATCTAAGAGTTTTCAAGCATAAGGGATGGGGATTTCCTGATTCTCTTACATCGAATAGTTCAACGTATGCATATTTATTTTCTCGCCTTTACAGAGGAGTTCCTAATTCTTTTCAGTTATTCCCTATGGCCTCAAGCATACACATTATGCATACCATTATGTCGTTATTCAGACAAAGAAACAAAAGCATTCCTGAGAATACCTGCGCTGTCTCCAAAGAGAGCATCAACGGAAGACTCGTCATCCTTACGCTTAGGTGAGAGACAGCGAGGCTTAGAATGGAGCGAGCCTAAAGGAAAACGTAGAAGGTAAGGACATAGCGGAAAAAGTAATCGAATAGAAATGAAAAGCGCTTGTGTGTGATAAGGATGGAAACCTGCACGACCAGTGGAAGGTCTGCATAGAAGAGGTGCGTCTGCAAGAGATGTGAGCGACATGATGGCAGCATAAGCAAGCAGAGAGGAGCTGCATTCGTCTGTCCAACAATGAACGGTTTAAACGAACTTCAAATGACGATTCTCGACACGCGAAGGCCCAATTGGAAGCCTTACTTAGATGCCAAAGTTCAGGCGAACGAAAGTACGTATCTGCAATTATCAGATTGCCCTTGCAGCAGTTTACAAGTCTCTCGAGAAGATATGTTTAAAACAATCGACGGCAGTCTGTGACATCAAGAGTGCGAATCCCTTACGGTTCTAATCAGGCAGTCTTCTATAATATGGGGGTGAAGCCAATCATCTGTTCCCTATACTGTTATGATCACATGCATAAATGGTCGTGATTTCTCGTACACTTCGTTTGCGAGAAGCGGAGGCCTTCCAACAATATGTCACGCACTTAGGTGCAGGCGGAGAGATACCTCGCTCTGACACAAGTATCACATTTGATCTTTTATAGACGGTAGCACATCGAACATGCCGACGACGATGGCGAAAGACGAAGATTGCGGTACACGTGAAAACTCCGACATTTTCATCTAAGCGCATGACACTTCTCTCCCTCGGTCATGTTCACCTATGTTACTTAGCTGCAGGCGGGAAAAATTAAAAATTAAAAATTAAAAAAATAAAAAAGCCAGATTTCAGCTTTGCCACCTGGCGTTTTACTACTCGTCCACATCTGATTCACTGGCGTCGACAACACGCAGGAACGTACGTCTTTAGGACATCATACGACAGCAGTACGAATGCAATATTTTGTTAGAATGACGCACGTGTAGCCTAGCGCTTCGCATAATTTCTTCTTCTATTCGCGGTCCCGACTCCCGAGCCAACTGCTCTTGGCTTCAGCGACAGCAAGATTCAGCATATTTCTGCGGCTTGTACTAGATTTCACTGCACAATGGATCTAACCTCCATCTGTTAACAACCTCCTCCATCTGTTAACAGATAGTATGTGCCTCAAGTTCTCATCCCTCAGCTCATCAGGAAAAGGTCTTGTAGAAATACGTCAGGCTTGGGAAACCCCTACACTGTCCTGATTGAAGGAGCAGCGTACGTAGGTTATATTAGATCGTATTCTTCTCGTCCACGTATTAAAGTAAACCGTAAGTAAAGATCTTCCTGGAAAAAGATTTTCTTCTCATTGTAAATAAGTATGAATTCACACGATCGCTTCTTTACAATGATGAATTCACACGATTGTTTCAGTATACAAGAGTATAAAATTGACGGGCATTTTGCTTGTCAAGGGTCAAGATATGTGTAAATCGAAGGAAACATAGTTAACGATGCCCCCTTGTAAGGCACGCTGTGGCATGGAGGAGTTGCTGAATGCCTGCACATAAACGTATTCGTATTATTTTGCATGGATACTGATTCGTATATATCTAAGTATGCTTGGATATAAAAATGATTGAGCATCTCAGTGCGGATATGTAGTCAGCCATGGCAAATATCTCTACCTTAGCTTTTAGTCTTCTGTACGTAATTGTACTTTTGACCATGGCGGACTCATGTGTGTGTGTGCGTGTGCCTGTGCATGTGTGTGAGAGAGAGACGAATAAAGAGAAAGAGATAGATGGTGACCGCGCCAAAATAAGCGTTTCGTAGAAAGTTTTTATGATAAGAGTAATCTACCTGGTTTGCCGCCTACATGTACGCAAGTGCGACATTGAAACTTTATTCCTTCATCCTCAAAACGTATCCGATTCATTTACATGGTGCTATCTATTCCTTTATCCTCAAAACGTATCTGATTCATTTACATGGTGTTATCTAGAGGTAAATTACAAAAACGACTGTCCTATCTAAAAATGGAGACCTTGTCCAAGCTTGCGTAGCATAGTGACTTGACGCCTGAAGTTTTTGGAAGAGCTTCTGAGTTGAAGTGTTGGCTCGACATATCATGAGGAACTCGCTGGACATATCTATGAGTTCCTCAGAGCTGAGTGTCTGAGAGTTCCCCAAGATGGGTGCCTCTACCTTACAAAGTCGGTTGTGGTGTGTGTGTCTTTCCAAATTCATTGTACTCTCAAAAAAAAATAGAGGGGTTATGGGGTGCAGCCTCAGTCTCTTTCATAATGGCTCTTAAATATAGCAAATGAACAATATCTGATTATTGAGGTAGAGTGTGTGAGTGTGTTTCTAATTCATTATACTCTCAAAAAAAATGGAAAACTAAGTAGAAGATTAACTTAATGCTCTCCTAACTTTTATGTCAAAAATGGCCAATTTCACACTATTGCTTTTTCTTCCTTTTTCCTTCACAATGGACCCCCTAAGAATGTAAAGGAAGAGAAACATGGGGTGCATTGAGACTGTTTCGGCGACACAAAGCTATTTTCTCTATGTATGTTGTTTCTTCCGCCTTCCCCATTCACACTCAGCGACATTCCATGTAAAAATGAAATGATTATAATCCTTAGATTATGCATTGCAAAGCTTTCTTATCATAGATGTTATATGTTCCACCTGCATTCGTTTTGTTCCGAGAGGCGGAAGACGATACAAAATTTTGAGGACCCAAAATATTGAAGAAGTTTTACAAACGAATGATTAAGTTCTATATGGAATGGTTCTCTGTGCCGCCGCACAGTGTGAAGCCACACATGAGTGAAAAGAGTTGCTTTTATCAACGGAAAAGATGGGTTTTGTCTGAGTCAGAATTGTATATGAAGCCAATACACTTGTAAGGAATGAGAAATGAAACATAATAAAGATGTAGAAGATCAAGAAATATGCTTTCACTTGAAAATAAATATAATAAAGCAATAAGCATAGGAAAGATTTCCAAACGAGAAATTGTTGCAAATTAAAACAATGGGCATTGTAAAGGGCTTAAAGATGAATTAATACTTATCGTTTCGTGAAGTAAAAGGGGGTTGGGGTTTAAGACCTCTTTCTATCAAAGATTGGAGCGTGTAACAATTATCAAGAAGAAGAAAACAAAAAAGCTTGAGTTAAAAATGCAAACAACCTAACGAATATAACCAAGTTTTCGTTTACTTTGTTCTCGTCCCTTTTTTTCTTCTTTGTTTTGTTTTTTTAAGGGAGTTTAATCTTATGGAGTACCATTGAGAAGGTCAACATTGTGATCTTTCGAGTAAATAGATGGAACAATCCGCCTTTACATTGTCTACTAGGAAAGCGAACGAGGCAGCCATTCAAGAGAAGCAATTATGTGGCCCCAAATGTCTTAGACTTGATACATGCGGATGTATGGGGAGCAACCAAAGAGGCATCAATGGTTGGTAATACATTTTTCGTCACCTTCATTGATGATCAATGAAGAAAGGTATGGCTATTTCGTATGAAGCAAAAATCAGAGGTGTTTTCTATATTCAAAAGATTCAAAGTTGAAGTTGAAAAAGAAACAGGAAGGTCTATCAAAACCTTAAGGTCCGATGGTGGAGGAGAATACCTCTCCAAACAATTTTCAGATTTTCTAAAAGGGAATGGGATCAAAAGACAGTTTATTTGTAGGTATACACCACACTAAAATGGAGTAGCTGAGAGGAAAAATAGTCAAACTGCTGAAATTGCAAGATGCATGCTCAACGAGATGAAGGTACCATTGTACTATTGGGATGAAACTACCACAACTGCCATTTACTTGGTGAATAGGTGCACAACATCAGGAATACATCACTTCACTCCAGATGAGGTATATTCCGGTAAGAAACCTGATCTTACACACCTCAAAGTGTTTGGATGTGTTTGCTTTGTTCACATTCTACAAGAAGTTAGAACAAAGATGGAACCAAGATAAGAAAAATGCATTTTCATTGGCTACTCCACGAACCAAAAAGGATTCAAGTGTTACAAACCTAGAACAAAGGAATTAAGAGTCTTGTGAGATGTGGTCTTTGATGAACTAAGACCATGGTATGAAGATAAAGGAAAGGAAAAGTTTCTTGAAAAAGATTGTGATGATTATGCATGAACAAATCAAAGAGGAATTCAACAATCAAGCACAAAGGTTTCAGGTCTATAGGCATCTACATCAAATGAAGAATGTTCAACATGGAGGGGGAGTCATTCTTTGTCTCCAAATTAAGCTCATAGTAGATTCAAAGAGGCAAGTGCTACTCCAAACAGTGAGATAGATACAAGTGAAGAAGAATATGAAGAGGTAATCACTTTGAAGGTAAAGTTGAATAGGTTAAAGAAGCAACTTTCTAAAGGAAATGAAAGAAGATCTTCAAGGACAAGGTATCCAATTCAAAGGCCGAGTTATGATAGTTTCATGGCAAAACATTTTGCATACATGATGCAGGTTATCAAAGACAAAGAGCCTGAGACATACGAAGAAGCTTGCACACAAATGGAATGGAAGCAAGCTATGAAAGAGTAGATCAAAGCTCTCAAAGATAATCACACATGGAAGCTAGTGCCAAAGAAATAAGGTATGAAGATTGTTCCAAACAAATGGGTGTTTAAAATAAAGAGGAATGCTGATGGTTCACTAGCTAGATATAAAGCTAGATTAGTTGCCAAAGGATTTAAACAAACAGAAGGCATATATTATGATGAAGTTTTCAACCATGTTGCAAAGATGGGAACAATCAGAACATTAATAACAATTGGTGCTTCAAGGAGATGGCCATTATATCAACTCGACATCAAAAATGCTTTTCTCAATGGAGAAATACAAGAAGAGGTATACATGAGTCAACCGTTTGGATTTCAAGATGAAAACTGTCCAGACTTTGTTTGCAGGTTGAAAAAGGCACTTTATGCTTGAAGCAAGCACCAAGAGCATGGAATCAGAGATTGGTAGAATATCTAATTAAGTGTGGATACAACCCAAGTAGTGCAGATCCTTCATTGTACATGAAGAAGGAAGAAAATAGAGAGGTATATATTTTCATATACATCGATGACCTCATCACAATAGGCAATGATGTTATAGGGATTAAAGATATCAAAAGGAAGCTTGGTAAGGAGTTTAAAATTTCAGATCTTGGAGACCTGAAATATTTTTTAGGAATTGAAGTTGTTTATGGAAAAAGTGGCATCTACTTGATGCAAAGGAAGTACTTGTTGGATATTCTTTTCAGATTTGGAATGAGTGAATGCAAACCACTCACTCAACCCATGGACACAAATACAAAGATTTGCTCAAATGATGGAGAACTCTTGGAAGATGTACTCGACATACAAAAGCATTGTAGGATCATTAATCTATGCAAACATTACAAGACCTGAATTATCTTATGTTGTTGGTATACTTTCTCAGTTTATGCAAGCCCTGACAAGTGAACATTTAAATTCAGCCAAGAGAGTGTTGAAATACATAAAGCATACAATTAATCATGCTTTGTTTTACAAGTTTGATGAAGAATTGGAGGTCAAAGGCTTTACCGATGCTGATTGGTCAGGTTCAAAGGAAGATAGAAGATCAACCTCAGGTTATGTGTTCATGATAGGAAGCAAACCTATCACATGGAGCTCAAAGAAACAACCTACTGTTGCACTTTCATCCATGGAGGATGAATATAAAGGATTAGCATTTGCCACATGTGAAGCAATGAGGATTAAAAAGCTTTTGGATGATCTTGAAGTGCAAGTTGGAACCATCCCTATATATGGTGATAACATGTCAAGTATTTACTTGGCAAGCCATCCTATGTTTCATGCAAGGAGCCATCCTAAGGGTGCGCTTCTACCTCGTAGAAATATTCCTCATTTGATGCAAAAGGTGGGTCCATAATAATTGACTCTAATTTCGAGTCGCTTGCATCCTCGAATGCATCTGTACTAGGTTCACATTCTTACAGAACCGAATCTCCCATGATTGGCTCTATGGAGAAGACTGAAATGTCATGGCCATCCTCATCACAGTGGGGTGTCCATTGTTCTCCATTGATGGCTAAAATTTTTGCCCAACCGTGAGGTTCAAATTCTTCATCAGGAAAAACTATAGGTGCATAGGCTGGGTATTGGGGGATTCCATTGAATAGGGGGCACGTCTCTATGAGAGAAATCTTTGAGATTTACTTTGGTAGTGACACCCGGGTGTTGCAAATACAAAGAATTTGTACCCCAATCCTGTACTACTTGCAATTGCCTCAAGAAGGGTCTTCCCATAATCATCTCATAGGCCTGATTTTTGCTAAAGTCACATATAGCAAAAGTATGCTCAAACTATACACCATAAGTGGTGAGAGTTATTCCTTCTAGTAGCCCTAGGGGTCGTTCAATGTGACCATCAGCCATTTGTAGCTTCATTCTGGTGGGCCTGAGTGCTGGCTTGCCCCAACGCTTCCATAGGGAAGTGGTAGCAATTGCAACTCTTGCGTCTGAGTCCAGAATTGCCTTGGTTGTGTAACCATGATGAGTGATAGCGAGATAGGTGTTTCCTTCTTCTCCTTCGCTCATGTCTCCTATCTTGTCCAAGGGTATTTCTTGCACCGTTCTATGAGATCCTACATGAGAACGAGGTTTTGCTATGTCTGGCACTTGCTTGGCTACATGTTTCCACAATTCAGGCTTAACCTTGAGTAGCTCTTCTAAAGTGAGATTGCACTGCACTTTAGTATTCTTCACTACCTCTGTGTTGTTAGTCGGCCGACGGATTGGGACAGGTGTAACGGAAATCTTTGTAAAACACGCGCGAAAGGTAGTTACGCGCATATTTGTAAATCTTATATAAAGCAATGAAAAGAAGTGCTCGAGAGCACAGGGATTTTGGCCTATTTTCGTGTTATCACCAGACTGTTCGTCTGGTTGTCTGTCTGAGTGTTGCTGTAGTGTGTCTTGTCTAAGCTCTGCGTACTCTGTTGTGCTCTGTATTGTCATCTATCAATCTCGGTTACACTGTGAATCTAGTTCCATTCAGTAAGTCGTTGGATCGTTGTCTGAAAGAGTTACTGTGGATCGTTGTGACGAATTGTCTTGTTAGGATGTACGACGTAGTGCTCCTCTCCTTGTTGAACTGCTAAGTACTGATAAGTCTGTGTGAATGTAGTAATCTTTTCCTAAGAACGTTGTGTAGAAGTAGTACTGTTCTCGATCTGCACTTGTACGGTGAGAATTACCTATAGTTCAGGGTAATTCTAGTGTGTGTTAGTCTTCAGAACTGTAGGTTGAAACCGTAGGTACCTTCTGTGATCCGGTTGCTTGACTGTGAGCGCTGTCTTGGTGAAGATTAGACTACTGTACTGTTACAGTAGCATATTAGTTTGAAGTAATTCGGTACCAAGGTACAGATATGTCTGGTACAGTCTAGTTGTTACTAGTAGCTGAGCTAAGATTGTGATGACACTGTCTAAGGACAGTAGATTCGGATAGAACTGTCAATAGCATTTTATTGCTGAAACTGAATCAGTTATTTTGGGAACTAAGTACAGGGCCTCTGTCTAACAGACCCCTACCACTCCCAAGAACCCACGATTCGTTTGACACGAGCTGACAGTTAGAACAATGCATTAATTCAACACTGGCCTTAACATTGGCCGTTTTGTCCGCCACGTTAACAGTGTTCCTAGGTATGATTGAGTCTTCGTTTCTTATCATGACCGTGGGTGCTCTCATACAAGTAGACTTTGCTTCCCATGGGCCTGTGAAATGGTGTAGTTCTTGTAAGGAATTAGACTTGAAGTCGAATCTCTCTTGAGAATGGGCACTCTCCTGCTCTCCATAAATGGAAGGAATGTTTTGTGGGAATTGATCATGCCCGTCATCCACAAGTTCAATGGGAGGAGGAACTTCACTCTCTTTAGCCCATTTCTCTTCCTGAATCTCTCGCAAGGATTCTGGTGAGTGCCGATTCATAGAAGAAGAGGTGTCTGGTTCAGTGGAGTTAGACACATAAGCTTCCTTGGGAGGAATGCTTATTCTATCACTTGTCCTCTCCTTAGCCTAGGAGTTGGCTCCTTTTCCAGACTTTGCAATTATCGTCTCCAATCTGTCTAATAGACCATCAAAATGCAGTGGTGTTCTAGTGGAGCTAGAGCAATTAAAAAGGCGACTGGCCTCAAACATGGCTTGAGACAATTCCACCATCTTGGTACACAACTTAGTTCGTTCAAGCTCTAGGTCAGCTCTAGGGTAACATCTTTCATGATTCGCTACATTTGGCCCTTCCTGGATCCTGGCCTGATATGCTCTAAGCATCATATCTATGTCCTCGGGAGTGGGATCTGCTAAGATTGATCCTACTCGGGGTGGTGGGTGGGTTACGTGCAATGGATTAGAAGGTTGGGGAATGGAAGTTGATAGGGATGGTAGTGGGGGTGATGTGTGAGAGTGCGTTTGACAAGTGATTTCTATTATTTTGGCTTTTGCTTCTCTCTGACTTTCCTCGAGTTCGCTCATCTTCTTTGCCCATTGCCTTTTCATACGTTCACGGCTATCTCTCCAAGCTCTTGTCCTCTTCTTATTTTGCTCTTAGTCTTGCTAACCTTCGCATCCTTTTCCTGGCCTAAGTCTTGGTTTTGCTTAAGTGCCTGAGCTCTCGTGATGACTTGCACCGGGGTTGTGGATGTCACACTTCCTGTGGAATCTACCACTAAGCCAATAACATTGATAGGAGAAATTTTTGGCATATTGCTAGGGTTTTTGGGACACTCTCGTATCAGGTGCTCCTTCCCACAATCCGAACAAAAGCCTTGAATTGTCACAGATTGGGTTTGTGTAGGTGTCGATAAAGGGCAATCATGAATGAGATGATCTCCCTGACATCGGTAGCATGGCCCTCTAGGAAATGGAGGTCTTACCTGCCTAGGCTGAGGTCTAGAGTTGGGGTTTGCATACATGACATTCGCATATTCTTGCTCCCAACTAGATTCACTCGGTTCTTCATAATAGTATGACTCATTATGCTCAGGAGACTTCATGTAGTAAGCCTGTGGGCTATCAATATGGGTAGAGTCAAAGCTATGATCACTTGGATCGCTTTCTTCAAGCAAAGATGTCACTAGCACTAAAGCTCTATTTGGATTTTCTTCTGCAGCTGCATACTTTACTAGAATCACATTGGCTGGAGGAGGGGGTTGCTACATTAGGACTGGTTGCGGTCTTTGCTGCCCTTGATAGGGTGGTTGATAGGGTTGTTGGGGCCTACCATACTATTGTTGTGGGTACTGACTCTAGTATTTTCCTTGCTGTGGATAAGTCTGAGGATAATTTTGCCTAATAGTTTGTTTGTTATATGGGCAGTCTTGTGTGGTGTAATTGGTGTATTTCCTTTCTATGGTGCAATATTGGCTGTTAGGGTTCACTTGGGGTTGAGCCATGATAGGGCACACATTAGCCATATGGTCTCCTCCACAGGTATAACATCATTTTCTTGGGGCAAATCTAGGAATCTGCTTGCTAGAGACACCTAATTTCTGAGCTACTTTTTCTACTAGATCCTCAATTGATGTGGATTGTGAGGAAGTGAGGCTAGTATAACTATCTGAATCTTTATAGACCTTTGAGAGTTCTAATTCCTCCCCTAGATTATCCTCAATGTCTATGCACATGCGTACACATTCTTCTATGGATCTAGGGTCCTTCAAGTACACATATGATCTCAGTTTGGTGCTTAACAATCCATCTAGAAATAAGGCCACTTGTTTGGCTGGAGTGGGCAACTCTGGAACAGGGCATCTCTCTAGGTATTGCTTAAACCGTCTTCCTGCAAGTCTCACTGTCTCTTGGGGTGTTTCTTGAAGCTGTATATCAAGGAAGATGTGTTATGCCTAATGCCACTCTTAGAAAACTCAGTGATGAATGCTTCAAGAAGTTGGTCTATATTTCTGTACTGATCTTGGTGAAGTGGTTGAAACCAAGTCAATGCAGTGTTCTTGAGAGTTAGGCCAAAAGCATTGTATTGAGTGAACAAGTCTTCAACTTGTTCAGCTCTCAAAACTTGCCTAAACTCTGCTACATGGTCATATGGGTCTCCTGTGCCATCGAAGCAATTCTTCATGGACTTAACCAATTGTGTGGATCTTAAGGTTCTAGCGTGTTCTCTCGGCCTTGGCAAAGGGAATTCTTCTGTATTTCTTGGATTCCTTGGATCCCTATGTCTCTCCCTGTCCATCCTATGAGTCTATGTCCTCGTTCTTTCTCTTCCAAGTGGATTACCAAAGCTCACCTCAGGTCTGTCTCTACTCCTCTCTCTTTGAGTTCCATGAGCTTGAGATGTTCCAGCTCCTTGGTGACTATAAGACACAGTGGATCAAGGTTGGGGAAAGACAAATTCACCCTTCCAAGTGTATGCGTGTCTTCCATGTTCTGAGACCACGAAAATCCTCTCTGAAGCATCATCTAAGTAGGTTACTTTGCCTGGGCTATCCGGATCTTTGAATTCGTAAATGGTAAGAGCTCCTACTTCTTTAGGCTTCTCAGGCTTATACCTCCAAAAAGCCTCATTCGTCTCTCGACTCACGAGCAAATCTATGCTCCTATTGTCCTGGGGAACCCACTCTGGCGTGATTATTCTCGTCAAAACCGACTTGCCTCTAGGGTTTTTTGGCTCCTTTCCTAAGTTCCCTTGCTCTATGTCTCCTATTTCGACCTTTGGGATTTTGTTGCCAAATTCATCTATTCTTTTTGGTTGGCTAGTGACCACATACATTGTTCCTTCTTTATCAATGTAGGAACCATTTTCAAACTTGACTACCGGGTGTTCTAGTCCAATGGGTTGATTAGGATTTTTAATTAGGACTACAGATCTTTGCAAACCATCCTCATAGATGCGTGCACCTAAGCGGTTGGTCTGGATATATTCCAATTGAGTCTTGTAGGGACCCTCGGGTTTTTCTAGGTATGCCACTCCTTAGCTACCTACAGGTCTTTCCAAGTTATAAGACATATCAGAATCACTAGTTTTTGAGTCTAAAGTGTAGGGATAATCACTCAACTGCTGGCCCAAGATCTAGCTGTATAGTTGACACTAGCCTCGGATGATCTAATACTATGACGGTCTCTCCCTAGGTGTCTTCCCGATCTAAGGTTCATATGCCCTTCGAATTAACCCAATGATCCTTGTACAACCACGTTGTTGATTCTTTGATACTAATCACTTGTTCTTTTTAACTTTCTTTGTGTGTCTTCTTGTCTTTAGTTAAGCATCATCACGAGCACTTAAGTGTGTCGTATTTGATGTTTTTTCGTCCACTTAGTTTAATTTCTTTTCCCTTAAGTTGTCCCTTGACTGCAATTTAACCTATTTTTGGACTTGAGAAATTAGAGGCTCTTAGAACTTGCGTATTCCTATCGTACCCCTAATCAATTAGGATAACTATTCGCACTTAGCCTATGCTAAGAAACGACTGAGGGGGTTGAGAGATGTTCCAACCTCAAGTCGCTTCTCCTTGCTATGCTTGTCTGCCCAGGAAGCGCGTTCCGAAGCCTGCTCACATTGGCACTTGCTTTGATTTCTCCAAAAGCTCTCTATGATCCTGTAAACATTCCAAGTTTAGCACAAGCTTTTAACTTTAATTGACAAACAATTTGATACAAAAACTTTTAATGACCATTATTCCCCCTTTTTTATTGCCAAAAAATTTTCTCTAGAGCTCCCTTGGTGTACCTACCCCACAGAGGGTCAACTTCAAAATACCCTATCTGAAAATCAATGCAGCTTTCTGACAAGCCCTAGAGCTCAAAAAATGGATTTTATATGAAAAATTTATGACAGTTCAGGGTTTAGGGGGTTGAAAAAGACAATCAGGACCTTTCAGGAGTTTAGTGCATTTTCTAAGGCCTTTGTAATGGTATAGGTGATTGAATATGTAAATATGCCCAATTTTTAGCCCAAATTTTCAAAAAATTACCCCTCTATTTTTTGTCGAAAACTGTCTGTCTATCACGATAGATGGTGCCTATCGCGATAGACACGAGCTGTCACGTCGGGCTGTCTGTCGCGATAGACAGTGTCTGTCTTGACAGACGGGGTCTATTGTGGTTCTCTGTCTGTCACGATAGACGGGTGTCTGTCGCGATAGACGGGGTCGATCATCTGTCGTGGTTTGGTCTGTCACGATAGATGGTGTATGTCGCGATAGACGATGTTTATCACGGGGTCTTGTCTGTCGCGATAGACAATGTCTGTCGCGATAGACTGAGTCTATCGTATGTCGTGCTTTTTGGTCCATAGACGGTGTCTATCGTTGGGTCCTGTCTGTCACGATAGATGGTGTCTATCGCGATAGACGCTATTTATCGCGGGGCTCTGTCTATCGTCTGTCGTGGGCGCTGTCTGTTGCGATAGACGGTGTCTGTCGCGATAGACTAAAAAAACGCAATTTTTTTAGAAACTTCTAGTGATTTGGAGTGCTCTAATGGTGTGGGTTATCATGCCAAGCATGCATTCAAAATTGTTAAGTTTTTCTGTTTGTCGCGATAGACATAGGTCGTCGTCCCGGGACCTGTGCAGAGTTTTGTCTGCGGAAGCTACTGGAGATGGTGGTACAGCTAGAACTTACAGCAAAAGCTGAAAAAACACACAAAAACAGATAGCATGCAAGCTCTCTCTCGCTCTCTCTCACAAGTGAAATAAGGGAAATGAGGTGGGGAGTGGAATATGACCAAAAACTGAAATTTTTGTGAAGATGGAGATGGAGGTGGGAGATGGTGGGGATGATGATGGTGATGATGGTGGTGCAAAAACAAGAAAAAATGAAGAAAATTAAGGAAAAGAAAGGATATTACCTATGACTCCAATGTCTCAACTCTACATCTTACCATCACACGCTCGTCCTCGAAGCTCTCTCCCTAGCAACGACGCCAAATTTGGTGTCACTCTAGCACAATGGTGAGTACCAACATGAGGAGATCCACCTCATAAATGTCAATCCGTGGAGACATGAGGACTAGTATGAAGACTATGAGCAAGTGAAGGCACAAGTGCGTGAGTGAGAAGCACACAAACATGCACACACATACACACACACGCACACAAGGCAAGAACAAAGAGAGGAGCAATGGAGTTCTTTGCATTAGTCAAAAAGTCTCTTACATAAGCTCAAATCACTAAGAATCTAACCCCAAAAATGAACTCTCTAGCTCTTTTTATAGTTTTTTGAGTAGCTTTGGCCTTGTCCAGACCTAGTGTCCGGCCTAGTTAAAAATTAGGTTCTAGAGCCTATTTGAGGGCTCAAACAAAGTCTAAAAATTATGAAAATTGGTATGTAGCTAATTCTAATACTCCTCAGGCTCAAGGACTCCTCGGCTTGAACAAAATGGAGTCTATTCTACCAAGAACGGGATTTACAATGTGTGTGTATTGATGAAAATCACTTGAGGTGGAAATTGTTTATGAAAAAATGATTGGGCCTTGTTGCCATATTGTGCATGACTGTCCCTTTGTGCCTGTCTGCTCTTCTTATGACTTGTATGCCAACAAGGTTTCTAGAAATCCTTTAGCTCTTGGTTTAGAGACTGAAACGGTTGGAGATTATCCATTGCCAGCTCGTGATCGTTCTCTATTACAAACATATGATAGAAGAAGATATGGAGGATGGAATAGAGGACCACTTCCTTTAGATGGAGAGGTTTTTAACTTTTGGGGTGACCGCTATATGATTGCTCCATCCAATATTACTAGTCCTGGTCATGGTCTTTTTATTGTAGAGGATTTGTATGTGCCTCTAGACTTTGAAGTCACTCTTATGTCATTTTGTGGTCCTATATATGGATGGGGAGATTGGCATCGACTTGCACATTATGTTCAAAGCATGAGTACTTATAGAATATGCTTGAATGCAACATCCCTTATTAGTAGAGGGATTTCACATGGAAAAAATGAAAGATTATATATTGATGGAAGACCTTACACACATGGAAATATAGTAGGTTTGATAAATAGTAGTCCAGGGTTACATAATAGTTCAAAGACTAATTGCACATTTGAGGAGCCTGAAAATAGTCATGAATAACCATACATGAGTAGAGATGTAGCAAGATACATAGTTGTCAATGCTATTACTTCATTACATGACGGTGATGATTTATTAGTGAATTGTGGATGGCATAGACCTCCAAGAGCACCTTTTAGCTAGAGAGAGAATGAAAACTTTCTATCCACCTATCTTGTGTTGCATTGGAAAACTCTAATTTCAATCTCTTTTCAAAATAACTTACATACTTTTTAATTTTATGTTTAAAGTTTACTTTTCATTTATTTATGGAATACTAATGATCTTTATTAATGTGTGTAGATTCCAATGTATGATGTTGATGATATTCCACCACACCATTCACAGTTGCCAATAAGAACTCATTTATCAGAAGCTTCTATGAGGAGGCTATGCAAAAGTGATCCTGTGGAATATGCAAGGTTGAAAGACCTATATTCAAAGAAAGATAAAGTACAAGATTTGTGCGACAATGATGAAGATGATGGCATGGCAGATTTTATTGGGGATTGGTATCAAAATGATAGTGAGAGCATTGATATTTCTAACAATGAGAAATGTCTTCGAGGGGAATGTCTAAAGCACGTGTATGAAGGAAGTCGTTTGACACGACTAAGTGCAAGCTTACTTATTCTCAATCTTCAAAATCATTTTGGATGGAGTAAGGTTTTTGATTTTCTATCTATTTATATATACATGCATACATATATACATATAAATACATACATACATAGACATACACATATATATACATGAATGCATACACACATATAAACATACACACACATACACATGTTATGAGAGTAAGGTCAAATTATACATACTTGTATCGAATGAAGAAATATTCTATCCATCTAGCATTTGGAATTGTCTACCCAGCCTTTAGAATCTTCCTGACACATCTGCTTCTCCTATTCTAGTCGACCTAATACCTGCGTTGCTAATTCTTTTATGAACTTTGCATACAAATATTAAGTATCAGTTAGCTATGGAGGTATTACGTCATTTGGAAAATGGGAGGAGCAAATCTATCTGGAAGATTTTGAAGGATGGAAGAATTATTTTAAAGGATGGGCGGAAAGAAAGCATCCATTCAATGCAGGTTCTTGTTCTTACCTTATCTAAGGAAAGAACAAGAACTTGCATTGAATGGACGCTTTCTGTCTGCCCATCCTTTAAAACTATTCATCCATCTTCCAAAATCTTCCAAATAAATTTGCTTCTCCTATTTTCCAAACCACCTAATACCTCCATAGTTAAGTGAAGCTTTATATTTGTA
Source organism: Ceratopteris richardii (assembly GCA_020310875.1). NCBI lineage: Eukaryota > Viridiplantae > Streptophyta > Polypodiopsida > Polypodiales > Pteridaceae > Ceratopteris > Ceratopteris richardii. The sequence continues at coordinate 6,441,472 of CM035409.1, forward strand.
AACAAATATGTAAGTCTTAGTTAGCAAGGTAGTCAATTTCAAACCACAATAAACAAAAAGAAAATTAAAAACGAAATCAAATATACACAACTACACATGCATACATGCACATACATACATACATATACATACATACATACACATACATACATACGTACACATATATATACACATACACATAAGCAAACACATATACATACACATATGCATATATATATATATATATATATGTGTGTGTGTGTGTGTATTTACTTTTATTAATATGTCTTTTTTCATGAACTTACAAGTTATTATCTGAAAAGTTTTTACCAAGTCAGAATATTCTTCCCACCTCACATGATGAAATGAAGAAGATAATCGACAATATTGGTATAGATTATCAATGTATACATGCATGTCCTAACAATTGTATTTTATATAGAAGTGAATATGCGGACTCTTTGACATGTCCAAAATGTCAATCTCCAAGGACGAAGAAGGGAAAATCCCAAAATAGGTATTGAGACATTTTCCATTGGTTCCACAGATTAGACATATGTTTCAAAGCCCCAAATTATCAAAGCTTTTGACATGGGGACATGACCATAAAAAGTACTAATGGAATAATCAGAATTCAAACAGATAGTGTTGCTTTTCAACATATTGATTTTACATGGACTGATTTTGCACAAAAACCACATAATCTAAAGTTAGGAGTTTCATTAGATGGGGTTAATCCATTCTCCATGAAATCTAGTAAATGATCAACATGGTTAGTGGTAGTCATAAACTACAATCTTCCGCCATATCTTAGCATTCAAAAAGAACATTTAATGTTTTCACTTTTAATCCAAAGAAAAAGACAAGTTAAAGATATGAATATATATCTTTCTCCTTTCATTGACGATCTCCAAGAGTTATGGAGAGGCATTAATGTCATTGATGTTCGGTTCATTGTATTATGGCTTGGACTATTCATGATTTTCTAGGATATGGTGCTTGTTCAGGTATTGATGTAATTTTTTAATTCAATATGCATACAAATAAATGTGAGTTAATCTAATTATATTTTTATCATTTTCATGATGCAAGAATATCTATTAAGGGTTATAAAGCTTGTCCATATTGTGGTGATTGGTTGAGATCAATATTTAGCAACAATCTCAACAAAAATATATATCTTCGACATCGACAATTTTTGTTTGATGATCATCCATTAAGATGTAAAAGAGAAGCAATGCATTTTAATGGAAAGCTTGAAATAGGTCAGTGTCCAAAACCAATGACGCCTATGGATTGGTATAAAAAATGGACATATGGATCTCTGATAGATCTTGAATTAGAAATCTTCAGTGATGATGAAGATAATGAGAATGTGAAGAGAGGTAAAGGAAAATTGGCACTAGCAGATAATATATCAATATGGTATCCTTTGGAGTATTGGAAAGAGTTAAATGTATATCATATTCTTGATCCTATGCATATATTCAAGAATATTGGTTATTCATTATGGCAACATCTTCTTGGATTAAAAGACACCATAACATCAAGGAATGATTTGAAGGACCAAAAATCAAAACCAAAGTTATGGCCAGTTTTCTATAGACATCGGCAGGAAACGACTTATGCACCTGCTCCTTGGGTACTTACGACAAAAGAGATACATACTATCAACAATAGGATTCAATTGATTCAGACTCCTATAGGATATGGAGCATCTTTCCAAAACATGTTTACTAAGGATGATAAGAGCTTATCTGGGTTAAAGACCCATGATTGGCATAACTTTTTGGAGCACATTTTACTTTTGATTATCGATGGATGTACAATGAAAGGAGTACGAGATGTGAGCTATCATCTTGGATCGCCTATAAGGTAATTATGATACTTTTATATTTAATATAATATGAATATTTGATATCTTTTATTTTTGAATTAATTTCTTTATAATTCTTTTATGATGTGTATAGGTGGATTACATCAAAAGAGATTGATAAAAACTCAATCCCACAAAAGAAATGTGAATGCAAAGAGCTACTATGTTTGATGGAGAAAGAGCTCCCTACTTGGCTATATACTCATTTGCAACGAGCCAATGCAAATAATGAAGAAATCTCAAATGATCAGAGAGAGTTAATGATAGGTTGTGAATGAAAGGTAATTTTATTTTAATACTATTTTGTTTTTTTCATATATATATATATTAGTTTCTCTTTACTAATTTAATTTCTTTTGCAAGCTCGAATGTTCACTATTATGTGGGCTTTTGAACAACATATTAGAATCAAAGCTATTGATTCTTTACATAAAATAGAGGATTTTAATATTGTTGCTTCTTTCAAACATCTATCACGTGATAGATCAAAAGACACAAACCTTATAGATGGCGAACTTGGTTACATGGGAATTGTTGTTGGTATCTACAAACATTCAAACAGGTAGAAATGAGTTTATATTTTTTATGATAGAGTTTATTATTTTTTTAAGCACCTAATAATGGTTTTTTGTTTTTATATATTTTGATAGGTCATTTTGAAGGTTGATTGTTTCATGTATATGTATGTGTGTAATATATGTATACATATGTTAGTATGCACACGTGCATGTATGCATATGCATTTGTGTAATATATGCAAGTGTGTTTATAATTGTGTATGCATT
>CM035409.1:6449111-6506611 GCA_020310875.1 Ceratopteris richardii
GGATATGTTGAACATGAACAAGGAGAGAAGGCGATCCATTGTTATGATCAGATGCACCGTGAAGGGGTTTCCCCTAACTCAGTCACGTTTGTTAGCATATTAAAAGCTTGCAGTAAAGTTGGCTTGATTGAACAAGGTCAGAAAATACATTCTGAGATTGCGAGAAGAGGTGGACTTGATGCAGATATTGCTATCAGTAGTGCACTTGTTGACATGTATGCAAAGGTCGGGGCAACTGAGAAAGCACAAGAAATTTTTGACAATCTTCAAGCGAGAAATGTGGTAGTATGGACTGCCCTCATTGGAGGTTTTGCAAAAGATGGATCCGCTGAAAAGGCTTTGGCCTTCTATGAGCAAATGCAATTAGAAGGTGTTTCCCCTAATTCTGTCACATACCTTTGCTGCTTGAAAGCTTGTGGAATCATTGGAGAAATTGATAAAGGGAAGGAAATTCATGATGAGCTTATTCTCAAGAAAATTTTGAAAACTGATGTCAATGTTGGGAATGCTCTAGTAGATATGTATTCAAAATGCGGATGTCTTTTAGAGGCACAGCATGTGTTTGATAATCTTCCACTTCGGAATATGATAACATGGAATTCGCTTATCACTGGCTATGCTGATTTTGATTATGCAGATGAAGTTTTGAGTTGCTACCATGAAATGTGTTGTCAAGGGATGATCCCAGACGAGATTACTTTTGTATGCACCTTAAGATCTTGTGGAAAACTTGAAGCGTTGGAACAGGGCAGGGAAATACATGCTGAAATTGCAAGACGAGGATTAGAGCAGTCGAACCAAGCTCTGTGCGTGGGATTGGTGGACATGTATGCCAAATGTGGCTCTTTACTCAAAGCCCATGAACTATTCGATAAGCTGCAAGAACGGGATATGGTTGCTTGGACTGCACTCATCACAGGCTACACCAAGTATGATTATGGGGAGGAAGCGTTAAGATGTTTTGAACAAATGCAACTAGAGGGGTACTCAAGTGATTCTGTAACACTGCTTTGCAGTCTGAAAGCCTGTGGTAGAGCTGGTGCAGTAGAACAAGCTGGAAGTCTGCATGCTGAAATTGCCAGACAGGGATTGCTTGATCATGATCAGAATATTGGTAATGCACTAGTTGACATGTACGCTAAGCTGGGCCTTCTGTCAAAAGCACAAGAAGTCTTTGATAAGCTACCATATCATGATGTGGTCTCATGGACAGCCCTTATTGCAGGCTATGCTAAAGATGGACAAGGAAAGAAAGCTTTGAAGTGCTATGATGAAATGCAACTTGATGGATTCTCTCCTGATCCTGCTACGTATGTTTGTATTCTGAATGCTTGTGCTTCTATTGGTGCCATTGAGCAGGGTAAAGAAGTACATGTTCAGCTTGGAAGAAATGGTCTGTTGGAAAAGGATCTCAATATTGGAAATGCCCTGATTGATATGTATGCAAAGTGTGGATTGATGGAAAAAGCAAGGGAGGTTTTTGGTAATCTTGATGTGCGAGATGTAGTCTCATGGACCGCACTGATTGCAGGCTATGCCAAGCTAGGCAAAAGTGTCGATGTATTTTCCATGTTTGAGAGAATGATAACAGAAGGTGAGAGACCTGATTTGGTAACATTCACTAGTATCATGAGTGCCTGTAGCCACACAGGTCTTGTAGATAGTGGTCAGGCTTGGTTTGAAGCTATGAGCAAGGAATATGGTTTAAATGCAACTGCTCAGCAGGTCTTTTCCATGGTTGATCTTTTAAGTCGGGCAGGCTATCTGGACCAAGCTATAAAAATGGTCAAGAACATGAAATCTGACACAGACTGTGTGCTGTGGCATTCATTATTAAATGCCTGCCAGAAATGGGGTAATGTTGAAATTGCAAGGAAAGCATTCAAACAAGCAATGCAGGAAGAGGAACCAGCATGTGATTCTGTTTTTGATTACTATGCAGGCACCTGAAAGGAAGAATTAAAGTTGGATAGTAGATACTCATCAGGAGTTTGAATCAATCTTGCACAAGTGTATTTCCAGGTAGAATGTGCTAAAAGTCTGGAGTCATTTTGACAGAGGCGCTTTGTCTTACAGCTGCAGACTGCTCCAGTTCATATTGACACTTTACTGCATCTCCTGAACAACTAGCTACTAGAGTTTTATTTACAAAGCTCAGGGTTTTCAAGTAATGCAGGAGACTAGACAGATTTAAATTCAAAATAGGTCAACTTTCATTGCAAGGGCTCTGTTTCACAGCCTAAAGATTTGCTGATTGTTGCCTGTGAGTGTTCCTCATCTCAAACTTGGCAATTACTCATGCTTGCTTGGTGTGTTGCAAACTATTGAGCGTTTCTCAAGTGATCTGTCTTGGATAAAATATTGGGAAACAGTAGCTTTTGTGACTCTGTATTTTGTAAAGATGGGACTCCCCCAACATTTATGCCCTATGGGCCAAATGGTCTAACAAGTAGTGGACCAAATGATCCATCTATCATTCAGCCATATAGTCCAACAATCACTCCATGAAATGGTCCAAGAAATAAATGACCAAATGGTTAAAGAAATCAATGATCAAATGGTCCAAGCCCTTGACCAAATTGTAATCACTGGAGCAAATGTATCCAACAAAGAGTCAACCAAACATAGTGGACCAAATGGTCTATGATCCAAGAATCTCAGGGAGTAGACTAGATATTTTTCCAACTAATTAATCCCCATCATGATAAGAAGGAAAAGTTGATGCTTCTAGGCTGGGAAGAAACCTGAGGGGGTATAGACCCGAAGGCAAAGGTATTCCACTTGGAAGATTTCATTGAGTAATGACTAGAGCTCAGAAAAGGAGGAATTGACAAAGAAAATGAAGAAGTTACAGCGAGGTGAGGAGAATCTTGAAAGCCAAAGAATAGAAGTCCAATTCAGTCTCAAACATATAGATCAAGCTTACACAATGGTAAAGGAGGATACGCTAGCTATGCAATAGACTTTCCCACCTTCCACTCATTTTAGCTGAAGAATAAAAAAAAAAACTTACTGACAGGTATCTCCTTGTGATTTAATAACTTGAGATGTAATTTTTAGAAGTGAAGTTCTTTCTATCATTCATGCTACCTCCCCTTGATACCATCAATAATGGTGGGCAGTTGCATATGCCTATATTGAGAAGAGAAAATACTCGTGTGTATGTCTACATCCACCCCCCTCATAGACTATAGAGGTCTAGGAGTAATAGTTTGTATCATGGTATAGTCCTAATGTAATTGTAGATGGAGGCCTTGGCATCAGCCTCATGCCAAAATATTCCATGCTTGCTCTAAGCCTTACTCCTATAAAGAAGGCCTGTGTTACAACAACTGTACTCGATCAACTTAAGGTTCAACCGTTCATAATTGTGGAACGGGTAAAGGTAACTAGGCAAGGATAAAGGTAAATAGGCAAGGATTTACATTCACCCTTGACATTGTGGTAGTAAGCCTCCCTAAGGTACATGGATTTCCCCTACTAAGTGGGAGATTGTTAGCGCCTCATATGCACTCTCCAAAGATCCTCCTTGCTCACAAGACAAAACACAAACCATATCCACAAGCACAAAAATCATCTCAAGTGCATGGCTTTCCATAGCACCATACCCATACCATATAGGTACGTAGATGATCTAACCAAGGGCCCAAGGTTCCACGTGCCTCATATCAAGAAAGAATGACAAATGAGCACAAGGGTCCTATTTAGACTAGTTTTCTCGATATTTAGATGTATATCTTGATGTTATGTAAAAATGGTTCAAAGAAACTTAGCGAGAAAGGACTATATGCAAAATTAGAGAAATGATCCTTCCAGCAAACAAAAGTAGAGTCTTAGGATATATCATATAAAAAAGAGGAATCTTCACGGATCCTAAGAAGATCGAGACTATCTTGACTGGATAACACCATGCATTCATGATGTACAATCCTTTGTATAGGAGATTTATCAAGAATTCCTCCAAGTAATTGCACCACATACCAAGTTCATAGGAAATGCAAAGTTTTCATGGATTCAAGGAGTAGAGAGAACCTTCTAAATCCTCAAATCAATGTTCACCATTGCCCAAATTCTAGCACATACTTATCTTGTCGAGCTTTTTTGCTTGGAGATAGATGCATCAGATTTCGCCTTGGAGACCATTCTATCTAAACATTGAGATGCTCGACACCTCCACTAAGTCACATTCCATTCAAGGAAATTCTCCTCTCAAAAAGTAAACAATGAAATCCATGAAAAATAACTCCTTGCCATCATGGATGCTTTTGACGCTTGATATCACCATCTAGATGGAACAATCCATAAAGTTAATTTGTATAAAGATCACAAAAATCTAGAGTATCTTATGACCACTCATATCTTCAATCGAAGACAATCTCAATGAAATAATTTCTTATCCAGGATTGACTTTTTTTTAATCACCTATCACGCAAGATATCAATAATGTTAGTCAGATGCCTTAGCGAGAAGATCTTACCTTGCACCATTGAAAGGGGAAGAAGCTTTTGACCAACAAAAGATGTACTTTTCAAGCCGAAACATCTTCTATTCATAGTTATCTCCTCAAACTTTCAAGAAGCTTTAGCCTTGATTGAGCTAGTTAGAGAGTCCCTACCATAAGCTTAGTTATCATGTAATGCCAAATATAAGTTTCAAAAGGAAAAACTATGATATTTTCGAGTTCCAAGAAAATAATGGACCACTATATACAACGATTTTATTGTATATCCCTCCAAGGAAACCCAAAATCCAAGTTCTCCAACAATGATATAGCAATATGATTGCACGAGTGAATAAGACAATAGAGCTCGTATCAAAAGATTTTTAGTGGCCTCAAATGTGAAATAAAGTCAAAGAACATATTAAAAAATTGATGCTTATAATAAATCCAAGGTACCCTTCCATAAGGTTAATGGTCTTTCAAAGATGGCTATTTCATCCCTACTAAGGCAATAGGTGCAACCACTACTAGACTTTTCCTTAGATATATCTTTAGGTTACATGGATTTCCATATGATATTGCCAGTGATCAAGGTTCACAATCCATATCCATTTTTTGGAAGACTCTTCGTAAACTCCTTGGTGTCCAAGTTAAGATATCTACAACCAATCATTCACAAATTGATAGTCGATTAGAAAGAGCTAGTCTTGGAATAGTACCTTTGTTGCACCACATTTGGGAAAAAGTGAACCTTCCATGGGCCTTGTAAGGATTCCTCATTTTTAGGCATTAAAAGGCTAAACCCAAGAGATTAAGGGATCATACTAAACCACTAATGGTTTTTTCAAATAAAATAAAATTTATATTCTCTCTTATTCCAATCCTCATACATGAGAATTCATGGCCCTTGGATGCTTGAAATTAATGGATAAGATTCAAATAGATGAGACATTAGAGAGAGAGAGTGCCTGACAAGTCATGTGAGTGTGGAGAATCTTACACATGTGTGGAATACTCTCTGCACCTTTTTTGGCCCTTAGATGGACTCGAATCTAACGAGGGCTTGAAAATGGGGCTGATTGACTCATGCCATCGCAAGAGCTCGATCGAACAATCGCGATGGTCTCACACCATCACGATGGTTTAGGTAGACCATCACGACGATCACAGACCATTGTGATGATCATGTCGACCCCACACCATCACGATTGGCTCACACCATCGCCATGCTTCACTGGCCATATGTCCTTTGAACCATCGTGACGGTTCACTTGGCCCAGACCATCGTGACGATCGACCACACCATCATGACAGTACCATACCATCGCGACGGCTCGACCAACTTGGACCATCATGATGCTTTGATAGGGTAGACCATCACGACGGCTCGTATGACCATCACGACGCTTCAGTAAGCGAAGACCATCGTGATGAATCAGCTTCAGACCATCGCGATTGTGTCACACCATCATGACAGTTCAATCGGACAATCGTGACAGTCTGAGACCATCATGATTATCCCAATAGTTCGACTAAAATGCCAATTGAGGTTTTTGATTTTTTTGCAATTCCAAGGCCAATTCGAGTGAATTTTACAGTGATTAGGCATATTGGAGACCCGTTAGCTCATAATTGAAGAAAAACTTGTCTGCTAGTTTTAACCCCCTAGAGCTTGATCGTTCATAAATTTTTCATGCGAAACTCATTTTTTGAGCTTTAGAGCTCATTGAAAAGCTTGTTTTGAATCCTACGTGGGTTTGATTGTTTTTCTTAAGGATAACGTGTTGATATTTAGATAGGATAAATTGAAGTTGACCCTTCCGTAGGATTTGGAAACCAAGGGGGCACTTGAGCATTTTATAAGGAGAACGAGGACCCTTAAAGGTGTATCAATCAAAGTGCATATACATTAAAGTTAAAAGTGAGATAAACTTTGGATTTTGACATGTCTAGCAAGAGTCATCCAAGGTCATTCAAGGCAAGGCAAGGAGCGAACTAAGCAACGATTGGGAAGCATGACTTCTTGGGCACCAAAGCGATCAATGAAGCTGACTCGAGGTTGGAAGAATACTCAAACCTCCTCCGTCAAATTGCTAGCTTAGGCTAAGTGTGCGTAGCATTGTAGTTGAATTAGGATGACGATACAAATGCATCAAGTCCAAGAGACTTAATTTTTTCAAGTCTAGGAGACTTAATTTTTTCAAGTCCAAGAGACTTAATTTTTTCAAGTCCAAGAGTAAGATAAAAGATTGCCATACAAAAACCCTAAAGGAAAGAAATTAATTTTGACGGAATGAGAACTCAAACATACAATGGAGAGTCAATTCTTGACGTGTACATCAGGACAAGACAAGATTTTAAAGGAAATAAAAACAAAACAAATGACTAAGAACAATAAAGCATTGGCGACTAGAACGTGTATTGAGTGGTCAAGGAAGATAAATTCATGAACTTGAGATCAGGAAAGCACATAGGTAAGTTAGATCGACAAAGCCTTAGATCATCGGAAGCAAGTGTGAGAACCACAACACACTTGTGGGTACAACAATTGAATAGCTACCCATACAAATTGAGCTCAGAGACTAGTGAGTCGAAAATGGCTTACAATATAGAGAGACTGGAAGAGGGTTAAGTGTAGCGTATTTAGAAAGGCCAGAAGGACCATACATGACCCAATTAGAATACATCCAAACTAACCACTTAGGTGCTCACATCTACCGGGATGGTTTGAGAAGATCAGTGGTGCAATTGCACAACCCTGAACAACCCATTGGTTTGGAACGTCTGGTGGTAAAGTTTGAGAGAGATGCTTACTTAGACAAAGAAGGAACCATATATATCATCACTAATCAGCCGAATCATACCAATGAGTTTGGTGTAGTCATTCCTGAGATGGAAGTAGAAACCCAAAGAAAAGAAACATTAGGAGATCAACCTAGGACACCTAGAGGAAAATCGGTATTGACAAGGATGTTGAATCTAGAATGGATCCCTCAAGATAATAGAAGCATTGAATTATTCTTGAATAAGGACACTGATGAAGCATTTTGGAGATATAGAATGGACCATCCCAGTGAGATAGGCTCAATTATCATTTACAAATTCAAGGACCCTGATACACCTGGAAAGGTAGTATACCTAGACAACACTTCAGAGCGGATGTTTGTAGTACCCCATCATGCAAGACATGCTTATACATGGAGAGGTGAAATGGTGTTTCCCCCATTACGAGTGCATACGAACACAAGCAATCAAGGTGCTGGGACATCCTCAGCCTTTGGGTCCCAAAGAGAAAAACCAAGGAAAAGACAAAAGTGATCTTCACTCATCCTATAGGGAGAGATAGACCAACCATGGAAATGGATAGAATGGAAAGACCGAGAGAACCAAGAATACCAAGTGGTAGAGATGAATTTCCTCTACCTAGACCCCGTGAACATCCAAGGATACTGAAACCTACCTAGTTAGTGAAGTCGATGAAGAATTACTTTGATGGTACAGTAGACCCCTATGACCACACTGCCGAGTTTAATCAAGTGTTGCGAGTGGAGCAAGTAGAAGATATGTTTACGCAATACAATGCCTTTGGACTCACGTTAAAGAACATAGCTTTAACCTGGTTCCAACCTCTATAGCAAAGGCAATTTAGGCATATTCATCATCTATTAGAGTCATTCATCACTAAATTCTCTAAAAGTGGAATTAGGCATAACACTTCTCGTTGATCCACAGCTTCAAAAAAACTCCCCAAGAAATAACCAGATTTGTAGGACGTAGGTTTAGATAGTACATTGAGAGATGACCAATGCTAGAATTACCCTCACAAGCCAAGCAAGTGTCTTTATTTTTGGACGGTCTTTTAAGCTCTAAACTATGATCCTATGTATATTTGAAGGAAGAACAGAACTTTAGAGCAATGTGTAAGAATTTGTACAGACATTAAGGATAATTTAGGTGATGAATTCGAACTTTCAAAGGTCTAAAAAGACTCAGATAACTCCTCTCAATCATCCTCAAAAGATTCCAGCTCGATAGAAGACTTAGCAAAAAAAGTGGCCCAAAAACTAGGAGTTTCTAGCAAGCAGATGCCTAGGTTAACATCCATAAAATGATGTTACACTTGTGGGGGTGACCACATGGCAAATGTGTCCCAATGTAACACAATCTCAAGCCAACCCTAGTGGCTAGTACTACACAATTGAAAGACGGTACACGAATCACACAGCACAAGATTGTCCATACAACAAACAAGTAGTGCGACAGAACTACCCCCAAGCATACCCCCAACCAAGAAGATATCCAAGACAGTACAATGCTCAACCTCATTATTACAAGCCTCCACAAAACTACCCTTATTAGACTCAACAGAGACCTCATCTAGTTTGAGCTCAGTACCCACCCCCACCAGCCAATGTAATTTCAGTCAAATGTGCTGCTATAGAAGAAAATATTAGTAGGGCATTAGTGCCTTCTTCACACCTAATCACAAAAAGTGATCCCAATTCTAACAGTTTTGAATCCACCCATGTAGATAGTCCACCAGCATACTACACAGAGTCTCCAAAAAACTTGGAAACATATCAATACGATAGTCCATTGTTAGAACCCAATTGGGAACCTGATTATGCCAATGTCATGTATGCCAACCCCAATCCATGGCCCCAGTTGAGATTGCCAATACCAAAGGGCCCTAAAGGACCATGTTTAAGGTGCCAAGGAGATCATTTCATGGAGGATTGCCCACATCCTCCAATAGCAGGGCAATCGCAATATTATAACATTCAAGGCTTTTGTGCAGAATGTGGTAAAGAGCATATCGTTAGAGATTGCCCTAAGAAACCTGCTAATGCCACAAAAGTGATACCCATTAATGTGATGGGTACTATGCACACCCCAGATGGATCTAACCCAACATATGTACCTATCCAAGCTATAATGAGAGCCCATGCATTGTTACAAAATCAATAGCCTAATCCTAGAAAAGTAGCCAACACTAGGTGAGTTGGAAAATCTAGTGGTAGAAAGACAAAATCTTGGAAGGACTCACGAGAGAGAATCAAAAGGAAATGAAGTAAAAAGGTAAATGAGTTGGAAGGAAGTCTAAATGAAACTAGAGCTAAAATCCTAGAATTAACTTCACAAGAATCGAACCAGGAAACCCTAGCTCAAAAACCACGATCAATTCTAGCTGAACCCATACCTGAAAATCTAGACATGATGTTTCGAGCATACCAGGCAAGATTAAGAGAGGGACCCCAGGTAGTTGAATTGAGTAAGAGCTATTGTGAAAGATGGATGGACACTCCAGAAAATGAGTTGGTACTGCTAATCCTTGCTTTGTACCAACCCTCTTTATCTTCAGAGTTGAGTTTTGGGCCCTCTTAGATTTCCAATGACACTAAACAAGTGCCTATGTACTTTGGAAATGATGCAAGTAATGTTTGATACAAAACAGACTACTTCCAAGTTCAAAGATCAATGAAAACCCTCTATTTTTGTTCACACACCTGCTACTTGTTAAGCTCAGTGCTTCTAGTATAGTAGGAATTAGAAAAATTCCTTTTGGAGATATCAAATTATCTTAATGAGCTAATGATTCCAAGTGGAAACACTATACACAGAGCAATCAATTTAGCAAGTATAGCATTACCTCCAACTTTTTAGGACCTCTGTAGAGTTTGAATAGTGATCAGTTTGATGCACTTTTCTCCCAATCCACGAAATGGAATGTCTTCAAAATTTGTCCGCATGTAGATGACTTAGAGTTGATTCTAATGAGCTATAGATCATTGAAAATGGTGGAGTATTGACTGAGATATGAGCAATCCAAGATGATTGTTCTAAGTGATAGTAATAGAGAGATCAATAGATATAATGAATGATCTATTGTATTATAAACAATGTTGTACATGATCATTGGCATGATAAACAATGCCCAATGATAGATAGAGGTGTAGGCTATGCTTTGAGCCTCACTCGCTTACAAAATAATTAGTTAATGCCTCAGGATTGGAGTTGTCTAACCCGCAAGTTTTACAAGTCATTTTTATAGATGCTTCATTCAAATTTTGAATTTGAATTCAACTTTGGCTCTTACTAAAAAGTGATCCACTAATGTAGGAGATATTCTCTCTAATGAATTTGAGTTTTTCAAACCCAACTAACTCCACGAGTTTAGTGGCTTTTACAAATATTACTTCAAGTCAATTTGACTTTTACAAATGGTAAAAGATGAAATCCATAGACAATGGTTCACATGGGACTTCAAACATTCCACATAGGATCTTCTCATGCCTAGCCAAGTGTGTAGGCTTGACACTTGCACCAACAGATCCCCCTCAAGCCAAACATCTTGGCTTGGTCTTCTGCTTCAATCCTCTTGAATGTCCTATAATCCAATCGTAGCTTTAAACATGCAAAGTTTAGTACCATCAAGTGCTTTGGTTAATAAGTCTGCACATTGCATATTGGTTGATACATATGCGATCTGAATTTCCTTGCTCAATAGTTTTTCTCTCACATAATGATAGTGGACCTCTATATGCTTGGTCCTTGCATGATAAATAGGATTTGCTGCAAGAAGTAAAGAACTTGTATTATCTCCAAAAATCATTGGAGATGTAGTATGCAATCCAAATCTGTATATAGCAATCTGATCCATATGGCCTCTTGAGTAGCATTAGCCAATCCTCTATACTCTGCCTCTGTTGAAGACAAAGCAACACTAGGTTGCTTCTTGGAAGACCATGATATAGGTTTGTCACCTGCAAAAGATAGATAACCTGAGGTACTCCTTCTATCATCTTTGCAACCTGCCCAATCTGCATCTGAGTATATCTTGATATCCAAATCAGAAGTATAAGGGAAGTATAAACCTTGATTTTGAGTGCCCTTAAGGTACTTCAAAATCCTCTTCGCAGCTTCCAAATGAGGTGCCCTAGGTTTGTGCATAAATTGCCTTAAAACACTTACTCCATAAGCAATATCAATCCTTGTCAATGTAGCATAGTTTAAGCTTCCCACTATGCTTTGCTAACCCGCAATATTCTCAAGCACATCACCTTCATGAGCACTTAGTTTTTGGTTCACCTCCATAGGAGTGCTTGCTACCTTGGCATCCTGCAAATGAAACTTCTTTAACATATCCTGTACATACTTCCTTTGAGTAATGTAAATTCTAGAGTTAGTATAGACTAACTCAAGTCTAAGAAAATACTTTAGTGACCCTACATCACTGATTTTGAACTCTTGCATCATTGATTCTTAATCTGCTTGATGCCATCAACATCATTACCTGTAAGTATGATATCATCAACATATACACATAGATATATCGCCTCTGAGTTACTTCTCTTAACAAACAGAGAAGTATCTGCTCTACTCATGATGAATCCTTGATCCTGAAGGTATGTAGTCAACCTATGGTTCCATGCCCTAGGTGCATATTTCAATCCATAAAGAGCTTTGTTCAATTTACACACATATGTTACCTTGTTTGGGTCCTCATAAACAGGAGGTTGAGACATGTACACCTCCTTTAAAATCTAGCCATTTAGAAATGCATTTTTTACATCCAATTGGTACATGTTCCAATTCTTTGATGTAGCCACACTTACCAATACCCTGGTGGTTGGCATTTTGGCCACAGGTGAGAAGGTTTCTTCATAATCAACTCCTTGGGTTTGTGCAAAACCCTTAGCCACAAGTCTAGATTTGTACTTGCTTATTGATCCATCAGAATTTCTCTTGATCTTGTCGATCCACCTAGAACCAGTTACCTTCATAGACTCTTTCTTTGGCACTAGCTCCCATGTATCATTCTCCTTGAGTGCTTCAATCTCCTCATCCATAGCTTCCTTACATTCTGCCTTGGTCTTTGCCTCTTCATATGATGATGGCTCTTCAAATGATAAGTCTTTTGCAAGATAAACAGAATGCGTAGTAACTAAAGAAGTGTCATACCCATATCTGATTGGCTTCTTGCTCTCCCATTGTGATCTTCTTTCTTGGTTGGATGATTCAGGTATATCCTCCAACTTCTTCATTTTTACTTTGCCTTTGGACTTCCATGTCTTCAATTCCTCTAGGTTGATGATGTCTTCATCATCTGATTTGATGTCTTCAATCTGGTTGCCTTCACATGCTCATGGTCTTCATATCCATCCTCATGTCTCCATAGATTGACAAGTAAAGGAGGTGATACGCTTGAGCTACACCAAATGTTAGTGCCGTCGTCGAGGAGTGTTGCTCGAGGACGAGCATTGTGATGGAAAGATCGTAGATTTGCAACATTGGAAGGTAAAAAAATAGTCATTTTCTATCATTTTTCTGATTTTTCTTCTCCATCTTCATCATCATCGTTATCATCTCCATCTCCTTCGATCTTCATCTCCACATAATTTTTTCGTTTTTCACTATATATTCCACATTTTCACCTCATTTTTCATTCGTGGGTGTGCAAGAAGGGGAGAGAGAGAAAGGCAAAGTTCTTGTGTGTGCAAGTTCCTGTGATTTCCATGACCTTATGCACGATGCATAGGCCTCGACGCTGAAATTCGAAATTCCCACCAAAAATCTAAGAAAATCGTGATTCTGTGAAAAATTCAATTTTTTTGAAAATCATGATTTGCTTAGTTTTAGAATTTCCCGCCTAAAAGCATTCTCAAAAAGAACACGATTCTAAAGTCATTCTCAAAATCGGGATTTTTAGGTTGTGCTCAGAATCACAATTCTCTAAGTTTTTCAAAAACACGATTCTCTGGACATTCTCAAAATCGTGATGTTTCGAAAATTCTCAAAAACACGATCCTCAAACAAAATCGC
This sequence comes from Ceratopteris richardii, assembly GCA_020310875.1. NCBI lineage: Eukaryota > Viridiplantae > Streptophyta > Polypodiopsida > Polypodiales > Pteridaceae > Ceratopteris > Ceratopteris richardii. Next base: position 6,462,376 of record CM035409.1, read on the forward strand.
GATTTTCAGGTCAAAAACACGATTTTAACAAAACACGATTCTCAATAAAAATTGCAATTCTTTGGTGATTCTCAAAATTGTGATTTTCACGAAACATGATTCTCAGGAAAAAAACATGATCTTGAGGTCATTCTCAAAGTTGCGATTTTCAGAGTATCTCAAAAACATAATTCTCTGTCAGGATTGCATTTTTTATGATTCTCTGTCAGGATCACGTTTTTTATGATTCTCTATCACAATTGCGTTTTTCATGATTCTTTGTCAGGATCACGTTTTTCACGATTCTCTATCTAGATCGCATTTTTCATGATTCTGTGTCAGGATCGTGTTCTTCGCGATTCTCACTCAAGATCGTGATTTTTGGGATTGTTCAAGATCGTGTTTCTCACTCAAGATCATAATTTTTGGGGCGTTCAAAAATGAGATTCTCAGTGAAAATCATGGCTTTCAAGGTTGTTCAGGATCGCGATCTTAAGTCAAAATCATGATTTTCTCATAACTTCTTGTTTGCCTGTTTTGACCCCCAGGAGCCTGATTTGACATAACTTTTTCATCAAAAGTATGTTTTCTGAGCTCTATAGGTCGTTGGAAAGTTTGTTTTTTGATTTTCAAATAGGCTAATTTGAAGTTGATCCTCAAGTGGATCGGAAAGCCAAGAGGGATCCAAAGGATTTTGAGTAGTATAAAGGGGAAATTTCGGACTCATAACCAAGGCATATGAATCTCAGATCTCATAGACACTTAGACAAGGATAGACAAAGCATTAGATCTTCTGAGACTAGTGTGAAATCATATAGCTAGGTCATGGGCTCAACAACTCAACGATTATCCCTACCTACTAAGCTCGAAAACGAGCGATTCAAAAATGTCTTTTAGCATGGGGAGGCCCATAAGAGGCTCAGGTGATGCATATTTACAGACACCAGAAGGTCTCTATAAGACACAATTTGAGGATATCAAGACTAACTGATTAGGTGCTCACATTTATGAGGACCGCTTGAGAAGATCTATTGTCCAACTCAAAAATCCCGATCAACCTTTCGGACTTGAACACCCCGTGGTCAAGTTTGAAGAGGGTTTTTATATTGACAAGCAAGGAGCCATGTACGTGGTCACCGGCTTACCAGATAGGACATATGAGTTTGGAAATGTCATTCCTGAGAATGAGCTAGGAGACTTAGAGCAAGGAGATGTAGGAAGAGAACCCAAGACTCCTCGAGGCAAATCAGTCTTAACCAGAATACTAACACCAGAATGGATTCCCTAGGATAGTAAAAGTGTAGAATTGTTCTGGAATAGGGAGACGGATGAAGCTTTTTACAGGTTTAAGACTGATCAACCTAGCAAAGTAGGAAACATAATGATATATGAATTTAAAGATCCTGATACCCCATGCAAAGTGGTCTACTTAGACAATACATCAGAGAGAGTGTTTGTGGTAACAGAGCAAGGTAGGCATGCATACACTTGGAAAGGTGAATTGATTTTCCTTCACCAAGATCTAATGTCTCCCATGGCCTCCAAGGTGTAGGATCATCCCAGGCTCATGAAACCCAACACAAACGGGCTAGAGAGAGACTTAGGTAAGCTTTGCAAATGCCACGAGCAAAGACAGATCAAGACTTGAAGGTGAAAGATTTGAAAGAGAGAGACATAGAGCACATAGGCATAAAAAAGATGAACATGATTTTCCATTGCCTAGACCCTGAGAGTACCCAAGAACCCTTAGACTCTCTCAAGTGCTCAAGGCAATGAAGAACTACTTTGATGGTTTAGGAGATCCTTATGATCATGTGGTTGAGTTCAAACAAGTGTTAAGAGCTAAACAGGTCGAGGACATGTTCACCTAGTTCGAGGCATTTGGTTTGACCCTCAAGGTGATGGAGAGTGTTAATCTCCAAAAGAATAAGTTGACCTTGAATTTAGATCACCTCTATATCAAGATCAACTTTAGACTCCACCTAATTTAGAGAATCTTCACCAAATTATCAGAAAATTGATTATTCTGAAAAATTCAGTTTCTTCAAAAAGTCTGCTGCAGATTAGTCACTCATTGACTAATCAATCCTGTAAAGTTTTTGATAAAACTTTGCACAACACTTCGCCTTAAGGTTGCGCAACTTTGCCAAGTTAAATCTCTAAAAAAGATTAAGTACACACTGAGAAATGTGTGAAACACTTTACCTATGTCTGAAAGTGCTTCTCTGCAATGGCGACTTTGACACCTGCAACTTCTTAGCACTGGTTCTCCCAACTTTGAACCCGTTTGATCAAGATCTTCTAGCCATAGATGGCTTACCTTCCAACTTAAATTTTAAGCCCTCATTTGTGTAAAACTTTACACTGTGGACTGAGCAATGATCATTTCATTGAAGATGAAATGTGCGCCAGATTTTATGACTCTTAGAACATTCTTACATATGAATGTTCCTAATCAAAATTCTCTCAACCTGATTGAAATTAACCTCTCAAATTCTAGCCATAGATAGATTAGCTATGGACTTAGATACGTGCAAAAGGATTTCTCAAAAGATTAAACACAGAAGGAGCAGACAGTAAAACATCGGGCGCAAGTTTCTCGATTTCTTCAGAAAAATTTACATTCAAGTGAGGATGGATAATTCACTCACTTCCAATGTGTCTAATGACACTAATTTCTCTCCCTATTCTCAAATCTTCTTCTGCTCTATTTGCCCGACATTTTCCAACATATTTATAGATGAATATATACAAGTGTATGACTTAAACAAAGGTATAAGTCAGCTAATGTACATATGTGTACATATCTTTGGGTTTTCTGAATATGTCCTTCCTTCAACCATCTGACTTTGTTTTCTTCTTGACTCCTTGACTTCATTTCTCCATAATCCTTCAATTGATGATTGTCATGCACCAACAGCTCCCCCTCAATCATTAATTGAGGTTCTTTTCTATCTTCTTTACTCCAGCCATATCCTTGAATCTTTGTAGTTTTGGTCCATCTAGACTTTTAGTCATCATATCTGCAACTTGATCTTTTGTGGGAGTGTGTATGACTTCAATCTCTTTCTCAATGACCTTCTCTCTCAGAAAATGATACTGTATTTCAATATGCTTAGTTCTAGCATGAAATACAGGATTAGCTGCCAAGTATAATGAACTCATATTGTCTCCACAAATAATAGGAGTACTCTGAATCACATCAAAAACTTTCAAAAGTGTCTTTAGCCATATTACCTCTTTTGCAGCTTCCACCATACCTTTATATTCTGCCTCTGTGGATGACAAAGCAACTGTATGTTGCTTCTTAGAACACCATGAAATCAATTTGTCTCCTACATAGCACAAGTATCCATGTGTTGATCTTCTATCATCCACATTACCTGCCCAATCTGCATCACTATATATCTTGATTCTTGTATCTGAAGTAAACCCATAGTACAACCCTTCTTTGAGTGTACCCTTGATGTACCTAAGTACTCTTTGTCCTGCAATCCAATGTTCCTTTCTAGGACAATGCATGAATTGTGAAAGCACACCAACTGCATATGACAAGTCAGGCCTTGTCAATGTAGCATAAATCAAGCTACCAACCAAACTTTGATAGAGTTTCATATCTCTGAACTCTTCTCCTCCAAACCTAGACAATTTATGGTTCACTTCCAAAGGTGTAGGTGCAACCCTGCAATCTTCCATTTTAAATTTGGTTAGCAAATTTTTAAGATACCTTTCTTGGGTCACATATACTCCATGTTGAGTATAAGAAATCTCCATTCCCAAGAAGAATGATAGGTTCCCTAAATCACTGATTTTGAACTCTTTCTCCATCTGCTTCTTGATCATTTGTATTCCCTTATCATCTGTTCCTGTAAGTATTATGTCATCAACATAAATACAAACATAAATGAAACCATCTTCACTTGCTTTGACTAGCAAGCTACTATCTGCCTTTGATGCTTGAAATCCAAGATCATTCAAGAATTTCACAAGCCTATAATTCCAAGCCCTTGGGGCCTGCTTCAACCCATACAAAGCTCTCTTGAGCTTACACACATAATTTGGACTCACTTGATCTTTGAACCCATCTGGTTGCTCCATGTAGACTTCATCTGAAATGTAACCATTCAAGAAAGCATTTTTAACATCTAATTGAGACAACTTCCAACCTTTACAAGCAGCAATTGCTATGAGTGTCCTGATGGTTGTCATCTTTGCCACAGGACTATAGGTCTCATCATAGTCCACTCCATATGTCTGTGCATACCCTTTCACAACAAGTCTAGCTTTATACCTAGACACACTTCCATTTGCAAATCTCTTTGTTTTGTAAACCCACTTACATCCAATGATCTTCTGACTATTAGGTTTAGGAACCAAATCCCATGTTTGATTCTTCATCAATGCATCATACTCCTCTTGCATAGCATCTTCCCAATTCTTCTTCCCTTTGGCCTCTTCATATGTAGAAGGGTCTTCATCTGCTTTTACCAAATAAGCATAATCTTTAGTAGTTAGGAATGAAGTGTCATAGCTATACCTTGTAGGTTGCCATTTGTGCCTAGATGACCTCCTAACTTCTGCACTTTTTGAAGTTTCTGGTTCATCACATTCTGGATCAAACCTTGGCCTCTCTTCAACTTCAACCTGCACTTCATTGTTCTCACTTTCATCAAGTAATTGAATCTTTGCTTTACCTTTTCTTTGATCCACTACTTCTTCATCATCTGCATGTACATTATATTTACCTGCATACCAAGTACCTTGCTCATCAAATGTAACATCCTTGGATACAATAAATTGCTTTGTGGATGGACTCCACAACCTGTATCCCATTTGCTTATCATCATAACCAATGAATACATACTTTTCTGCCTTAGGCTCCAACTTATGCCTCAATTGAGATGGCACATATGCATATGCCAAGCATCCAAATATTCTGCAATGATCCAAGGTAGGTTTCTTACCCCACCAAGCTTCATATGGTGTCATACCCTGCAAAGCTTTACAAGGCAATCTATTAACCAAATATGTAGCTGTATTAACAGCCTCAGCCCACAAATAATTTGGGCAATTCTTCTCTTTCATCATGGACCTTGCAAATTCAACAAGAGTCCTATTTCTTCTTTCTGCTACCCCATTTTGTTGAGGAGAGTACCTGCAAGTAACTTCTCTCTTTATACCTGCATTCCACAAATAATCATTGAACTCATTTGAAAAATACTCTCCCCCTCCATCTGACCTTAGTCTCTTCAATTTTTGACCTGTAATCCTTTCTGCATATGCATGATAGTGTTTAAATGTATTAAACACTTCTGACTTTTCTTTAATCACATAAATTGTGATCCACCTGGTAGCATCATCAACATATATGACATAATATCTTGAACCATTTATACTAAAGTCCTTTGAAGGACCCCACACATCTGTATGCACCAATTCAAGTCTTTCTGAATACATAAACCCATGCTTGGAATAGGATTGCTTATGAGCCTTACCTAATTGACATGCCTCACATCTGTATGTCATGTGTTGACCTGCAATGTTAGGCATTCCAAGCACTGAATCATTGTTAATCATTTCTTTGATACCTCTTTCATTAAAGTGTCCAAGTCTTTTGTGCCAAAGATCTAATTCTGACACCTTCTGCTCTCCATATGTGAACATAGCATGTCCAACATTTCCTTGTACCTTCAATGTGAAAAGCATTCCTTCTTTCTTTCCTGCAATAACTTGTTTATACCCTTGACTAGGGTCTTCCACATAAACTCCATCATTGGTAAACCTTACCTCATAACCTTTTTCCACAATTTGACCTACACTGATCAAATTCTTTGGAATTGTGGGAACATAAAGTACCTTACTCAGAAGAGTGCTCCCATCCTTAGCCTTGACTGAACCAATTGACTTTACCTTATGCTTTGTATTATCACCTGTCTGCACTGTATGATTAATTGCATTGTGATCTAGGTCAGTCATCAAAGCAATATTTCCACTTAAATGATTACTACATCCTGAATCAATATAGAACACTCTCATGTCCTCATGTGAGGTTTCACATGTATTCATAATGAGAGTCGAATCCTCCTTTTGATCTGATGCATAGTTGTAGTAGGTGTTATTATAGGATTGACTTTGGAAGTTTCTTCCACCACCTCTTCCAAAAGAATTCCTACCACCTCTACCTCTGAAATTTCCTCTCTGAAATCTACCACCTCTTGCTCTTTGATTAAAGTTCTGATAATTACCATTGTTTTGATTATTGTGCCAAAAATCATGAGATAGATGATTGGTCTTACCACATATCCAACAAGCTCTTGCATTCTCTTTGTTGTTTCTGCCTCTTCCTCTACTTCTGCCATTTCCTCTTCCTCTTATGAAGTTTGCTTGGTTTGATGTACCTTCTTCTTCACCTAATTGTTGCTTCCCTTTGTTGGCTTTCTTCTTGTCTTTAGAATACATTGCATGACCTGCACTCTTATCAACATCTCCTTTGACATCATTCTCAAAAGTTAGCATATGACCTAACAATTGATTCAAATCAGGAGTAAAGTGATCTAATGAAAGTTCTGTAGATAAAATGAAAGGCTTCCACTTCTCATCTCCTCTTAGCCCTGTAAGTATTTGTCTTACCAATTTGTCTTCTTCAATATCTTCATCAACTGCACCTAAAGAATCTGCAATGTCCTTCATCTTTGTCACATAATCAGAGATTGATTGTGAGGCCTTCTTCTTGAAGGTAGTAAATTCTGCCCATAGTGAGGAAGCCCATAGTAGTAAACTCTCAAGTCCTCTAATGTGAGGAAGCAAATAGTCATTGACTGCCATGTAGATGATGCTTCTTGCTTGAGCATCCTTCTTCATCCAATTCTTCAACTCTGCAAGCTCCTCCCTAGTTGGAACACTAGGATCTCTGAATTCTGGCTTTTCTTCATCTCCTGTGATGTATCCTATCAGATCTTTGCTCATAAGGTGAGCTTCCATCCTCATAGACCATGCAGGATAGTTCTCTCTATCCAACTTTTCAATTTGGAGACTATCTCCCATCTTTACTTCACCTGTAGCTTCAAATCTTTAACCTTTACAGATAATAAATGTACCTTTACTTCGAATGTTGCTCCTTCTGATCCTTTTGATGCTCTTTGTATGTCTTCCTTTAATCTTTCTTCACACTTTGACCTTTTGCACCTTCAAAATGTAAAGTTTTGTACTTCTGCAATAGTCGGAGTCTTCTTCTTCTCAATTTTGACACAACCTGCTCTGATACCACTGATGGAGAGTGTTAATCTCCAAAAGAATAAGTTGACCTTGAATTTAGATCACCTCTATATCAAGATCAACTTTAGACTCCACCTAATTTAGAGAATCTTCACCAAATTATCAGAAAATTGATTATTCTGAAAAATTCAGTTTCTTCAAAAAGTCTGCTGCAGATTAGTCACTCATTGACTAATCAATCCTGTAAAGTTTTTGATAAAACTTTGCACAACACTTCGCCTTAAGGTTGCGCAACTTTGCCAAGTTAAATCTCTAAAAAAGATTAAGTACACACTGAGAAATGTGTGAAACACTTTACCTATGTCTGAAAGTGCTTCTCTGCAATGGCGACTTTGACACCTGCAACTTCTTAGCACTGGTTCTCCCAACTTTGAACCCGTTTGATCAAGATCTTCTAGCCATAGATGGCTTACCTTCCAACTTAAATTTTAAGCCCTCATTTGTGTAAAACTTTACACTGTGGACTGAGCAATGATCATTAATGTGCGCCAGATTTTACGACTCTTAGAACATTCTTACATATGAATGTTCCTAATCAAAATTCTCTCAACCTGATTGAAATTAACCTCTCAAATTCTAGCCATAGATAGATTAGCTATGGACTTAGATACGTGCAAAAGGATTTCTCAAAAGATTAAACACAGAAGGAGCAGACAGTAAAACATCGGGCGCAAGTTTCTCGATTTCTTCAGAAAAATTTACATTCAAGTGAGGATGGATAATTCACTCACTTCCAATGTGTCTAATGACACTAATTTCTCTCCCTATTCTCAAATCTTCTTCTGCTCTATTTGCCCGACATTTTCCAACATATTTATAGATGAATATATACAAGTGTATGACTTAAACAAAGGTATAAGTCAGCTAATGTACATATGTGTACATATCTTTGGGTTTCTGAATATGTCCTTCCTTCAACCATCTGACTTTGTTTTCTTCTTGACTCCTTGACTTCATTTCTCCATAATCCTTCAATTGATGATTGTCATGCACCAACACAAGGATACTGCCTTAGCTTGGTTTCAACCTTTGAACAACTGCAATTACCGAAACATAGGTCAACTTCTAGAGGAATTCATTCTAGAATTCTCCAAGGGTGGCATCAGGCATAACACATCATCCTTGATCCACAACTTCTGCTGACACCCCAAGAAATAGTTCGACTTGCAGGAAGATGGTTCAAGTATTACTTAGAAAGATGCCTTGTTCTAGAGTTACGCACACCAGCCAAACAAGTGGCCTTGTGTCTAGATGGCTTATTAAGCACCAAATTAAGATCATATGTGTACTTGAAAGAACCTAGATCCATAGAGGAGTGTGTGCGGATGTGCATTGACATAGAAGACAACTTGGATGAGGAATTAGAATTGTCCAAACTCTATAAGGATTCTGATAGTTCTAGTACTCATACTTCTAGACCCTCCACTGAGATAGATGAGCTAGTTGAGCAAGTTGCTAAGAAGCTAGGATTTCAAAATAGACAAACACCTAGAGTCACCTTGTGGAAATGATGTTATACTTGCGGAGGGGACCACATGGTTAATGTATGCCCATTGCAAAAATGAGAGAAATGAATGCTCCATATTGCACTATTGAGAGGAAATACATGAACCATACAACTCAAGATTGTCCATACAATAGGTAGGTTGTCAGACAAACTTATCAGCAACCTTACCAATAAGGTAGGTATCAGAACCAATGCCAACAACCATATCATAGGCCACAATAGCAATATCAACCTCAATACCAACAACAATATTAGACACCATATAGGCCACAACCGATCCTAGGAAACCAACCGCCACCTCCTTCCAATGTGATTCCAATTAAGTATGCAGTAGTAGAGGAGAACCCTAATAAAGCATTGGTGCCAATGACCCCTTTGGTCTCAGAAAATGATCATGCTTAGAGTTCTAACTACTCCTATGAAGATTTTCCACAACCTTACTACACAGAGTCACCTGAGCATAGTGAGACTTATACATATCAATATGAGGCACTACCCATGGAACCCAATTGGGAGCCAGAATACTCCAATATCATGTATACAAATCCTAACTGTAGGCCCCAATTGAGACAAATGAGACCACAAGCCCCTAGAAGACCATGTTTTAGATGTCAAGGCGACCATTTCATTTGTGAATGTCCCCACCCACCAGCTCTGGGACAAGGACAAAACATCACAATACAAGGCTTTTGTCCTGAGTGCGGCAAAGAACACCTCCCGAGAGATTGTCCAAGGAACCCCTCTAGTGCACCCAAGGTTACACCAATTAATGTGGTAGGCCTAGTGGTGGATTCAAGTAGTTTTAGCATGGCTCCTATACAGGCCGTTACTAGGGCACAAGCCTTAAAACAAGCTAAGCCAATTGAACAATTAGAGTCAAGTGAATAAGGAGAGCCCACTAAGAGGAAAACAAGGACTTGGAAGGATACCAGAGAAAAGGCCAATCACAAGTGGGCGAGAAAGTTATCCGAACTAGAAGAAAGCTTGAGAGACCAAAAAACCAAAATAGTAGACATTGCATCTCAAAACCCCTTGCATGCTGAAACTCCATCCACTCCACTTCATCCCACCCCACCACTCATTGTAAATAGACCAAAACCAGGGTCTATTCTTACAGATCCAACCCTAGAAGGCTTGGGCATGATGTTCAAGGCCTACCAAGCTCGACTTCAAGAAGGGCCAACAATTGCAAACCTAGACAAGAGCTACCCTAGAGCAGATCTAGAGATTAAACGAACAAAATGTGCATGAAAATGGTAGAATTAGCTTAGGCTATGCTCGAGACCAATCAATTGTTCAATAAGACAAATTCTATCAAATCGAGTTTGCATTTCCAAGGCTTATTAGAAAGATGAGAGCAGTTGGTAAACAAACCACAAGTTTCTTTACCTCCACAGGCACAATTAGTTGTTGAAAGAGAAAACTCACCACCAATGGAAGGTTATGTTCCTGATTCCATGGATGATGGAACACCTCTTTCAGTTGAACAGTACTCTCAAGGGTTCTTACTGGATATACAAGAAGAGAAATGGGCCAAGGAGCCAGGTAATCCCCCTCCTATTCCTAAAATTGATGATCTTCATGATCAATTTCCCCAAGACATTCCATCTATTTATGGAGACCAAGTAGAGCAACAAGAAGATGAAAGTCTAGATTTTGAATCTAATTCTTTACAAGAGTTTCCACGATTCACATGCCCATGGGAATCTGAATCTCTTTAGATCAGAGCTCCCATTGTACTAGTAAGAAATGATGACTCAGTGGTTCCAAGGAACATTGAAGTTGTGAAGAACACTAAGGTTCAGTGTCATCTCACCTTAGAAAAGCTACTCAAAGTTAAACCTGAGTTATGGAAACATGTGGCGAATCAAGTCCCAGAACTTGATTCCAATATGTCAAAAGCAGGTTGTAAGCAAAAAGTACCAGAGCTACCTCTAGACAAAATAGGAGATATGAAGGAAGGTGAAGAAGGTAATACTTATCTTCCAATCACCTACCAAGGTTACACAACCAAAGCTATTTGAGATTCAGGTGTTGGTGTTGCGATTGCGACCATCTCTTTGTGGAAGCAATGGGGCAAACCCACATTAAGAACAACTAGAAGGAAGCTTCAAATGGCTGATGGCCATATTGAAAGACCTCTAGGATTTCTAGAAGGGGTAACTCTAACCACTTGTGGGGTAGAGTTTGAACACACCTTTGCTATATGTGACTTTCACAAAAATAACATCTACGAGATGATCCTAGGAAGACCCTTTCTATGAAAATTAAAAATAGTATAGGATTGGGGAGCCAACTCCTTGTACTTGCAGCACTTAGGAGTCACAACCAAGGTCAATCTGAAGGATTAAACATTTGGAGATGTACCACCCCTACAATGGAATCCTATCCACAAGGTGCAAGAATATTCAATATCGGTGCATTCTGAAAGTGCTTCTGATCCATGTTGGATGCATGAAGATACTCACTTGTAGATGTGCAAGGTTGCAGGGCAAGAGGAAAGATGCCTAAAAGTGAGAGAAGAAGGAACTTCTCAAGGAGCTAGAATGTTTGGAGACCCAACTTACACACCGATGATCTTTCCAGATGAGGAATTTGAGCCTCATGGTTGGGCAGAAATCTTAGCCACCATGGACATTAGTGTCAATGAAGAATAGTGGAAATCTCATTGTAGTGAGGAGGGTTACGATATCTCTGTGTTCATGTGTGAGCCCTTGCTAGAAGAGTGTGACCTAGCGGTGTCATAGAAGAAGAAGAGGACGACAATGATCTAGAGTCAATTGTGATGGATAGTTGCTTTGACTTAGAGGAGCACTATCTAAAGAATTTAGGAGTATATACCCAAAAAGAAGAAGAACCTCTCACAAGCATTAAGATTGTAAATTCAAGGGAGAAAGGTGAGGGCAATCAAAAGAAAAAGAAAAGAAAAGCAATGAAACAAGAAGAGGAGGAATCATTGTTTGAAGTACCAGAGAATTTGAAGAAATATGAAGTTGAAGACCAAAAAATTTTGGTATGAACGCTTAAGAGAGAGGCCATTATAGGAGAAGCATATGAAAATAAAGAAAAGACCAAAAAGATTGTAGTAACCATTGAGGAGAACAAAGAGCATTGTACGTACATAGGAGAAGACCTAAGTGCAGAAGAAGAAATAGATCTTGTAGCTTTATTAAGGGAATATAGGGACCTGTTTGCATGGACCCATAGAGACCTGAAGGGAGTAGATCCAATAATATGTTCTCACATGATCCCCATGATGATTGATGCCAAGCCCACCAAACAGAATCCCTACACATATAATGAAACTTACACAACAAAAATAAAAGAAGAAATTGATAGACTGATTGAAGCTGGATTCATCTATGACATTGAGCATACTGAAGGGGTGTCCCCCATTGTAGTGGTGCCCAAGAAGAACAGACAGCTGTGGGTGTGTATTGACCTTAAAAAAGTTAATGCCGATACAATAAGAGATAGCTATCCACTTCCAATCACTAAACGTTTATTGGAGCATGTTGTAGGCAAGGAAGTTTATAGCTTCCTTGATGGATTTTCAAGTTACAACCAATTAGCCATTGTCCTAGAAGATCAACAAAAAATGGCCTTTGCCACAGAACGGGGAATCTTTGCATTTTGTGTGATGCCATTTGGACTCACCAATGCATTTGCAACATTCCAAAGGTTCATGTGTCATGTCTTCAAAGATTCCTTGTGAAAGAGCTTAGAAGTATATCTGGAAAATTTATGTGCTCATTCCCAAGAAAGAAGATATCATATCCCTGAGCTCAGATAGATCTTCAACAAGTGTAGAGAATATCGAGTTTGTCTGAACCCAGAAATGTTTGTATTCATGGTATGCCAAGGTAAGATCTTAGGTCATATTGTTTCTAAGAACGGAATATCAACAGATGAGGATGAAGTAAGAGCCATAGCAGAGTTGCCAAGGCCAAGGAATGTTAAAGAGGTACAAGCCTTTATGGGCCATTGTGGATATTACTGTAGGTTTATTTACATGTATACAATCATAGCTAAACATCTTTATTCTTTGTTTATTCACATGTATATGATCATAGCTAAACATCTTTATGCTTTGTAGGTTTATTCACATTTATACGATCATAGCTAAACATCTTTATGCTTTATGGGTCATTGTGGATATTATCGTAGGTTTATCCACATGTATATGATCATAACTAAACATCTTTATGCTTTGTTGCCAAGGCTAAGGAATGTTAAAGAGGTACAAGCCTTTATGGGCCATTCTGGATATTACCATAGGTTTATTCACATGTATACGATCATAGCTAAACATCTTTATGCTTTATCACATTTCGTTAATTCTAGAATGGAGTGCTCCATTGGTAGAATTTATGAGATTGGGAACACTACCCAGTGAGGCTAGTCTAGCAAGAAAACAAAGCATGGAACAAGCGGCTCAACACTATGCCTTAGTAGGTGGAAACCTATACCAAAGAGGAAAAGATGGGTACTTAAGACTATGCGTTCATGAATCAAACTATCTGAAAGTCTTAGAAACCACCCATAGCGGTGTTGCAGGTGGACACTTTGGGCGTGAACGAGTGATTAAGACCATTCTATTCTAAGGACTTTGGTGGCCTACTCTTCATATGGATGCACATACCTATGTGAAGAAATGTGATACATGCCAACGTGCACAATATTCAATCAGAAAAGATGAGATGCCCTTGAGACCAATGATAAGAGGACACACATTTTCAAAGTGGGGTATAGACTTTGTAGGTCCTATTAACCCCCCAGCTAGAAACTCCCATGCTGAGTACATTATTGTAGCCACAGATTACTTACAAAGTGTGTAGAAGTCAAAGCCACAATGACGGCTAAGTTCTTATTTGAGAATGTGTTCACTAGATATGGATTACCAATAGAGTTAGTGAGTGGTAGAGGTACACACTTCTTGAATGAAGTCATTGAAAACATTCTCCAAGAATTCATGGTGATACATAAGAAGTCTACACCCTATCATCCACAAGCTAACGGACAAGTCGAGAGCACAAATAAGATCCTATGTAATGTATTCACAAAACTCGTAAATAATAAACGCTCTGATTGGGATAAACAACTTCATAATGCTATTTGGGCTTACCGAGTTGCCTACAAAATGGTACTCAATGCCACCCCATTTCAGATGGTCTTCAGACAGAAGTTGTGTTACCATTAGAATTCCTGATCCGGACTTTAAAATTAGCACAAGAGCACTCATGGAATGGACACGAGTTGTCCTCCAGGATATTTGATCTAGAACACTTAGGTGAGACTAGTCTAGGAGCGACAACAAGCATCTACGCTGCAAAGAAAAGACAAAAGACATACTTTGATTCACACGTCAAGGATAAAGGATTGAAAGAGGGAGACCTAGTGTTGGTTTACACACTAAAACAACATGCCCACAAATTTGAAAAACGAGGATATGGACCCATGATCATTAATTGAATTTCCACTAGCGATGCAATTCAATTGGCCACTCTCAAAGGTGACATCTTCCCAAGCTACATTAGTGGATATCGAGTCAAGCTATATCAAGAACCTCTTACACTGGACATCCTAATGAGACTCAACACTATTAAGAAGAAAAAAAGAAGAAGAGTTAAGGGTTAGAGAAGAAGCACAAGCAGAGGCTAGAGAACGCATGAGATGAAATAAGTTAAAGTGACTAGGCCTAGATGTCGATCCTGAAGCCCCAAGATACCACATGGCCATGTGCAAGACATCGGGGATGGTTGCTTCTCGAATAATCGATTGATGTCCCTTTGTGACCATAGAAGTAGTACAAGGGAAGAGTGTAAGGACAATGATAACATTGATCGACTCAGGTGCAACAACTAGTGAAGTTCGCCTTCATACTGCCAAGACCTACAAGTGAACATCAATCCCATAGAAGCCTATCTCATAGGATTGGGAGGTGTGGAAACCCCTTTTTTAGGGAAGGTGGAGCTTCCCATCTATCTTCAAGATGTCCCAATAAACATAACCTTACAGAACCTTACATAGCCACTTGTCTTGAGTCAATCTGAGGACCTTACAGAACCACTTGTCGTGGGTCAAGATTGGATCTATGACCATGCAGTCAACTTAAACCTAAGAAGTCAACCTCTTCAAGTTTGGGTGCATGAACAATGCATTACGTTAGAATTAGAGACTTGCATGACCACAAATCCAAGAATCACACATTCTTCTAGTTCTTCTAAGACTAATCTTATAGAAGAAGACGTTGTATGTGTCAAAATCTCTATGATGCACAAGGAGTCAATCATGGACGAACAAGCTTGCAGGTGAGCCGATCTCTCTCCTTTTTCAAAGAATAATGCCGCCATAGTAGTTCAACCATAGAGGCAAGCAAAATAGCACAAGACAACCACTATCCCAAATAGTCAAAGAGAGTTCAAGAAGAAAGAAGTTCTAGGCATGAAGCAAATCTGGATATGAAAAGGAGAGCAGCCACCAACTTTGCCACAAAAATTCCCATCCAAGCAAGCCACCCATGCCAATAGAAGAACCAAGCAACTAGGACAAACTCAACCACAAGGTATCAGACAAATTTGGGTGCCTAAGGAATTAGCTGTAGCTCAACAAGGGTGATTACACATGTGGGTACCCAAGGAACTCTTACATGCACAAAAGCTGATGCTCTCCCTCATGAGAAAAGTCTAAAAAAGGAAGCCTAGGAGAAGCAAGAGTCTGAACCAAGTACAGAGCTCAAAAGTAGATCAACTCACCTCTTCAACCATAGTAAGAGGACAATAAAAAATCGTATGGGTTTGGAAGATGGTTGTAATAGTGTTATTGAGCAATATAGTCTACATTCTACCTTTCATTGTGTCTTGCTTGTCTCTTCCTTGTGCGTGTGTATGTGTGTGTGCATCTTCATGTTTCTCACCTTCAGTTTCACTACTTCTTGTGTTCATGATCTTCATATCACTCCTATCTCTTCTGCGGATTGACATTAAGGAGGTGGAACTTCTTATTGTGGTACTTACCATTGTGCTAGAGCAATAGAGGGCCTCTATTCAATGCCATTTATTCATAAAAGCCCATGCCAAGAGGCTTCGCTCTCACCAAGAGCTCAAGCACCATGCTCTTCATGTAAGCTTCTCCATACCATCTAATGTAAGTACTTTCATTTTGTTCATTGTCCTTTCATATTTACATTATGGAAATCTTTGTGTATTTTGATCCTCCATAGCTTTTCATTCATGTTAGTTATCTTGGGACATGTTTCTCAACATGGTAAACATAGTTAATCATTTCCTTTGAGTTCTTGTTTTCAAGTTGTTTTTTATTGGTTTCTTTTTCATAGAAAGTTATGCTTCATTTTTATTCCCTCCCTCCCAATACATGATCTCATCATGGATGTGCAAGCTCTAGACTGCAACATCTTTCTTGGACAACTCTTCAATCAAGAGGCCAACAATAGCATAAAGGAAGGTAATTCTTATCATGGTAATTCAACAAGTGCTCTATATGCTGATAAGAAGGTGAAAGGAAAGAAGAAGGATGAAGATGAAGAGGAGACTTCCCAAGCCAACTTTGCAAGCAAGAGCAAGTGGAAAGGGAAGAAGAAAGGACCAAAGCATGACAAAGCCAAAGTTCAGAATGTTCAACCTTGTGCCATCTGTGATAAGACCAACCGCATCACTCAGAATTGCTAGTTCAATGGGAAGACCCAGAAAGGCAGTGGAAGAGGTGGATATAGCAACAACAGAGGTAGAGGTGGATGCAACTTCAACAATAACAATAGAGGCAATAATAGAATGGACTTCAACAATTATTCAGAAGATCAAGCACATGAAGACTCATTTCTTCTAATGAATATAAGCCACAAAGAAGGTAAGGGAGATGATCATTTGTTCTGCATAGGTTCAAGATGTTCGAATCATGTTGCATGCAACATTGCTCTTCTATATGATTTGGAAAGTCCAAAGCATAGACATAAAGTTCAGATAGGGAACGACACTAAGCACAATGTGGAGAAGATTGGTAATGTCAAAGCTTCTAATGGCAAGACAAACATTCTCAATAAGGTTCTCTATGTACCCACTATCACTAAAAACCTAATAACTGTAGTCCAAATAGTCGAAAAAGGCTTGCAAGTTAGGTTCACCCAACATGGAGCTTTTGTGGAAGATCCATGTCAAGGCTTCAAGAAGATAGTCAGAGGTGCGAAGCATGGTAGGCCCTTTACTTTTGAAGTAGGAGAAACCACAGCTCTATTCACATTGGGTCTCAAACCCTAAGTGACCTTGAAGTGTGGCATAAGAGACTTGCTCATGTGAATGAAAGAACCTTGAAGGAGATATGCAGGATCAAAGTGTTCTTGGACTGCCAAGCATATCAAAGCAACACATGATCAACAGGTGTGATGCGTTTCAGATTGGAAAGGCACAAAGACAACCATTCAATCACAAAGGATACATCCACAACAACGTATTGGACTTAGTACATACAGATGTATGGGGACCAAGTCAAGAACCCTCATTGGAAGGATCAAGGTATTATGTCTCATTTATTGACGACCATAGTAGATGGAATATTCTTTACTTTATCTAGAGTAAGAATGAGGTGTTTGATTGCTTCAGAAAGTATCTAGCACATGTGGAGAATCATACATGTAGATCATTCAAAAAACTCAGATTTGATAAAGGGGGATAATACTTCTCCAAAGATCTTGATGAGTTCTTCTAGGATAAAGATATCAAAAGGGAAGTGACTACCAGGTACTCTCCTCAACTGAATGGAATTACAGAGATGAGAAACAAGACATTAGTTGCATAAGCCAAAACAATGCTTGAAGAGAAGAGGTTGCCACATTATCTATGGGTAGAGGCTATTTCAACTACTGTGTACCTTGTCAATAGATTACAATCCAAATCACTTCAAGGTATGATTCCTTATGAAGCATGTAATGGAAGAAAACCTAGTCTTGGACATAGTAAGGTGTTTGGTTGTTTCGCTTATGTTCATGTACCATCACAAATAAGAGGTAAGCTAGATGAAAGGGCAACAAAGGTAGTGTTATTGGCTATGACTCAACTCAGATGGGTTATAGGTTCTATAATCCTTCAACCAAGCAATTCACTATAAGTAGAGATGTTGTGTTTAAAGAACACAGGTCTTGGTATGATGAAGACAAACAAAAGGTAATTCTACCATATGATCTTGATTATGATTCTCATCAATTAGGAAGCAAGCATGATACACAAGTCTAGGATCCATGGAGAATGCTCTAAGTAAGCTCCTAGAAGATCAACAAGAGAGAAAAAACCAGAAAGGTATGGATATGATTGCACATTTCTTACAAAGCATTCAATCTACTTGGCAAAAGACTCAATTTCAGAGGAACCATCAACCTATGAAGATGCAAAGGGAAACCCTAATTGGGAAAAGGCCATGAAAAGAAGAAATAGATGCATTGAAGGAGATGGACACTTGGGATTTGGTTCCAATGTCATCCAATCAAAAAGTAATTGCAGATGGGTATATAAAGCTAAAAGAAACTTAGATGTATTAGTTTGGAGGTACAAGGCAAGATTAGTTGCCAAAGGATGCTCACAAACTCATGATATAGACTATGAGGAAACACTCTCACCAGTTGAGAAGATGACTACAATTAGAACATTGATAAGTATAGCTGTTGCAAGAAATTGGAGAATTCTCCAACTTGATGTAAAAAATGCATTTCTAAATGGTTGGATAAGTGAAGAGGTATACATGTCACAACCTCTAGGTTTTGAAAACCCTAATCATGCATCCTATGTTTGTAGACTTAAGAAAGCATTATCTGGATTGAAACAAGCTCCTAGAGCTTGGAATTATAGGTTGGTTACATACTTTCAAGATCAAGGGTTCATACCTAGCAACTCAGATCCTTCTCTATTCATCAAAAGGGATCACAACGACGTTATCTATCTATGTGTATATGTAGATGATATTATTGTGACAGATGATGATCTGAATGGCATTCAAAGGATCAAGCAATACATGCAAGAGGAGTTCAAAATCAATGACTTAGGTGAGCTCACATATTTCCTAGGTATGCAAGTGATATACAAAGATGAATGAATGTATTTGACTTAGATGAGATACATTCAAGATCTACTTCTTAAGTTCAAAATGGAGAACATTAAACCTACAGGTACACCTTTGGAGATGAATGATAAACTTAGTGTTTATGAAGGTGATCAAATTGAAGACATTAAAGAATATCAAAGCTTGGTACATAGCTTGATATATGCTACTCATACAAGAGCAGACATCTCATATAGTGTAGGAGTGCTAAGCCAATTCGTGCACTCTCCAAGAAGACCACACACGGATGTAGTTAAGAGAGTACTTAAGTATCTCAAAGAAACAATTAATGAACATATATTCTATCATTACTCTTCAGATTTGGATACCAAAATCTATTCAAATGCAGATTGGGTAGGAGTTAAGGATGATAGAAGAAGTACCTCTGGTCACTTAGCATTTGCAGGTTCAAAGCTAGTGTCATGGATTTCCAAGAAGCAACCAATAGTTGCTTTATCCTCAACTAAAGCAGAGTACAAAGGTTTGACCATAGCAAATCAAGAGGCAATATGATTAAAAGCATCATATACAGATTTGGGACTTGTGAGTTCCAAACCTCACATATTTGGAGATCATGTAAGTTCCATGCATCTAGCAGCAAACCCTATTTTCCATGCAAGAACCAAACACATAGAGGTTCATTACCACTTTACCAAGGAGAAGCTCATGGGAAGGGAGATTGACATTTCTTTTGTTCCAACTGAAAAGCAAGTAGCAGATATGATGACGAAGGTACTTGATGGAATAAGCTTTGTAGATTCAAAGCTATGGTAAGTATTCAACCTATTAGAGAATGAATACTCAAGCATACTTTAGCTTGAGGGGGAGCTGTTGGAACATCAAGCTTACACTATGCTTGAGGTGGATTTGATCTACATCAAAAGCTATCGCTTGGATTACATCGAAAGAATATCCATTGAAGCGTTGTTTTACCTATGTTCATTTATTGTATTTTTAAAAAGATTTTTCATGGATCTTTTACCATTGTAAAAGCCTAGAGCTTTACACATGTGAAAATATAAAAAGAGAGCTAATCTTCCACAAATTTGAGGTGGTTGAGTTGCAATCAATCACCTAAAAGTAGATCAAACTAGATCTTCACTTTTCCTAGATTGTAGGAAAGTGAATTGATTCTCTCCAACAACTAATCCTACCTTCATTTGAATTCAAAATCCACTTGTAGAAGTCATGGAGCACTTCAAGAGTCTATATGAAGACTTCAAATCACTTGTACATTACATGGAAGCAATATACATATACTTGTGGCCATCATTGTCTTGCTCCTTCATTTTTCTACATCATCTTCTTCAACAACAATAAACTTGAAAAGGCTTCTAATCTCTCTATAGAGCTCCAAATTGGATGCATGAGCAATCATTGGAAAGATATTAGTGTCTAATTTATGTGTATAAATTTCCAAAGCATTTGCTTTAGTAGATTGGGAGAAATCTCAGTTTTTCTGTCTCAAGGTCTATCTCTACATATTCCTAAAAAATAGGAGGTACCACTGTTGAGTGTCTGATTCATTCCAAAAGCATATTTTTCTTATTTCTTGTACTCTTGTGCATTATATACACTCAGCTTATGTGTATCACTCCTCCAAAAGGATTTTTTTAAATTGTAATCATGCTAATCACTATGAGCATTTGAAGTTGATTGTTTCATCCAAAGATAATAAGTTTTTTGAGCTAGTCAATGTGCAAACCTATCTGCTTTGTATCAACTCTCTCTTTGATGCTTTAAAGTACGTAGTGCAGTTTATTGCACTTATCACATGCCTATAAGGTCTATTTGAGTCTTCATAAGTTCAAGGGCTGGTCTTGTGCAAGTTGGCTGGACAGAACTTCATCGCTTTGCAACTCACTTGTACCTCCAACAAGCTTCTCCAAGTTCTTTCAGCGGTCATATGAGTATGGCTACCAAGGGTAGCCCTATCTACCTCTTTGGGCTTCTGGGGTAAGTCCAAATATCTCGAAGGTGATTCTGAACCACATCAACAGATTGACGAAGCTCTGCAACCTCAACCTAGACATTGGACAAATGGCCAAGGCCCTCCTCTACTTTCAACAACCTATGTTCAAATTTGTTCCTCTCTTTTGAATTGGTTTTGTTTTTTCCTTGTTGCATGGTACCCTCAATGTTTAAAACTAACTTCATTGATTCTACGTTCAGTGCATTAGGTGCATGAGTTGGAACTGAAATAGGTTTCATAGATGCATGCACTGGAATTGAAATCATTCTTGCAAATGCATGTGATTCACGTGATGCTACAGGTGGGCTAAATATGAATGAAGATATTGATGAATATGGGATCAAGACATACATAGATACGCTTGTTGTTGCAGAGAAAAGGAGCACAAGAAAGAAGCCCCCAAAAATTTTCAAATTATGGGCATAAATTTTCTTCTTAAAGTACTACAAAAGACCTCATGAAGCCATGTAAATGCACTAGAGGAGTCCTCTAGATGCATAAATCCCAAACAGTGTATCATAATCCTTGTAACATAGTAGGAGATTAGAGTTTTCCAATAAAAGTGCCAGTCTCTTGTGTAAAATGACCATTTTTAGGGCACATGTATACAATTCACTTGGTGATACTTGTAGATAATTTTTTGCCATTGTGAATAAAGAAGAACTCAGATTTTCGAATTTGCCTCTTCTTCGTCTTGTATTTCCTTGCTTGTGAGCTTGCATGTGTGGTTGTAGCTTGAATTGAGTGCATGGAAGTGCTGTCTATCCATTTCATTGCTTTTTTGAAGTGTATAATGTGTGTGTGAAGCTTGAGGAGGTGTGTGGTGAGATTAGGTGAGTTGTGCGGCTTAGTTTTCTGACCATAACTCAAAGCAAGTTTGTCAAAATTTGACAAGAGCACTGGCATTAGATGTGTCTCATTGAGAGCTTCAAAATGAACCTATTATTTATCATATTTCAAGTTCTGAGTTGAGAGAAAAATATGTCTGTTTCATGTATCGCCACACCATTTCCACCTATGCAAGTGATGAATGTGAGTGATGGCACTCATCTGCATGTTACATTAGCTATTCCACATCATTCATCATTGTGTAAGTGCACGACTTCATACACTCGGTTAGGTTCAAGATACTCTCCAGATTGATAATTAAAATGTGTGAGCATACCCACTATATGTACTTGCTGGTGATAGAGGAGTAGTCTCTTTCATCACAAGTCCCTAAGTCGTCACTTAGGTACACACATTCTTTGGTGCCATTGCCAAGGAGGTACGAGTCCAACCAAGGTACTTACGTGGTGGTAAGAGCTTCTAGGTGAAGGTACGAGTTGTGAAGAGGTGAGTACTCTGCCTCGGTGAGTCATTTCTCATTGCACTTATTACTTCACACTTAGAAAGTGTGTGTAGTAAGTTGTTAGACCTAGGGGAGTGAGATTGGGTGAGTAGGAGAAGAGAGTAGAAAGGGAAGAGTAGAAGAAGAGTAGGTAGGTAAATTCTACAAAATCCCAAAATTTTCATTTTAATACTTCTTAGCCTTGGGTTAGCCCAGGGGTATAAAAACCAAAAACTTCCTTCAACAGTTCACTTGTGATATGCAAGTATCATGGAGCTCTGATGACCAGTATCGGAGGAGTTGTATCACTAGCTATTACAACCTTCTAGGACAACAAATCAGTGGAGAAGCTTGGAGAGATCATCATTGAAGTGAGATTAAGTGGATTTTCAAGTTGAAATCAAATTCAATCTGATCAAAACATGACTGAGGGCATGATCGGTATCACAGGAGAAGTATCGTGGGATGGAGTGAGAGTTTGATTTCTACAGGCACATAGGGGTGGAGAAGAGTGCACAAGGAGCACATTCATATAATTTTTACTAAAAAATTCCTTCATTTGAGTGAGATAAGCCCAAGTATCATGATCGGACGAGTTCAAGTATCATGATACTTGAATTCCCGTGTGTCGCGATACCTGGCAGGTATCATGTATCACCGATACCTATACTCCCCATGTATCACGATACCTGGGTATTGTGTATCTTCAGGTCGAGTATTGTGATAACTGAGTATCTTGTATCACGACACTCAAGTATTGTTTATCATGACACTCAAGTATCATGTATCACGACACTCAAGTATCATGTATCGTTTTATGCCAAGTATCGTGTATCGGTCCAAGTCCCACGTATTGTGTATTGCTAGAAACTGGTGTATCGTGTATCATGTATCGTGACCTTGTTCAAGTATCGTGTATCATTTTGATATGAGTATTGTGTATCGTTTGTGCTTCAGGTATCATGTATCATGACCTTACCCAACATCGTGTATCGCAAAATCCAGGTATCGTGTATCGCCAAAAACTGGTGTATCATGTACCATGTATCGTGACCTTGTTCATGTATCGTGTATCATTTTGAGATGAGTATTGCGTATCGCCAAAGACTGGTGCATTGTGTATTGTGTGTGGTGTATCGTCTCAAGTTCAAGTATCATGTATAGTGGAAGGCCAAGTATCATGTATTGTGGGAAACTGTACACAACTTGAAAGTCTAGGAAACGAAAGATCAATTTGGGCCAAATAAACTCCTAGAATAAGCACAAGTCAAGAAGAACCACTAACCCTATTTAGGGACCAGTGAATGAACCTACGCTCAAGACGTGTCCTAAGAAGCGGACGTAGTGTCATATCATCAGTAGGAAGTGTAATTCTATCTAGTGTCAATTCCCATTACTTTGAT
This sequence comes from Ceratopteris richardii, assembly GCA_020310875.1. Lineage (NCBI taxonomy): Eukaryota > Viridiplantae > Streptophyta > Polypodiopsida > Polypodiales > Pteridaceae > Ceratopteris > Ceratopteris richardii. The sequence goes on from CM035409.1 coordinate 6,485,946, forward strand.
ACCTCTAGTGATTCAGATGAAGAAGCTAGATGGCTTCTGAAGACATGCATAGCTCTGTGCCCTTGGCAGGATTCATGTCTGTAATTGAAGGAGAATATAGAACCTCTCCTGAGTATGTGAACACCAATCAACATGATTTGCTAATCTACATAGATGGGTTAAATATATCAGTGGCATGAATGAAGAAGGTGAATGAATATGAGATTGTTCCTCGACCTATCATAAAATATGAAGGAGGACTCTACATGGACAAAAGGGGAGTAAAATCTATGCAGTGATGGACTATCCTGAAACCATAAGTGAACAACGAGAAAGTGAGAACATAGATCACCTTAATGGGGAGAATAACGAAGATAGGATTTCTACGCCCCGAGGTAAGTCTAAAGTGAAGAGAGTTTGGAGAGGTGACAAGATCCCTTAGGATGACACATTGACTGATGTGTATATGGTAGTTGGGATGGAGAAACGACTAAAAGCCCCTTCATCTTTGTGGGGAGAAAGTAGCAACCCTGTCACCATTTATGAGCTACAAGATCCGAAGGATCTCTCTCGAATTACCTATCTTGACAGGAATATGAGAAATTACTGGCCTATTTTGGATCTAGAAAGATCTCGACTAAGATATCAAGGCATTCCAGTGTTTCCCCTTAGAGACCAAGGAACCACCTCCTAGAACCCTCAAGGAACTTACCAAAGCTTTGGGCAGGCTCAACAACAGAGCATCCCAGTGAGGACTAATGTTCAGTTTGCAATACCAGGAGATAATCCCAACTATCAACCCCCATCCAATGGAGAGCCAAGAAACATAAATCCTATTCTGGAGAGACCACCCATAGGCAAGGGTATTGGCATTCAAGTGAGACATCCAACCATCCTTGTTATGCCCAAACCACCAGAACCTGGTAGAAGATTGCGACCAATTCAAGTGTCTAAATGTATACAAAGCCACTATGATGGGTCGGGTGAACCTTATAACCACATAGCACACCCACAGAATGTTGCCCTAGTGAAATTTTCCCAAGCAGAAGAGAACACTGAGAGAGCCCTAGTATTGACCACTTCATTAATAGACCCTGATAGCCATAATCAGTTCTATGATCAAAACTGGGGAGAATACTATGCATACGAAATTGACCCAGTGAACTATGAGCAGACTTATGAGCAACACCCTTATGGACAAGAGGTCTATGACAACTCACTCAGATATGGAGCTGAATATGCTACATTAATGTACACAACTCCAAGATCCCAAGCACCTTCTAGACTCTTGATTAGACCTCCATTCCCTAGAGGACCCTGTTATTGCTACGGAGGAGACCATTTGATCAGGTAATGTACCTTGCCTTACCAACCACCACCTAAGGTTTGGGAAGGATGTTGTAGTGGTTGTGGAAAGGAGCATTTGTTTAGGGATTGTCCTAAAAACCCTAACAGACGAACCAAATGGCTCAGGTAAATGTAGTAGAAGTGGTAGAGTCTTCTAGAAGTAATAAGGAATATATAGTACCATTGAAGGAAATTATAAGAGCAAGAGCTAAAGAAAGCCTAGAAAGGTTAGATTCAATTATGCAAGAAACCAACAAATCAGAAACATCGATGCCTCAAATAGTGGAAAACTCGAAAGAGTTTGAAGAAAACTCCAAGCTAAAAAGAACTCAAAGATGGAAAGCTCGATGAGAGAAATTGAGAAACAAGTGGACTCAAAAGAAGGAGGAAGAGAAGAGCAAAGAAGGGCCAAATCAATCTAAGAATCCTACAACCATTAAGGATTCTATTAAAGAAGAGAAAGAGAAGCCAAATTAGAGATGAAATTTAGTTCAAAACATCTAGAATCATGTGTTTTGAGTTTAGGAGCATATAGAACAAATGTATATAAGTTAATTTTAGCAAAAGAAATGTAGAAGAACCTAATTTTGTAAGTCCTAAGTGAGTAGAGAGGTAGTTGAGTATTTTCTGAGAGAGATGATGATGAGAGGTCACTCAGAGTAGGAGATCTTTCTATGGCTATGAGCAGATTAAGGCCATTCCATTTTGTACACATTTTCTCTAATAGTAAACACATATTGTTTTAGAAGGATTTGAGTCAATTCCTCTTTTGTGAAGAAATCTAAGCGATTTCATAACAATATGATTGTTAGTTGAAAGTTATGAGTTTTTTGGCACTACAAGGAATACGGGGCCATAACGACGATCAATGCGACACATTTTTGTCGCGACGTGATTGTGCAATATTTCATCGTACTGGGTACATACTGTCATCTAAACGATGTTAATCTTGATGTTATTTTTGATGTCTGTTCCGACACTCCTAACAACATATAGAGTAACGTTGCTCCTTGTGTGTCGCTTATACGACTTGCTCATAAGCATCACTTATGCGACACTATTTGATGTCGCTTATGCAACACTTATTTATGTCTCTTATGTGATGATTATGTACTACTTATATGACACATTTGCTACACATACACATACACATACACATACACATACACATACACATACACATACACATACACATACACATACACATACACATACACATACACATACACATACACATACACATACACATACACATACACATACACATACACATACACATACACATACACATACACATACACATACACATACACATACACATACACATACACATACACATACACATACACATACACATACACATACACATACACATACACATACACATACACATACACATACACATACACATACACGTACACGTACACATACACATACACATACACATACACATACACATACACATACACGTACACATACACATACACATACACATACACATACACATACACATACACATACACATACACATACACGTACACATACACATACACATACACATACACATACACATACACATACACATACACATACACATACACATACACATACACATACACATACACATACAAGTTAAGTTTAGAAAAAGAAATGTAGAAGAACCTGATTTTGTAAGTGCTAAGTGAGTAGAGAGGTAGTCGAGTATTTTCTGAGAGAGATGATGATGAGAGGTCACTTAGAGTAGGAGATCTTTCTATGGCTATGAGTAGAATAAGGCTATGGCATTTTGTACACATCTTCTCTAATAGTAAAAACATATTTTTGTAGAAGGATTTGAGTCAATTCCTCTTGTGTGAAGAAATTCAAGTGATTTCATAATAGTATGATTGTTAGTTGAATGTTACAAGTTTTCTTGTGCACATTTGTCTGATCTTGTAAGAGTTATATCTCATAGTAGAGTGTACAGTATTTCATGAGTGATAGGTTATTTTGAAGCTATTATTCTCAGCTACAATTGACCAATAGATCTTTGCAAAATTGGATGTGTGCTGAGAGAAATAAGTTTAACAGTGAAGGCATGTCAAATCTATGAAGGTAATTCTTAGTTTTTAGACATAATATAACTCTTGAAGATATTTCAAAGTATTTACAAGTTATTACTTGAAAATTTTGCTTGAAAGGTGTTGCTTACTATAAGTAAGAACCTTTACTAGTCATTGAACTCAAGAATCTTTAAGATTCAAGTCAAATCAGAGAAGAATTGAAGGTAAAATGAAAGGCGCATTTTTATGAAAGTGAATTTTCACATTCACTAAATAAAGTGCTTTTTGAAGTTTTCTTTCATGTGACTTGTATATATGCCTTTAACCCTAACATGTCACTAATCTCTGTACATTCACTTGGTAATACATTCTACTGTTGCGTGTTGTTCTCCCAGCTTCTTCTTCTTCCTTGTCACTTGTTATGTGCTTTTGCAAACCTAAAACTCCAAAAGGGCAAAGCTCTTGTAGTTTCTAATCCCATCTAAGAGATCAAAGGAAATCTCTATGGACCATTCTCTTAGAAAATTCTGAAATTGGAAGCACATATCTCCTTTTGAAAATTTTAGATGGTCTCACTTCTAATCCCATTCCAAAGGACTATAAATTTGCTAATGGATTCACCCAGCAAAGTGTGCTTCAAGTAAATCGATATTTCTAGCTTAAGATGCTTGTGAACCCCTCTCCAAATAGGATCCATTCTACCCCCAAGGGATACAAGGGATCCCAAGGGTACTATGCCCTTTCACTCTCCAATTGTTCTTTTATTAATTCAGGCAAGGGAGACTAGTCCCCCGTAGAACCTCCTCTTACAAAAAGAAAAATAGGAGAATACTTGGGGCACAAAAAGATGAGATGAGGGCCATGATGACAATTTCTTGCACCATGGCACAACACCATAAATTTTGGTATTTTTCACATTGATCTAGATCCCATAGCAGAGAATTTGCCAGAGTAATGTTCCATAGTATGCATTTTATTCCTTTTGTTGGCTCATCAAGTTAAATGGAAGCAAGTGCTGCTTAGTGATGCAATCAGTTGCTCATCTACTCTATGGAATGCCACTAAGAGTGAAGCATTGTGGAAGATTTTGAAGGAAAAATGTGTGACCAACTTTGGCAAGCTTCTGAGAGAGTGTTCATCAATTGAGAAATCCCTAGTCTATCTAGATAGATGGATCCATGATTGTAAGAATCCCTCCATTAGACACCACAGGGTGTTATTCTAGAAAAGAACAAGTTGAAAAACAAGTGGATCTCCACGAAAGGGATGAAATAGTTATAAAGTTTCATTATATTTCTCTCCAAGTTATTTGCAATTTTTTCCTTGTTTATAATTTGAAGCTCGTTTTGAAAAAAAAAATCCAGGAAGGTTTTTGAGACGGCTTTCTAAGCTTTGGCCATCATTTGAAAAAATTAGAAGAGTGTATGGAATCTGTTATGGTTTGAGGATGGGATCTTGTTAAAAATGAGGATGGGATCCTGTTAAAAACGAATATCAATGCCATACAACAGCCCCAAGATAGAGCAGTTTCGAACCCAAAAACAGTCCAGAATCTAGTGCAACGTGAGAGGTTGGGAGACCTTGTTGTCAAAACGCAAAGGGCCTATAGATAGGTTCATCTCATCTCCCTTATGCCTGTTGCCTTTTTCTTCTTCCTATTATATTATAAACTTTATCTTTTACAGTATAAGAATTTTGTTTAAGAAAAAAATATTCATGATCAAGTGCCAATAAACGATGCAACAGTTTGGAATATTCTTAATTGTACATAATATACACTGTAATAGATGTTGTCATAGGCACGTGGATCGTCATCTACCTACAAGCACGATGGAGCTGATACTCGTTCCTTCTCCAGACTCCATTCTAATCGGCTATCAATCCTTGTCGTTTCTCACTCACTTGTCGCCCACATAGACACGCACGCAAGAAAACAATCAGAAATCTGTCTTTCTTCCTAAAATATATATCAGCGGCCTTCACACAAGTTAGGATCGCCTGCGCACTTTGACTGATATTGGCAACCTCAAGCACACGACAAAAGCGCATGTAGGTATGCGGACTATTCATGAATCATGTCATCCTCCACGAATGGGTTAACCAGAGAAAGGTGATGTCTATCGGGATGATACTTTTCATCTACAAAGTTCAGAGACGACGTACTGGTTTAGAGATTTGCAGAGTACGATTTACTTGAGAAGTACAGAAAAGAACTACTTGCAGACGGAAAAGCATTTGGTGTAGACTTGCTCATGAATTTTACTTTTAATTCCTGGTTGGCACTCCATGTTCATCGCCTAAAGCTCCATCCATTTGTCTTGTTCTCACCGTCTCGTCAATTGTGCATTTTCATGAAAGCGAGGAAGCGTATGAACACCTAAGCGGAACAGAAGCACATGATGCGTGCCAATTTAATATATTTCGTGAGTTGCACATAGCTGTCATAACCAGGAAAAGCTGACGCCCTATGGAAGGATGCGGAAATATTGAGATGCATGACATCGTCGCCCAACAGTATGCAATACCTATGACGTACAAGGTTCCGCCAGTAGATATGGAATTGAACATGCATTCTCTGAGTTCCAAGTTCACCTCTGACTTCTGGGCCACCTTCTTGTTGCACGTAAGGAATGCTGAGAAGACCCAAATACTCATTGAAAGCACATGTTTAAGATGACAGAACTTTAAGGAGTTACATACTTGTGTCGAAGAAACTAAGCTTCTCCGCTCCCACGTTATTCAGATGATTTAGTATACAGGAAAGAAACTCCATCGAGCAAAAGCTATCACTCAAAAACTCAGAGCCGCGAGCTGTAATGGTAAACATTCTGGACCTTGGTCTATGAGGTGCAGGGTTCAAACTTTGGAGTGGGGGCTGACATTAAGCCTCTCCAATGTGGGGATAAGGGGTCCCCATAGTACATGAGTTGTTCTTTCAAATTCAAGCCTAAATGAAAGAGTAGGTTGACGTCTGAAATTCAGACACAGTAGGTTCAGCATAATAGACTTGAGTATACAAAGGCTTTGGATTCCTAATCCTTGAAGGTGCTTTCATGCATACTGAATTTGAGTGGTCGCCTGTGCATGCTAGATAACGAGCAGCAAAAAAGAGAAACATGTGCCCTTAATCTCAGTTTCCAATGTTTTTGAACTTCATAGAGTTCAATCATGGTAGGCACATCAATACACCCAAAAACATGTCTTACAATTTTGGGTTCTAAAGGGGGTTGATGAGATCCATTCTTCTATTGCATGGATTTTTGTTAATCATCTTCTTCAAGTACCTTTCAAGACGCATCTCCTTCTAAATTATCAACACCTTGCAAAAAAGGGTATTCAATATCTTCCTAAGTGAAGCATCCCCCTTCGTTTGAAATCCTAAAGAAGGGTAGTCAATAACTTTCTAAGCTGAGATTCTCCCCCAATTTGTATAAAGAACTTGAAGCAGTACTGTCGTTAACCTTGTGAGGAGTTTTCTTTTGTCTACAAGAACCAAGAAGGCTAACTAGCCTTTCCTTCCCCTTCAAATGGGACCCATTTGCTTTTAAGGTTGTCGTTCTCAAAAGAAAAAGGGTGGTGCTTAAAAAGCGCACTATTCTTAAAGGACTCCTAATTCCTCTTCCAAGGAACGTTAAGAATTTTTCAATGGAACATTATTTTGGGGGCCATGAAACTTAACTATGCATATTTCCTTCCAGATTTCCATAGGGCTTGCCTCAAATCATGTTTTGGAGGCCCAATAGAGCTTTCTTCCAACTACTTGGTTGATCCCCCTTGAGGGCTCTCCAGAAACTTTTCCAAATAGATGAATTCTTGAAACAAGAGAAGAAGAGGTTTCCAATGTCTTTCCTCTCACTAAAATATCATTTACACCACAAAAGTGCACCACAAGTTTTGTTGGTTCTAACATTGATCCAAACCTCTTCGTGAAGAATTTGCCATAGCAAGAACACTTTCTTATGATCTAATAGAGGGTGTGAAATCTTTCTAAACTTGCATTTCCACCTAATCCATGACCAAAAGGTGCACCAATATTATTGAGATTACAATGTATATTTTAAATATTTTTCTTGAGCTTTGCCTCTATATCGTTGCAATGGCCCCACTTCAGCTCATTTGAGTGCACAACCTCTTGATCAATCAAGAGGCAAACCTTCAGCTCATTCCAAGCACAGTTCAGGTGTCTTAATAGGAAATAGTCATCACATTTGAACCTCAACGTGGATCATGTCCTATAGTCTAGTCCAATGTCTTCTAGTTTGATTCCATAGATGCTTTGAGTTCCAAAAGCCCTTGTACCATAGTTTCTGCATCTTTGATTGTTCTCTTTCTCAATTTTCGTAATTCAAGAAATTGTCAACCAAATGGAATCATTCCACATAATGCGAGACTCCCACTTCCATTCATCATTAACTTAGCAATGTAGTATCATCTTATTCCAAGCTTTGTAAAGGGAGAAAACCAAGACCCAGTCCTTTGTGGATCAATGGGATGTGCAAAAATAGGATCATGATGAGGATGATGTTGTTCCATATTAGGGCCCATGATATCAACAAAACTTTTCTATTTTGGAAGAAAAGCTTTGACCATGATTCATTATTATTAGTCCACACCTAGTTCATTAATTTCACTCTAACTTTATTGTCTAAGTCCTCAATGTAGACAATGCCCATACCCCCTTGGTTCTTTAGGAATAGAGAAAGAGTCATATTTAATATTTGGCACCTCTCTTCTGTTCAAGTTGCCCATTCAAAGAAAGTTTTTATTTGCTCTTATCATCTCCATCAACTCCTTGTCACTTGACCTCAAACTCATGAAAAAATATCTAATGGAGGAAATAAAAAACATTATGGTCACCAACACTTTCTTGAAAAATGTTTAATTGCATGATCTTTTGTTAGACTCAAGAAATGATGGGTAGGAGATGGTTGAACCACACCCTAAGAGGGAGCATTAGGAAGTAATCCTCAACCATGGATTTTCGGGCAAATGGTTAGCCCATCACACTCCTAGCAAATAGGTAATGAGTTCAAATCCCATAATTGGTATCGGAGCCTAGGAAGTAGGCTTGGGCAAGGTAGAGGGAAGGTGCATGCATTGCTTTCAAGGATGATCCCAACAAAGATTAGATTGTATCCCCCGATCCATAGGTTGGATTTAGATGTCTAACATACCATTGGAAAGCTCTTAGAATAAAATTTCCAATGGAAGTACTAGATTGAAGATCCAAGATAACTAGCATGGGTGAGAACCAAATTCAATATATTGAAGTTGAGAATAAGGGGCTCAAAAGACCAAGGTTGCGAACAAGGAAAGTCCATAGGCAAGTGGCCAAGAAGCAGAAAGGCAAGGTTCAAGAGACTAAGATTGAGAGCATTCAAGGGGAGATCAAGGATTGATCGTTGAGGAAAATGATCTCTATAAGGGGAAGAGTGTGTTAGACTCAAGAAATGGCAAGTAGGAGATGGTTGAAACACACCCTAAGAGGAAGGATTATGAAGTAATCCTCAACCATGGATTTTGGGGCAAGTGGTTAACCCATCATACTCCTAGCCAATAGGTCATGGGTTCAAATCCCGCATCTTCCAACATTGAATATTGGATTCTAGTTTGTTCAGCACCCATTCCCATCATTGATTTATGGAGACCTTGAAGCCCAATGGGATGCCCAGTAATATAAAGATTTTCCACAAAACATGCTCCGTGCGCCCTTGGTCCCTAGAAATTCATAAAGAGGACAAAAGAAGTGTCTCGAAAGCTATCTTTTCATGGTTAATTTAGGAAGAAAATTAAATGCAAGAAGTATCAAGGTAGCACCAAAATTGGGAAATACAAGGAGCATTGCCATAAGAAAACCATTCATATGATCTACAATAGTTTGTGCACCATTTTCTTCTATATTTGAGGAAGAAAAAGCCCTAGAATTTTGTTTGTTTGAACTTGGGTTGCTCACTACTCAACTAAGATCACTTGCAACTATAGCAAACAGTAATCAGGAGTTGGCAACCTTATTTAACAGATCTCTTGAGAACTATCAAAGATGAGAGATATCCATTTCCAAGCTAAGGCATCCATAAGAGCATCAAAACCATATTTATAAACTTTCAACCAAAGCCCATGTCCTTCAAGGTTTTGAGAATGAATTCCTACTCTAAGTTTTCGTACACTTTATCAAAGTCTATCCTCAGAAAATAATGTTTTGATTTGACTCCATCATATTCAAGACCTTTACAGATTCCAATGATAGATTCTTAGATTGACCTCACTTTGATAAAATTCACAAATATCAATAATATCATCTTAAATTGACCTCACTTTGATAAGACCTTTTTATCCTTGTGCACCCATGATCAAAGATGACTCAAGATGTAATTTACTAGGGCTTTCTTTGGTGATGGGTTTCCAATTTTCTATGTTTTTATTATCATGCCTTCATTAATCTTTCTATATAAGGCCCCAAAATGATTTTCCCCTTTTAGACAAGGAAAATGGGACCCATAAGGACATCTTTGAGGTCTTTGAATAACACCTTAGTAAATCCTTCAAGGCCTTGGATTTTCCCTTTGCAGGACTTATATAGGATCCTTAATCTTGGAATGGATCAAGGGGGAATTGAGTCAAAGAGTGGTATCTTGTGGATCCTTTTGGGCTTTTTTGAGATGAAGGCCTTGTAGTCATGCCTGTAAGTGGTCATTGAGGAAGAAACCCAAAGTAGCTCTCATCCACAATGAAGTTGTAGTTTTCTTACTAAGTCATGCACTCATACCTCGTTCTATTAATCATTATATATAGGAAGGAACTCTTTGAGTTGTTTTTCCTTCAAGGGCTTGCACATATCCTTTAGAAACTTGTCCTCCTTGTGCACCCACCATTCTTTAAGAAAGACTTGAAGATTATTTCTTGTATTCTCCTCTTCATATTTGCACTTTCTCCTAAACTTTTGAAGTCTATTTTGTAGATGCACTTTACCTTCTTTTACTTGTGTATGGAGATGAGAAAGACATTTGATCGAATTCTCTCTTCTTTATTCCTAATTCTTTGGATCTCTTTACATGGTTTTTGAAGGATCATATGAGTGGCTTTGACTACATTGTTCTAGCATCACAATCTGAAAAGCCTATTACTAGGCATCCTCGATCTTCGAGTTAAGACGGAACCATGGGGCCTTCTTATCTCTATCTTGTGACTCAAAGAAGATCACAATAGGAAAGTGATTTGAAAAAATGATATCAATGCATAGGAAAAGGCAAGGAACCCCAAATTGATGGATGAGTTTTTGTATCACATAACACCTAGTGAGCCTCACTTTAGAAAGTTTGACCAAGATAAACCTTGGGATTCTTTAAGCTCAACTAAATCTTGGTGTATTTTCAAATGATCCCAACTAAATTTTTAGTGTCTATCAAGAACCCACCTTTTATGTTTCCACCAATCAAAGAGGGATTCCATCATGTGGAACTCCCTTCCACGAATCACATCCAAGGGAAGGCGACTAGGGAATTCCATGTTCCAATTTGTTTTGTTTTTATTGATAGGCAAACAATAACCCAATAAAGAAAGAATGTAGTGCACCAAAGCTAGTTGCCACCCATGTGTGGATGAGGTCATCAAAAGAGCCAAGGAGTGAAGGCAACTAGTGCTACTTGAAACCCACCATCTCCATGAGGATGCACTATGATAAACCAATTGCGATTAGTAGGGATATTATGCATCCTTTTCAAGGGATACTTTCTAGTAATATTAGTTTCTAAAATGTATATTAAATTTAGATTTATATTTTTTTCCCTTCAGCCATTAGCTTATGGTCATTGGTCTAGATAGCCCCATGAGACCACCAACATTAGAGTAGAGAACGATCCTTCTCCGATGGAAGAGTTGGTTCAAAATAAGGTTGTACACCCCTTTTTATTCATTTTTTCCTTATTTGGTTTTCTTAGCTAAGGTCCTATATGGATTTACTTTGGAAGAGCTCCCTTTCATGGAGCTCTACCAAAGTAACTCGATATAGGACCTTAACTTTAGTACTAATTTTCTTTGCATGCACGATATCCAATCCAATAATGAAGCTCTCACTATTAAGGTTGTCTTATTTATAGGTGGCATAATCTTTGTGTGAGTTCTCATTCTTAGAGACCTCCCTCTCCTCCATTTGACTAAGCCCTTCTAGATAATAAAAAAAGATCTTAACTCCTCTCTACATTTGAGAACTACATGCCTTTAGATTTTTTCCCCACCAAAAAGATCCTTCCAACTCTTAAAAAAAATTGTCCAAAGGGCTACAATCCCAAGTGGGCATCATGATGAAAATACAAGGACGTAATCGGGGAAGCTCACCCCATCGATCCATCCAAAACAGAATCAGACTAACTCCTATGAGAGGAAGTGTAGAGGAAGGGGGAGAACCAAGCACGTGGCCGGTAGATCCAATGGATAGATAGATAGATAGATAGATATATAGATAGATAGATAGATAGATAGATAGATAGATAGATAGATAGATAGATAGATAGATAGATAGATAGATAGATAGATAGATAGCTTGATAGAGAGATAGATAGATAGATAGATAGATAGATAGATGTATGTATGGATGGATATATATATATATATATATATATATATATATATATATATATATATATATATATATATATATATATATATATATATATATATATATATATATATATATATATATATATATATATATATATATATATATATATATATATATATATATATATATATATATATATAGATACATAGATAGCTTGATAGAGAGATAGATAGATAGATAGATAGATAGATAGATAGATAGATAGATGTATGTATGGATGGATATATATATATAGATGTATGTATGGATGGATATATATATATAGATAGATAGATAGATACATAGATAGATAGATAGATAGATAGATAGATAGATTGATAGATTGATAGATTGATTGATAAATGGATAGATAGATAGATAGATAGATAGATATATAGATAGATAGATAGATAGATAGATAGATAGATAGATCGATATATCGATAGATAGATAGATAGATAGATAGATAGATAGATAGATAGATAGATAGATAGATAGATAGATAGATAGATAGATGGATGGATATATATATATATATATATATATATATATATATATATATATATATATATATATATATAGATAGATAGATAGATAGATAGATAGATAGATAGATAGATAGATAGATAGATAGATAGATAGATAGATAGATAGATAGATAGATAGATAGATAGATAGATAGATAGATAGATGGATAGATAGATGGATAGATAGATGGATAGATAGATGGATGATAGATAGATAGATAGATAGATAGATAGATAGATAGATAGATAGATAGATAGATAGATAGATAGATAGATAAATAGATAGATAGATAGAGAGATAGAAAGAAAGATAGATAGATAGATAGATAGAGAGATAGAGAGATATATAGATAAATAGATAGATAGATAGATAGATAGATAGATAGATAGATAGATAGATAGATAGATAGATAGATAGATAGATAGATAGATAGATAGATAGATAGATGGATAGATAGATAGATAGATAGATAGATAGATAGATAGATAGATAGATAGATAGATAGATAGATAGATAGATAGATAGATAGATAGATAGATAGATAGATAGATAGATAGATAGATGGATAGATAGATAGATAGATAGATAGATAGATAGATAGATAGATAGATAGATAGATAGATAGATAGATAGATAGATAGATAGATAGATGGATCGATAGATAGATAGATAGATAGATAGATAGATAGATAGATAGATAGATAGATAGATAGATAGATAGATAGATAGATAGATAGATAGATAGATAGATAGATAGATAGATAGGTAGGTAGGTAGGTAGGTAGGTAGGTAGGCAAGTAGGCAGGCAAGTAGGTAGGTAGATAGATAGGTTGATAGGTAGATAGAAAGAAAGAAAGAAAAAAAGAAAGAACAAAAGAAAGAAACAAAGAAATAAATAAATAAATAAATAAATAAAGAAAGAAAGAAAGATAGATAGATAGAATGATAGGTAGATAGAAAGATAGACAAATAGACTAATAAATAGATAGATAGATAGACATATAGAAAGAAAAACAAACACATAGATAGATAGATAGATAGATAGATAAATAGATAGATAAATCGATAGATAGATAGATAGATAGATAGATAGATAGATAGATAGATAGATAGATAGATAGATAGATAGATAGATAGATAGATAGATAGATAGATAGATACACTACAAGAAAAAGGGGGGCATAGCGACGCCCCCGAATGGGGAAAAAAACGAAAACCGTCGCTTATGCGACGAAATCATCGCATAAGCGACGGTAAAAATTTCGGATTATTTTTTTTGGCCGAGCCTCGTCGCATAAGCGACGATAGCGTCGCATAAGCGACGCTACACCAGAAGCGTCGCTAGTAGCGTCGCTGGTTAGCGACGCACTTAATGACGTTGGCAAACTGCAGAGCATCGCATATGCGACGCTCTGGAATGTAAAAAAAAAAATTTCAATTCTCCCGGCACATTTGTGCCGGGCCTTGAACGCAAGGAAGAACACAAAGACCGAGAGAGAGAGAGAGAAAGAGCACGCGCGAGAGGGAGAGAGAGAAGCGAGACTATTGACAGGTATGCGCACACACACACTTACACACACACATATGTACACACACATATACACGCATAGACACACACACATACGCATAGACACACACACACATACACACAAATACACACACATAGACACACATACACAATGCATAATGCATACACATACACACATGCACGCATAATGCATACACATGCACACACATATACACATGCACACACATATACATGCACACACATATACATGCACACACACATACATATGTACACACACATATACACGCATAGACACACACACACATACGCATAGACACACACTCACATAATGCATACACATGCACACACATATACACATGCACACATATACATGCACACACACATACACATGCATAATGCATACACATACACACATGCACACATAATGCATACACATGCACACACATATACACATGCACACACATATACATGCACACACACATACACATGCACACACACATACATATGTACACACACATATACACGCATAGACACACACACATACGCATAGACACACACACACATACACACAAATACACACACATAGACACACATACACAATGCATAATGCATACACATACACACATGCACACATAATGCATACACATGCACACACATATACACATGCACACACATATACATGCACACACACATACATATGTACACACACATATACACGCATAGACACACACACACACATACACATAGACACACACACACATAATGCATACACATGCACACACATATACACATGCACACACACATACACATGCATAATGCATACACATACACACATGCACACATAATGCATACACATGCACACACATATACACATGCACACACATATACATGCACACACACATACACATGCACACACATACATATGTACACACACATATACACGCATAGACACACACACACATACGCATAGACACACACACACACATACACACAAATACACACACATAGACACACATACACAATGCATAATGCATACACATACACACATGCACACATAATGCATACACATGCACACACATATACACATGCACACACATATACATGCACACACATATACATGCACACACATAATGATGCATTCACACACATACACATGCATACACACATAGACACACATATACACTTACACATCCAAACATACACACTCATAGACACACATTCATACACACACACATCCAAACATACACACTCATAGACACACACACATACACATAGACGTGCACACACATACACACACATAGACATGCACACACATACACACACATATACACACACAGACACATACACACATAATGATGCATCCACACACATACACATGCATACACACATAGACACACATATACACACACATATGCATACACACACACACACACACATAGAGAGACATACACACACATACACATACATGCATACACATACACACATAAACACATACACACACATAGACACATACACACATAAACACATACACACTCATAGGTACACACACATACACATAGACACACACACATGCACACATAGACACATACACACATACACATGCATACACACACATACACATGCATACACACATACAGACACATATACACACACATACACACATACACACATACACACACATATATGCATACACACACATATAGAGACATACACACATAAACACATACATGCATACATTTGCATACATAATGCATATGCATATGCATATAATGTACATACATACTTACATGCATACATAATGCACATGCATAGATACATACACACACACAGATACATACACACATAGACACATACACACACATGAACACATACATACTCATAGATACACACACATACACATAGACACACACACATACACACACATACACACATAATGATGCATACACACACATACACATGCATACACACATACAGACACATGTACACACACATTCACACACACATTCACACACATATACATACATGCATACATATTGCATATGCATATGCATACATACATACTTACATGCATATGCATACACACACACATATGCATACATACATACTTACATGCATATGCATATACATGCATATGCATATGCATACACATGCATATGCATATGCATACACATGCATATGCATATGCATACATAATGCATATGCATATGCATACATAATGCATATGCATATGCATACATAATGCATATGCATATGCATACATAATGCATATGCATATGCATACATAATGTATATGCATATGCATACATACATACTTATATGCATACATAATGCACATGCTTACATACACTGTCATAATGTATACACACACATACACACATAGACACATACACACACATACATATGCATACACACACATATGCATACATACATGCATACACATACACACACATAGATACATACATACACATAAATACATACACACTCATAGACACACACACATACACATAGACACACACATACACACATAGACACATGCACACGTAATGATGCATACACACATACACATGCATACATAGACACGCATAATAATGCATACACACACATACATATGCATACACACACATGCATACACACATATACACACATATACACACACATGCATACACACATATACACACACATATATACACACACATATACACATATACACATACACATGCATACACACACACATGCATACACACATACAAACACATATACACACACACATACACACATAGACACATACACACGTAATGATGCATACACACATACACATGCATACATAGACACACATAATAATGCATACACACACATACATATGCATACACACACATATGCATACATACATGCATACACATACACACATAGACACATACACACACATAGATACATACATACACATAAACACATACACACTCATAAACACACACACATACACATAGACACACACACATATACACACACATACACACATAGACACATGCACATGTAATGATGCATACACACATACACATGCATACATAGACACACATAATGATGCATACACACACATACATATGCATACACACATATGCATACATACATGCATACACATACACACATAGATACATACACACACATAGATACATACATATACATAAACACATACACACTCATAGACACACACACATACACATAGACAACACACACATATACCTACACACATACACACATAATGATGCATACAGACACATACACATGCATACACACACATACACATGCATACACACACATACACGTATATATATTGATTTCTAACCATTTTTTTTTATATGTTAGGTATTATGGATCCCAGTAGAGAGAGAAAGGCGAAACTCACTCTCATAAAAAGTCTTATGAGAGCAAGAGTTCCGTCAGATACTCTAGGGGCCATAATGCGGGACTACGCAGAGATGTCCGATGAGGAGCTGGATTATACGATCCAGATGCTTACATGATCAGACGAGGGCTCTTCTGTGGATCCACACGCAGGAAGAGAGCTATATGCTCATAGGTATGTTTTTTTTCATAAACTTTTTTAATGATATTATAGCACATATTTTTATTTATTTCTATCTATCCATTTTTAGGACACCTATACCACCTCCAGCATGTGATAGCAGAGCAGAGACGTTGCCTATGAGGACATGCATAGGCACGTTAGGACTAGAGTGCGACATAGAGCCAGAGGGGAATATTGTATACATAGGAAATGGATTGGAGTTCAAGAGGAGAATGCGTGCACTATGCGACTCTTACCTGCGCTCTATCCACTTACCGTGGAAGTAAGTAAAAGTTTTACACATAAATTGAAATATATATCTTATGTTTTATTTATATTATGTTTTTTATTTTTGTAGTGAGCATGCTGAGAGGGATAAAAAGTACGTGCTCAGTTCACTTGAGACGGAGTTTGGGACAGGGTGGTCTCTTAAATGGTGTGTAAAAGAGATGCGGACACTTATGGCGCATCGTCGTGACAATGCATGGTAAGTATGTATATGAGAGAGAGAGAGAGAGAGAGAGAGAGAGAGAGAGAGAGAGAGAGAGAGAGAGAGAGAGAGAGAGAGAGAGAGAGAGAGAGAGAGAGAGAGAGAGAGAGAGAGAGAGAACACTAATCTCGATATTAGGGTTTTGAAATCCCTAATTTAAAAACTCTAATTCAACCTTTTAGCCATATGTTTGAAGTATATGTACACCTCCGACGTCCTACTAGAGAGATGTCTCTCCTCCCAACCTTATGCCTCTATATATAGCTACTCGAATCAACGAGGATCACATCATGTAGATAGGATACATAAATATAAAATGGAGTAGATATATTATGCATCACACATACATGCCTAAATGCACACATAAATATATATATACATACTAACATATTTACATGTACATATTTACACATACATGTACATGCCTACATGCACACATAAACATATATATACATGCATACATATTTACATGTACATATTTACACATAGACACATATACATATATACATGTACACAATTATAAACACTTGCATATATAAATGCATATGCATATATACACATATGCATATTTAACACATGTATACATATATCACACACATGCAAACACATACATATACATGAAATACATATATATGCATACTAATATATGTATACATATAATACACATGAATACACACACATATGCATACATACATGATAAAAATTTACTCCTCGAAGATAAAGCTATATATAAAATAATTAGGCATACCCCCGAGCTTCATGTTCTAACTTAGAACAACATGATTTCATCTCTCTAGTAGGATTCATCGTTATTCAAGTTAATAGAAAAAACCTATTATCTGATATCCATTCAGAAGCTTCAAGTTACTATCTAATCTGCTCATATGTTTTCATTATTGCCATCATTTTGGTAAGACATCAATATAGTCTCATCTTCATTATCCTTATTGATTTCATTTATTTCTTCTATTGTTAAATCTATGTTCTCATGAATATTTTACATAAATGCATATGCATATATACACATATGCATATTTAACACATGTATACATATATCACACACATGCAAACACATACATATACATGAAATACATATATATGCATACTAATATATGTATACATATAATACACATGAATACACACACATATGCATACATACATGATAAAAATTTACTCCTCGAAGATAAAGCTATATATAAAATAATTAGGCATACCCCCGAGCTTCATGTTCTAACTTAGAAGAACATGATTTCATCTCTCTAGTAGGATTCATCGTTATTCAAGTTAATAAAAAAAACCTATTATCTGATATCCATTCAGAAGCTTCAAGTTACTATCTAATCTGCTCATATGTTTTCATTATTGCCATCATTTTGGTAAGACATCAATATAGTCTCATCTTCATTATTCTTATTGATTTCATTTATTTCTTCTATTGTTAAATCTATGTTCTCATGAATCACATCATCTATTGGTGGATTTATATCTATTTCTGGTAATTCCTCTTCCTCATTAGTAGAATCAGCATGTAGAGAATTATCCTCTTCATCAAAAAGATTAGTATCATTATCACGTATAATGAGTCTAATTTCTATTCCAGATGTTGATGTATCAGTATCTGATGCTGAATCATCAAGAGGACTTTCTTCAATCTCTCTAACAATAAACTGTTCAAACAATGACCTACCTCTAGGTTGCACATGAATGACTTGCCACCAAGGATGAGCATCTGGGTTTTTATAAAAAAATGCTTGTTCAATATGCCTAGGAAGAATATATGGTTCTTTAGTAGATCACATTACCTTGGAAGAATCAATTGCCCAAAACCCAGATAATTCCTTTCTTATTGTAGAATTACTACCTTTATACTCCGCTCGATACCAGTCAACCTTCAAAATGACCTATCAAAATATATAACAACAAAAACGTCCCATTATTAGGTGCTTAAAAAAATAACTAACTCTAAAAAAAATATATAAACTTTTTTCTACCTGTTTGAATGTACGAAATGAAATTTCGTAGATACCAACAATAGTTCCTACGTAACCAAGTTCGCTATCTATAAGGTTCGTGTCTTTTGAGCTAGCACGTGATAGTTGCTTGAAACAAGCAACAATACTAGAATCCTCTGTTTTACGTAAAGAATCAATGGCTTTGATTCTAATATGCTGTCCAAAAGCCCACATATTAGTGAACATTCGAGCCTGCAAAATAAATTCAATTAGTAAATAGAAACTAACATACATATATGAAAAAAATAAAATATATATTTTAATAAAATTACCTTTTGTTCACAACCTATCATTAACTCTCTTTGCTCATCTGAGATTTCTTCATTATTTGCGTTGGCACGTTGCAAACGACTATATAGCCAATCCGTGAAAGAAGGTATATCTGTGATCTCATTATTATCAAGATTACATCTAGATCTTTTGTTTTTTTGCCTTTTACTTTGGAGACTTTGAAGTTCCTCGTACTCGCTAATGAATGCTTGCATGCATTCGCTATTATATGCTACAAAAGTAGAAACATCATTTTTTTCTTGAAATGTAAATAAGAATGGAACCCCCTTACCTGATAATACCTCATCTGTT
>CM035409.1:6519111-6524111 GCA_020310875.1 Ceratopteris richardii
CAAATCGGCTCAATGCATTTGAGTGTCACTTCCTCTTAACACTCCGAAGTGAAGAAGGGTTTTTTTATCCTTTCAGTTGATTTGGAAATCTTGGGATGGTCAATATTCCACAAAAAATATGATGCTTGAACTACCCACTTACTCAATTGTTCCTTATCAATGCATATCTATGATCCCATGCAAGTAGTAGTCTTTGAGTGACATCAAAATTTCTCCTAAGATGAAATCTTCACAATGCTTCCCTTTTCCACTTTGAGGAAAGGCATTCCCACTAATCCCAAGAGTAATACTCTTTGAGATAGCTGATGCTTTCAAGATATCCAACACTTCTTGCACCAAGAACGATTTCTAGATGATACCCGTGATGGTAGAGGAACTTCAACAAAAAAAAGAAAAAGAAACGAAAAATAAAGAAAACATTATGACTACCCTGAAATCCAAACTACAAGTTATTGATGCCTAGATCAACTAGTTGTGATCACCCAAAATCTTTTCCCAAGAGGTAAGAGCCATGTTCAAGTGGCTCTTTGATTGAAAAGATGAAGAGCCTCCTTTCATGCAAAGTTTGGGAATCTTATTGAGTGATACTCTTGCATGATCCCCATGTCATCACATACGTTACCTAGGCGTGATCCTTTCTCTCCCAAAAGATGGAACCAAATATTGTTAGTTTGCAGCTTAGAGCACTAGGATGAGGATGCATGGGGATGATCCCAAGAGGGCTTGCAAAGTAGAAGGATCCACTACTCTACTAGCAATCACAATGGTCTAGTACATAAGAACATGATCACAATTTTGATCTTCCCCAAGCTCAAGGTAGTTTATACACGATGGAGTATGGTACATGCATATCCCATGCTTCTAAGCCCATTTCTTCCAATGCACTTGCATCTGATGCTTCAAAAGGCGCATGCATATTCGATGCTTGGAAGAGGATGGATTCATTAAAATTCTTCAATTTATCTCATTATAAATCTGTTTGATATGTGAAATAGCTCAATTTGAAGCTATTGATCTATCCTATGATCTACAATAGGCGAAAATACAAGAAAAATAGGTATAAGGCCTTGTCTGAAGCTCACAAACATGTACAAATTCTTATTCTCTAGCTTCAACCACCTTAACAAGCATTTAATATTCTCAAAACACTTCAAAGCGATGCAATCAAGGTAGCTAACACTTCCATAACTCTATAACAATGTGTCATACACCCAAAATCAAACACTATACTCATGCAAAAATCATGGAAAAGCATAAAAACGAATTTTTCAAGAAGAGATCTCATACTACATTCAGCCAAAAAGTCTTTGTACAAGTGAGGTCTTAGATTTTTTATCGGCTTTTCCCAAGCCCCTTCCATTTTTATTTTGAAATGTTCACGATAGAAAATAAAAATAAATAACTCTAAACCACTTCCCTCTTCTTGGCCTTTGAGGGAAGAATCTTCCCTTCAATACATTGTATAAAGCTAACAAAGCCTCAACTATGTACAACTCTTTCATGCTATAAGACTAGATGGGATTCTTACAATGATTGATAAAAACACAAGGGTTGCCTAACTAAAAATGGATGAACTCAAAGAACTTTGAAGATTTTTTTTGTGGGTCTCACCATAGCTGGGTAACATGGTGGTAGAAGACTAACCAACATCCAAATCATCAAAAAGGCATTTGAGATCTACACACTCAACAATGGTCGTGAAAACTACCTTATACTCAACCTCACAACTAGAAGTGACCATAATAGGCTGCTTCTTGCTCAACCAAGATATGACCCACCAAGCAGGAAGCAAAAACTAGTAGTGGACACATGAGTCTCATAAAAAATAGCCCAATTTGATTCACATAAAACATGTAAATTTGGAGGTAATAATTTCCCCTTTGGACAAAACAATCCAGATAGTCGAGTACTGCTCAAGTAGTTAAATATGAGCTTAGCTGCATGTGAAGGCTAAAAACCTAGGAAATGCATAAAGCTACTCACCTCAGAGATAGAAAACAAAAATATCAAGCTAAGTTATACATAAGTAAATTTAGAATCCAATAGCTTGTTGTTCGAGAACAACATCGAACACATCTCCAACATCATGAAGAATCAACTATAAACTTGCCTCCATTGGAGTGCCAATAGGTTTGCAATCTTCAAGGCCAAAATGTTGGAATAATGTGTTAATCTATTTTTTTTGAAACAAACTTATTTCCTTATCAAGTTGCATAATAGTGCAAATGCCCGAAACTTTACATCTCATAGAAGGCATGCAAATCAGCCTTGAATTCAGAAATATGCTTTGCGTTAGGACCAGTGAATAACATATAATCAACCTATATAACAATGATCAAAAGTACATCATTTGCATGTATAACATATAACAGATCTCAATTAGAGTATTCTCAAATCAATGTGCCAGGATGTGGCATATATCTTTTCATGCCAAGCATGTGGTGCTTGCTTCAATCCATACAATTCCTTAATTCAACTTGCATACTTTGTTTTATGTTTTTACAGAAAATCAAGAGGTTGAAATACATACACTTCTTCATGTAAATCACCATTTAGAAATGTAGTTTTAATGTCAACTAATGTACATTCCAACTCTGATGAGTTTCGAGTGCACAAATACTATGATGGTGGTCATTAAAAATGTGGGAGAAAAGGTCTTATAAAATTTATGCCCTTCTCTTGAGCATAACATTTTGCAACAATGCTAGGCTTATACATATCAATTGGTTCATTTCCTAGAGGCAAATCACATAAATTCCAAGTACCACTCTTCATAAAGCATCATATTCTGATTGCATAGAAGAAATCAGATTTTTTGAATTTTGTATTTCATCAAACAAAACACGTTCATTCATATAATGAGACTAGAGACAACCATTGAATAATAATATGATGCAAAAGAAGCATTATGAGAGACTAAAAAAGTACAATATGAGGAATTTGTATCTAACTTTTAGTCTCTCAAAGTCTGCACCAACCATATAGGCATAATTTTTGCCTCTTCTATATCAATTCTCTCATCAATAAGTCCATCATGTAAAAATGCGTGGGAAATATAATGATTTGAATTATTATTTAAAACCTATAAAGGCTCGAAAATTTCCTCATTGGAAGAAGCATTTGATTGTCCACCTATAACAAGAGGTAGCAAAGTGTCATATGCATCCTTTGTGCTAACTAACGTCTCCTTGGTACATGAAAGTAAAGGCTGAATTGGATCCTCCACATAAACAAAATCATGAATAACAAGAATGCATTTATTCTATGGATCATACAGACAAAGTCTTTGTTTTTCAAAATTGTACACAATGAAAATACATCTCATTTGCCTTATCATACAATTTCTTGTGTTATTTTCTAGGCACTAATGCATATGCCAGACAAGCAAAAACATGCAGTTGAGCAAAAAATGGTTTGCATGTAAAGCCTCGTATGGAATAAAAAACTACAATGCTTTGGTGGGATACCTACTAAGTACATATGTTTCACACATAAGAGTCTCAAGGCTACACTATGTGGTAAAGCCTGGCTTTTGACCATATACATTTCCATTTCCATGCAAGACTTTTTCTTCCACTCACCAACTCCATTTTTTTGATGTGTATATGGCTATATATGTTGATGTTTTATCCCATGCTCAACAAAAAATGCATTAAACTTAGAAGAAATATACTCCTCTTTGCCTCCTCATGGAAGCTTCTGATAATGAGGTCATACTAGCAACTATGAATGGTGTGATGGAAGATCATCAATCTCATACATTGGAATCTACGCACATGAATAAAAACCATTAGTATTCCATAAATGAATAAAAAGTAAAATTTAAACATAAATTTAAATATGTAAGTTAATTTAAAAAGAGTTCCAATCAATTAGAGTTTTCAATGCAACACAAGATAGGTACATACAAAGTTTTCATTGCTCTCTAGCTAAAAGTTACTCTTGGAGGTCTACAACATCCATAATTCACTAATAATCTGTCACCATCATGTAATGAAGTAATAACATTGAAAACTATGTATCTTGCGACATTTCTACTCATCTATGGTGATTCATGACTATTTTCATGCTGCTCAAATGTGCAATTAGTCATTGAACTATTATATCCTTGACTACTATTTATTAAACCTACTATATTTCCATGCATGTAAGGTCTTCCATCAATATATAATATTTCATTTTTGGCAATGTGTAATCCCTCTATTAGCAAGAGAAGCTCATTCACGCATAATCCATAAGTAGTCATGCTTTGAACATAACATGTAAGTCGATACCAATCTCCCCATCCATATATAGGACCACAAAATGACGTAAGAGTGACTTCAAAGTTTAGAGGCACATAAAAATCCTCTACAATAAAGAGACCACGACCAACACCAGTAATAGTGGAGGGCACAATCATATAGGGATTACCCCAAAATTTAAAACTCTCTCCATCTAAAGGAAGTGGTCCTCTATTCCATCCTCCATATCTTCTTCTATCATATGTTTGTACTATAGGACGATCATGAGTTGACAATGGATAATCTTGAGACCTTTTAGTCTGTAAACTAAGAGGTAGAGGATTTCGAGAAACTTGTTCTTGTAATTGATGAATGGAAATTCCTTGATGTGTATGAGGAGTATTAGCATTATTAGTAGGAGAATCATCATCATCATCGAGAAAATATTCTTGTATACTAAGTATAAATTGATTTTGTATATGATTTTCAAATAAAATAATGACATTAATTTATAAAATAAATACATACTATCACATTGATCAGGTGGTGGTGCACACTCAAAAGTACCATACTCTACCTCATGTTTAATACATTCCAATCCTGATCTTCAATACATGCTATATCAAAAATTACACCAACATATAATATGCTTTTGATAGTAAAAATCATGATAATTCCTATCGGAGAACACATGTGAAGATGTCATTCCATGGATAGGAGGTGGTGGAGTACCCTCTGATTGATCAGAATCTGATTATAATATAATAATAGAAAAAC
>CM035409.1:6529111-6571611 GCA_020310875.1 Ceratopteris richardii
TGGGCAATTGCATCACATAAGTGATGCAAATGAGCACCCCATATGCGACACTACCTTTTGAATCGCATAAGCGACACTAAGGTAGTGATGCTCTCTTGAACATCACTACAAGCATAAACAATAATGTCAAAAACTGCGTTGAGATTAACGTCATTTAGACAACAGTGTGAGCTTGACACCGGGTCCGACAAGATGCACGATCATGTAGCCATGAAAATATGTTGTGTTAATTGTCACTATGCCCTTGTATTCCTTGTAGTAAGGTTATCGCTAGATGTTTCCCTTTCAATTCTATCTTATGTTAGTATGGATTTCCTCCAAGCTTGAACATCTTTGAACCCCTCTCGCTTATTGCATATCCAGCCCGTTGTCTTCCTCAAACCTTCTTAGAAAGGCAAATAGAGAAAAGAAATGGCAAGCTTCTTGAATAACCTACAAGAGAGAGAGAGAGAGAGAGAGAGAGAGAGAGAGAGAGAGAGAGAGAGAGAGAGAGAGAGAGAGAGAGAGAGAGAGAGAGAGAGAGAGAGAGAGAGAGAGAGAGAGAGAGAGAGAGAGAGATAGAGAGAGAGAGAGAGAATAAAAGAGAGATTAGAAAAGAGAGCGATTGAGAAAGAGATTGTTGGACGTAAGCATAACATAGATCTAAATGTTGGAGAGCTCTTCCATCAGTTGCACATAAAATGATGATCGAAGAGCAATACAATGTTTTTTCTACTTCTATCAAAATTTACCATCGCATAAGCGATGTAAAAGCTTCATGTATGCGATCATGCAACTGGTGGAAAATCAATGGCCAATTGCGTTGCATAAGTGATGCAAATGAGTGTCGCATATGTGATAGTGCATTTTGAATTGCGTAAGTGACACTAAGGTATCGACGCTCTTTGAACATCGCTACAAGCATCGAAAATAATATCAGAAATAATATTGATATTAACATCATTTAGACGATGGTGTGCACTCAACATCCAGTCCGACGAGATGCATGATCATGTAGCCACGAAAATATGTCGCATTAACTGTTGCTATGCCCTTGTATTCCTTGTAGTGGGGCTATTGCTAGATGTTTCCCTTTCAATTCTATCTGATGTTAGTATGGATGTGCTCCAAGTTGAACATCTTTGAATCCCTCTCGTTTATTGTATATCCAGCCCGTTGTCTTCCTCAAACCTTCTTAGAAAAGCAAATAGAGAAAAGAAATGGCAAGCTTCCTCTCCTAGATTCTCTCATGACAAGAGAAAGACATGCCTTTGCATTGCCTCCAAACTAAAATTCAAGTCCAAGAGGACACTCGTTCTCTTACTCTCTCTCTCTCTCTCTCTTAATATGCCTCTTACCACAAAAAGGAAAGCACAATTGCCTCTCCATGTTGATTTCCTTCACATGCTACCATGGGTTGTTTCCATCTGCTAACCTCCCTAAAATTGGCAAAACACCTCAACGCCTAATATCTTGGAGGAATCTTCTCAAAAGAGAATCTATTTGCCAACGATGCTATGTGTATGACCCCTTTTTTTAGTAGCTTAGGAAGAACAATGTCTATATAAAAGCCGCAAGTGTCCATAGAGAATGTGTGAGAAATCATGGGAGTGGGGACAAGACTACACAAGATTTATACAAGAACTTGGACCGTTAGATCGAGAAAGATCCAGCGGACGATCGCTTTTGAGGCTGATCCATTTGTGCAATCCTTTTAGAGCCGTTATATCAAAGCTAGCATCCAATGGCTTCCTTTTAAAGGTGCCTTCATCTTTTGTAGGAGAAATCTAAGCCATCCATTCTTGGCTATATCGAATGGCCAATATTTCAAGCGCTGAAGTACTCATGAAATTCAAATTTCCCTGTTCCATCTGGTAGTCCATCCAACGGTGCATGATGCAAGCTACATTTCTAATGATTGCTTTAACTTCAACCATTGGATCTCAAGAGAATCCAAGGGTTCAAGTTCAAAGATACCTTGACCTTTAGATCTTTGAGAAGTCCAAGGGCTCCTATTAAATCTGAAGCCACTCAAAACCAATCTCTAAAGAAACCCATGAGTTTTAAATGGTTTTTGGAGATTTGACCACACAAAAACAAGGAAATTTGGCGCCTACTCTATGTGATTAAGAGACTAGACTATGGCCACCACCCTCTTCTCATTGGTCCATCCCTAATCCCTCCTTAATCTAAAAGGCCCATGGAGGGTTTATTTTTTCCCCTAATGTACAATAAGTTTTTTTTCAAATTCAAGAAAAAAAATACATATTACATAAATGATAGTTCAAGATAAACTTTCATGATGGAATGTGAAACCATATCCTAAAGGTGATATTTATTCTTTAACTTTGATATTAAAGAAATGAACACAATTGGAGGAGTAAAACTTATAAGTATTGTATGAAAGTTTAGAATTTCTTTCAAGGATCATTCCACCAATGCAAAAGTTTTCCAGTTGAATCACTTGCTTAGGCTATTTGATTTAGCAAGTAGTTCCTTAGAAGTCTCAAACCGTCGATAGTGGTACTTCAAGTCCAATGGTTGATATAACCTAGAGGTGTATGAATATTAATGATATTCTTAGCTTTGGAATCTGAAAGGCATTAGCATATGCTTGGAATTGAATTGAGAGAAAGTTCTCTACCAATCCCATGGGTAAGCAAAAATGCTTTCAATAGTTCAAGAGATCTTAACGATAAAGACTAAGTCTTTCTTCTTGTCGCGAGGTCAACAAGACTTGATCAAGCTTCACAAGGTTTGTCCAAGATTGCTATTGGAACTACTATGAAGTTTGCCCAAGTATTGGTAATCAAAATTCCTTTTAGGATTTTTTTCACTCAAGTTTCATTTATCCAATGGAAAGTGTGAAACAAGTAAGATGTCCGAAGTCTGAATAGAGTAAAAGTTCCAAGTATGCAGTCTGCAATTGTGATAATGGTAAATAAGTATGTGGAAGGTAAAACATAAAGTTTAGCTATCCTTAAAGGGATTTAGGTAAAATCCTAAATGCATGAGTGGATGGTTAGAATTAAGTAGTAGAGAGATTCTTAGAAATCCTCAAGGTAGCTACTTAGAGCTTTAGTAAAAAGGAATCTAAATACAAGAAGTGGAAAGCTCTTGTCACTACAAAATTTTCAAGTAAAATCAATCAGACTTGAATTTGTGAAATTCACAAACTTGGAATTATAATTGGTTTTCTTCTGAAAATCCTATAAAAGAAAGTTGGATGTCCTATCCAAAGGTTTTTAAATTTCTAAGGTAAAAGCATGAGATCATGAAATGATCGTTTGAAGGAATCAAAACGTAGAATATCAAGTTAGAGGTAATTCTTGAAACTTCAAAATTCTTCCAAAGAATTGAAGTGAGAAGGTACTCTATAAATATATGTTTAGAATTTAGGATAAGTATCACTCACACATCAATTGGAATATAAAACAGGGTGGTATGGGACACCAAATTGATACTGAGATTGATGTAGGAAAGATGGTATGGGACATTAGGTCGTGGAATGATAATTATCTTTTAGTCCTAGAATGAAACTTGAAGTTATATTTTATCCTCAAGGGAATTAAAACATCAAAGGAGAGTTAAATTCAAGGAGGATAAAAGCATGAGCTCAAGATACTTCACGATTAATAAATTATGAAGAAACAAAGTAATAACTTCCAAGATCTTCTTTTTCAAATAAGGAAAAGACTCTTATTTGAATGATGGAAAACTTCAAGTTAAAGTGTTGCTAATTCAAAAATATTTGATAAATTTTTTAAGAAGAAGGACTTTGGCATTGAAATGATCTTGAGCTAAGGATTTGATTGACTAATTCAAGCATCAAGTTCCTATTTTAACTCAATAAATTCAATTCTTTGACTCCAAGCAATGCACAAGACTTGCATTCCTAGTAGTAGTCAAAACGATTAAATATATGTATGAACAAAGTCTCAAGTGAATAATTATTTGAGTAAAAAATCATCAATAGAATCTCAATGGGTTGACACACTGATGTTGGATATCACACTAGTATCTTGTGGTTGGATGATGTTTTAGATTTACTCTATGAATATTTTTGCGAATCCAATTTATTTCTCTTAAAGATAGGAAAAATGTTTCAATACCTTGATGAAACAAAACTTTGCACAGTTGAAGTCCTAAGTCATATAGATTTTGACTCATAGCAAGAATATCTCTTAGACCTTTGAATTCGTTGTACAAAGTTTCAGTTCTTTCTTTCCCCTTTCCAAATCTTTTGGATTTGACTACGATATGGAACCTAATTCTTTTCAACAATCTCTAGGGCTAGCCGATTGGAACAAGATAACTAAATAAAAAATCTGAGATAGATGTTCTCTACAAGAACCCTTTCAATCTTCAAAAGATGTTAAGTTTAAGTTGACTTATTCAGTTGTGTTTGCTTCAAGTTAGCTAGCATAACTCTAATGACTTTCTAGGGTTCAGCCCACTCTAGAAAAGAGAAGTTAGGAATTGCTCATCAGACTGACAATTCCCAAGAACTTTTAGCTAAAGACTTTGTGAAACGTTGCCTTAGTTGGAAAATTTTCATTTTGAATTTGACTTGGTCAAATTATAGTACAGTTGACCCAAAGTAAATGGAGAAATTTTTCCTCTATTTTACATAGGATTTTCAAGCACATTAGGACAAAGTAGTCCTCCATTGGTTGAAAAAAATCAAGTAATTGTTGGTTGGGAGTAAACCATTGTACAACATGTTAGTATATGATCAATGTCTACCCCTCATGATTGTATGCACATTTTGTAAGGCCCCCATTATGAGGAGAAGCCAAGCGTGCATTACCCAATTGATGGGAATCCCAACTTGCATGTTGGATGAAGGTCATATTGGACCATGTAAGGTATTGTAAGGAAAGGGAGTTACCAGGGTCCCCAATTGTGGGGTTTGGGGTAGCGGGGAGCAGCCCCGACTGGGGGGTCCAAGGGGGCCAGCAGGCCCCCTAGTTGGGGCGTCCCAGGGGGCCAGCGGGCCCCCTAGTGGGGGTTCGGGGGCAGCGACCCAACGCGATAGTAAAGGGAATATTCCATGGAATATTCCCTGTTGAAGTCAGAAATCATTTATATTTGTTAGGTCGGTTCAATCGGCCTAAGCCGTGTATGGAAATTACGTGGGCAATGGCTGCCCATGCTCTACCGCCCATGCATAGCTGTCCATGGAAGACCACCCATGATCCTATATATACATGACTTTTGCACTACTTGAGACATTGAATTGAGCCAACATACCTCTACCTTGTATCTCCCTATCTAGAGTTGTCTAGACCACCATTTAAGCTCTACGTTGAGAGTGCACGGGTGGACAACGCCATCATCTTTGTACTTGCTGCTAGTAGAAAATTGTTGAGATTCTCCTATATCTGTTATCTTCTCTGCTATTGCTCCTATGTTATATTGCGTAACTAGTGTCTTACATGGTATCAGAGCCATAAGGTTCGAATAGCTTGAGAAGTATCACTATTTTAGCCTACTAGCAGACTAGAATATCAGTAGATTATTCGAAGTGATTACATGATGGATTCATCTTCGAACACTGGTCTTGGTGCTTCAGCTAATGTTAATGCTTCACCTATTCGAATTCGCCCACCTGCATTCACTAAAGGGAAGCTAGATGGAACCAACTATACACTCTAGAAGCTCAAAATTTCTGCAATTTTGGACTCCTATGAATTATTTGACACTGTCATGGAACCGATGGGATTGGATCCAGAGCCTATACTAGTTGAAGATCCAGCAAATTCAAGATTGATGATTCAGCCAGATCCAGATCTTCTACGAGCTTGGAAGAGGCGGAATGCTGATGCATTATGTGCGATTGTCACTAGTGTAAGTGATTTTGTGCTTACTTTAGTTCAACATACTAATAAAGCACATGAGGCTTGGGGCATATTGGCTCATCAATATGAGACCAAGAACCACACTAGGATACAGAATTTAGAAAATTAGTTGGCAAATGAAAAGCATTCTGATTCCGAAAAGGCTGAAGATTTTATCAAATGGATAAAACATCTTCAAGATCAATTGGCTGCAGTTGGTGTTGTTATAACACCAGAAGAGCTGGCTCGAAGATGTGTACGTGTTCTTCCAACAAAGTATGATGGATTAGTAACAGCCCTTAACACTCAGGTAAGACCAAATCCCCTTACTTTTGAAGAGTTTTGTGCGATGCTTTTAGAAAAAGAGATCCGGCTGAAGAATCGTCAAAGTACAAGTGATGCTGCATTCTCAGCAAATGCAAAAGGTAAAGGCTCTTATGATGGATCAAAGAAGAAGCCAAAGAAGAAAAAGTTCACAGGAAGTTTCTTCTATTGTGAAAAGAAAGGCCATGCCATTAAGGATTGCAGAAATAAGCAAGCTGATGAACGGAATGGGACTGTAAAATCATCGTGGAAGAACAAAGAGTCTGCAAACAGCACAGAGTTGGAACTTTGGAAAGCTATTGAAGAGGTATGCTCATCTGCTCAAGCTCGTGTTGATGAACCATGGATTTTAGATAGTGGAGCTTCTCGCCATATGACCAGTAAAAAGGATTGGTATAGTTCCCTAATGCCTCTGTGTGAATCCATCAATGTAGTGGTGGGAAATGACTCCAAGTGTCCAGCCAAAGGAACTGGAACCATCTCTTTTATCACTTCTCGAGGTGTTGAGAAAAAGTTATCCGATGTTCTCTATGTGCCTACACTTAAAAGAAATTTGTTGTCAATTTCTGCAATAATAGATCGTGGACTTGAAGTTCACTTCAATAAGAGTGGTGCAGAAATCATGGATTCATTAGGTAATGTTGTAGGTAAAGGCATACGATGGGATAACTTGTATGAATTAAGTGCTTTAACTGCTACAGAACATAAAGAGGTAAGCAGGTTATGGCACCAATTATTTGGGCATCTTGGATTTGCAGTTTTGAAGGAGATGCAAAGAACAGGGATGGTTGCTCATTTGCCTGCATTTTCAGAGTTGCAGGAACCTAGTGAAGCTTGTATGATGGGCAAGCAACAATGAAAGGCATTTCCAAGAGCGACCAGCAATCGATCTCAAGCTCCTCTAAAGTTGGTACATGTTGATCTCTGCGGTAAAATGTCCACACCTGCTTTAGGAGGATCTTTCTACTTCTTGCTATTAGTCGATGATTATAGTAGAAAGATGTGGGTTTATTTCATTCGAGAGAATGCTGATGCTTTTGAAAAATTTAAAACGTGGCATAAGTATGTGGAAAATGAATCAGGAAGGAAACTGAAGAAATTCAGAATAGATAGAGGAAGTGAATTCTTGTCAATAGAATTCAATAACTACTGTAAGGAGGATGATGTGAAAAGGCAACTTACCACAACTCATACACCTCAACAAAATGGCATCGTTGAGCATAGGAACATGACAATAGTTGAAATGGCTCGTTGTATGTTAAAGGCTCAAGACATGCCTGATTCATTTTGGGTAGAAGCAGTCAATACAGCAGTCTACATCCTCAATCGAAGCTACACAAAAGCACTGAAGGGGATGACTCCTCAAGAAGCATATTGTGGTAAAAAGCCTTCAGTTTTGCATTTCAGAATTTTTGGTTGTTTCTGTTATGCACATATTCTTGATTCAACAAGATCAAAGTTGGATTCGAAAAGAAAAAAGTGTGTCTTCATAGGATATAGTGAAGAGTCTAAAGCATACAAGTTGTGGTATCCTGAGGCAAGGAAGATTTTTGTCAGCCGAGATGTGGTGTTTGATGAATGGCCACACTTAGTAGATAAAGGTAAATCTACTATCTCATCAAACGGAGAAATATCTCACCTTGTGCCTATCAAAAGACAGGTTAAAGTCGAGGAGGAGGAAACATCTGATGAAGAAATTTCCTCAATAAAAAGCCAACCAGATGTAGCTGCACAACGTAAGCCACTATCGAAGTGGGCACAACAGCTCTTTGATGATCACAATCCACATGTAGATGTACCAGAATCATCCTCGGATGGATTACGAAGATCAAAGAGAATAGAGGAGCAAAGAAGAGCCTGAGAACACATTGTTAACATGGCTCTAATGTCAGATATCATGGGCTTGATAAAGGAACCTAGCACCATTGAAGAAGCCCTTGATGATCCAGGTTGGAGAGCGGCAATGCAGTCTGAGTATGATAGTATACTACAAAATGATACATGGGATCTAGTCGACTTGCCGCCAAAGAAGAAGGTAATAGATACTAAATGGATTTGGAAAGCTAAGTATAAAGCAGATGGAACATTAGAAAATTTTAAGGCAAGATTAGTTGCACAAGGTTTTTCACAGATCGAAGGATTTGATGTTCAAGAAATGTTTGCACCAACAGCACACATGACAACTATTCGGATGGTACTTGCAGTAGCTGCACAAAAGGCATGGACTATTTTCTAGATGGATGTCAAATCTGCATTTTTGAATGGTCATCTCAAGGAGGAGGTATATGTATCTCAACCACCAGGTTTTGAGGTGCCCAATTCAGAAAATAAAGTTTGCAGGTTGAAGAAATCTTTGTATGGACTTAAGCAAGCTCCACGGGCTTGGTACCAACGGATAGATAATTTTTTCAAAAATATGGGTTTTGAAAGAAGTACTTCTGATGCTAACTTGTATGTAACGAAAAGGGATAGCAAGCTAGTTGTTGTCATTGTATATGTAGATGATTTGATCATTACAGGAGATCATCAAGAACTCATCAATCAAACTCGGATCAGCTTGGGAACTGAGTTTGAAATGACAGACTTAGGTCTACTCCATTTTTTTCTAGGAATTGAAGTATGGCAAAGGAAGGATGGTATTTTCATCTCACAACAAAAATATGCCAAATAAATTCTCAAGGCATTTGGAATGATGGACTGCAAACCAACTAGCACACCGATGGAGGTAAATCATAAGCTATCTATGGATGATAACATGCCTGATGTAGATGCTAAGAAGTATAGGAAGCTCATTGGAAGTCTTATTTTTCTGTGCAACACTAGACCAGACATTTGCTATGCTGTTGGAGTATTAAGCAGGTTTTCCAACAAAACTAAGGAGGGTCACTGGAATGCTGGAATGCGAATTCTAAGGTACATTGCAAGAACCTTGGATTTTGGTATTTTTTATACCACAGGTGATACACTCCAAGGATATTGTGATTCAGATTGGGCTGGATATTGTGATTCTAGAAAATCAGTTTCTGGATATTGTTTCTCACTTGGTTAAGGAATGTTTGCTTGGGTAAGTAGAAAGCAACCAACTCTCGTACTCTCCTCCACTGAAGCAGAGTACAAAGAAGCTTGTTTTGCTTCTTGTGAGGCAGTCTAGTTAAGGAGAATTCTTGTAGATCTAGGCTTTCCATCAAATATGGTGACTGTACTCAAGTGTGATAATCAAAGTTGTATGGCTATTGCAAAGAACCAAATATTTCATGCTTGCACCAAGCACATAAAAGTACGGTACCATTACATTCGTGAGCTAATTGAAGATGAAATTGTGGAGCTAGAATATTGCCCAACAGAGGCAAATTATGCTGATATATTCACTAAAGCACTTGGAAGAGAGTAGCTCAACAGGCATCTTCAGTAGATGGGCATAGGACCGAAACCTACTTGATTTTTCATCGATCAACATTGAGGGGGGGTGTTAGTATATGATCAATGTCTACCCCTCATGATTATATGCACAATTTGTAAGGCCCCCATTATGAGGAGAAGCCAAGCGTGCATTACCCAATTGATGGAGATCCCAACTTGCATGTTGGATGAAGGTCATATTGGACCATGTAAGGTATTGTAAGGAAAGGGAGTTACCAGGGTTCCCAATTGTGGGGTCCACTGTAGCGGGGAGCAACCCCGACTGGAGGGTCCAAGGGGGCCAGCGGGCCCCCTGGTGCGGGTTCGGGGGCAGCGCCCCCGACACGACAATAATGGGAATATTCCATGGAAGATTCCCCGTCGAAGTCAGAAATCATTTATATTTGTTAGGTCGGTTCAATCGGCTTAATCCGTGTATGGAAATTACGCGGGTGGTGGTCGCCCACGCTCTATCGCCCATGTATAGCCGCCCATGGAAGACCACCCATGATCTTATATATACATGACTTCTGCACTACCTGAGACATCGAATTGAGCCAGCATACCTCTACCTTGTATCTCCCTATCTAGAGTTGTCTAGATCACCATTTAAGCTCTACCTTGAGAGTGCACGGGTGGACAATGCCATCATCTTTGTACTTGCTGTAGTAGAAAATTGTTGAGATTCTCCTATATCTGTTATCTTCTCTGCTATTGCTCCTGTGTTATACTGCGTAACTATTGTCTTACACAACATCCAAGCTAGATATTTGGGCCAACCAAACTTCAAGTTTTCCCAATCAAATTCTAGTGAATCAAGAGTTCTCAAACTCTTGATGGGGATAAGAATCACACCTTAGTTACTAAGTCCATGTGCAAATCATGCCCAAAAATGGACTAGTAATTGGAATCCACCCATTTTACATGTTTGTTCCTAGACCGCACATCGAGAAATAGTGAAGTGACTAGGGATGTTTTTAGATCCTCCTTATTCATTCACTAGTTTGTACTTTGATCATCTTATCAAAATGCAAAGCTAGATGGTGTTTTGAATACTTTTGGGTAGCAATCATACCACAGAGATGAGATATGTTCTTCTAGTTTTAGAACATGAGGCTCGAGGATTACCTATAGTTACTATATATAGCTTTATTTTTGAGGATGAAAATCTTTCCCAAGGAGGGAAGAATCTAATAAAGTAATTCTATGATTCAAGGTTTGGCCCATTCAAACAGATATGAAATCAGACACTGTTTGGTCACTCATGTGTATAGCCAAAGGTCTCGAGACTAGACTTAAGCATAATTTCATGTGCTCTCTTAGAAAAGTAATCCATGTAGCTTAGTGGTTAAGTATCAAGGTTGTTAGGGAGGAGGTCTTGGGTTGAACCCCCATGGGGAGCATGGGGAGAGCCTTTTGCCCAACGAGCTCTATGTTGGTGCAAGAGAATCCAAGCCCACATACTTGGATAATTAGCATATCTCTCATATAGTCATATATGATCAATCCCTTGTAAAATAAATTAT
The DNA here is from genome assembly GCA_020310875.1 of Ceratopteris richardii. NCBI lineage: Eukaryota > Viridiplantae > Streptophyta > Polypodiopsida > Polypodiales > Pteridaceae > Ceratopteris > Ceratopteris richardii. Next base: position 6,540,180 of record CM035409.1, read on the forward strand.
CCTTTTACCTTTGTAAAAGTGCCCTACTTCCACATGGAATTAGGAAGCCTCAAATCTCGAGTTATTTGGTAAATGATTGATGAGAGAATATATCCTATAGTTCAAGACTCACTTTTAGAGCATTTGAATTTGAATTCAAAGATTGGCTCCAAACTCGACTATAAAAGTAGTTCAAAAGACACACATGGTATGCCCTGATTTTGGACAACAATAGAGAGGTATCCTATGTGATTTGAGAGCTCACTCCATAGTTCAATCACTACGCTCACATTGTGCAATAGATGATTTCCAATGACATTGTATTTCTATGTGATCGAATACATACATTTTGATTATATATCTATTTCACTTCTCTGCTATGACTACTTCAAAACAATGATCTTCTCAGAACTTGTTCTCAGTGCATGGTTGATCATTTGATGTGATTTAAAGAATCATAGATTTAGTATACTATCTATTTTATAGCTACGAAGTTTCATGGTTATTGCTTCTCTGAATCGTGAGATATACTCACTTCATTACTCTCTCATTTGTTGACTGATGCATCCTAAAAATGTTGGGCAAGTCCTATGATTAGCTAAACATCATACTCAATGTGTAGTTTATCTTTTTTATTAAAATTACTCATTATTGGTAGCTATCTAAGTTAATTAGATACCACCAAAAGGAATTTGGCTAATTGCTAGCATGCTGAGAGCATTGTGCATAATACTGAACATGTGTAGAGACTAAAATAGCAGGTCTATGACCTTGGATCAATTTCTTACTCATCTGTTTTGATTCATTGATTAGTGGATCATGCTCCAAAGTACATAGGTGATTATTTGTGATCATTATCAAGCTAAAAAGGCCCACTACACTCTCCATCACTTGTTCTTGGCTGGTGTGAAGCAAGCTATTGCAGCACCACTTCATCTCTGAAGACTATCCCCCATCTCCTCCAACACTCTAGAGCCTTCTAACTCAAGTTAATGTGAGCTAACTTGAGTCTAGTGAGACTTAACTCATGTGGCGAGTACACCAACCACAAGTGTACTCTAGTGGAAGGTACTAAAGCAATGGTCAAGATCACTCCAACTACTAGTAGACTCTAGTGGAAGATATTAAAGGCGTGGAGGATATTGCACATGCACTTGTGGACTCTAGTTACATTTGTGGTCCGCTTTGATTCGAGAAACTATATATACAGGCATAAGGTTGGGAGGAGAGTCATCTCTCTAGTGCACGGTGGTGGTCACAATTGGTATTGCTTTGCATAGTGAGCCCTACACGTGCATACTGTAAGTGCATCGACAAAAAACATGGTGCAATCAAGAAGGGTAACTAGCATCTGATGATGAGGTTTCGACACTGAAAATTCTAACTCAAGATTTCAACATACATTTTTAATTCTTTTATTGTGCAAATGTATGTGCACCTATATGATATAAAGCACACATGCACTTACATATTAATCATGCATACTATAGGTTTATTCATTTTCAATTATGGTGCAAGCATGGAAACAATTGTCATGGTTTCTAAACAAAAAATCTCACCACTCATAACTTTACTCACAAATGAAATCACTCTTGTCTTCGCCCAAAACTCGTCTCATTTTCACTCAAGCATGGAATTATTATTTTTCATGATATTTACATATCCATTTGTTGTGAAAATGGAAGTTTACCTATGGGAATTAAAACATTTGCTCATTTAGACTTAAAATACTCATAGTTTAAATGCAATGCAACTCAAATGGTACATAAAACATCAAGGCTAAATGAAGGTTTCTATTGAAAAAGGATTTCTCAAATCTATGCACTTCTCCTCATCTTCTTCATTTTTTCTCAATCATTCCTTACACCTATAGAAACTAAACAAATGATGAGGAACACCAAATCAAAATGATATTATATGTATATGCAATCCATGAAAGAACTTTATGAAAATCCATCTACAATAAAGCATAACAAGAAGTAGTTGCCTTCCATACAATCCATTCAAACTCAAGATCTCCAGTTGGTTCTACATCAACGCCTTTTCTCAAAAACCCATAAGAATAATCAATAACATCATATTCAATCAAGCTTTTTGGACAAAATTCAATCGTTTGAACATTAGATGCATCTTTTTGAATTGCATTAAATTCATATCTCTCATTCGACATGTATTCATTATGTGAGGATGCTCCATTAAATTCACCTACTTGTGCACATTCAAAATCATGCAATTCTAGACTAGCATACATCAAGTCAAGAATCGCATCTTGAGCTATAACATTGTCATACATACCCATTGAAAATAGATCTCAACAATCAATCAAAATCAAGCTTTCATCATACTCATCATAATTCCATACTTTTTCACATATGTTCAACTCTTCATCATGCAAAAGCTTATGATTGGGAGAGAATGCATCATGGTTTTTGTTCTCCTTTAAATAAATCTCATGTCTCTGACCCCCATCTACCTCTTGAGGAGCATAAACAAGAGTATCCTTAGCTCCAAAGTGTTAGTGAAAAGTGCTTTATCTTCCTCATTGTGGGAAACCTTGACATCTACATCACTAACTACTTCAGAACTCAAATCCCTCATGCTCTAAACATCACTCAAGGTTTACCATCGTATGATTCACTATAACCTTCTACCCAAATATGCTCTTGATCTTTGATCAAACTGACATCTTGCTCTTCTTCCACATCCATATGGATTTGTTGTAAAAACCCCAAACATATTCATTTTTTGGTCCAATATTATTTCTCCTTCTTTGTGGAGGGATTCCGTTTCATCATATTAAAGGAATTCTTGTTCATCAATATTACTAGATTCTTGCCTTTCCAAGTCAAACTTATCACATTCTCCATATGCACTTACATCCTCGAGATCCTTTCTAAGCATGTACCCATGGTTTAATGTCAAGTTCTTTATTCAAAATTTCATTGTAGGATTCTTTATCTGTCTCATCTACTTCTTTCTCATTCTCTTTAGAGGATGTAATTTTGACACCCTCTTCATACATTTATTCAATCATAGACTCTTGCTCACATATTTCATCATGTGTGAATATCTCAATACATTCATTCAAATAAATTGAATCTTTGTTCATCAGTTTGTGTCCAAATTCATCAATGACGCTATTTGATTCAGTCTTTTCATGTTCAGTCTCATTAGATAATATGCTTTCATAAAATCCTTCATACATTTCAATGAATATCACATTTTTCACCTCATGCCAAAACTCTTGAGCACACGGATTTAACTCATCAAAGTCATCATTCCCATCCGAATGTGTCTATTCATAGAGTGTGCAATTACTTGCGTACATATTACTGCTCAGAAATCCAATCGATAGGCTATCCTCTTTATTATGAGTAGGACCATTGTCTTGTATCTCTGAACATACATCCAATGTGGCATCACTCAAAAGTGTATCATGGTTTTGATCCTCAATTAGACTATCCTTAGGTTTGCCATCATTCTCTTCTCTGTCAGCATACCTTTCACTATTTAGAGGAATCATCATTGGCATGACATCCTTATTATGAGTAGATTCAATTTATGGCATCTTTGTATATGTTCAAAATCTAGAATTATTCATATCCATTTCATTTCTTATAGGATCATCTATTGATATGTCCTTGGACTTAGCATCATACTCACTTCCAATATTTTCATGTAATTGATTCATTAGGTCATATGTTGTGCTTGGAATATGTTTTGGAAAAGACATATTTATATCAATCGACACCAAATCACTTTCCAAACCTTGCATGGTGTCATCACTTGAGAATGCATCTCAAGCTTGAAATTCACATTGAATCACTAGATTTCCTTGGTATATTTCATCTTTTATCTTCATCTGCTCACCTTGAAACCTCGCAGATATCTTGAAACCTTGGTTAGAATTATGTCTTGCTTCTTGGTTGATTTGATTTCCCTGTATTGGATGAGATAAGTTTATCATATTAGGGAAAGCCTTGTCTTGATTCTTGTTGAGTTTTATTGAATTTTATTTTGTTTTTATTTATGTTTGTATGATTTGAATTTGATCAGCTTTCGAGTCCAATTCCTTTGATCTTCACATATTTGGGGTTTGTGCATTTGTAGCACTTAAGAATGTGTTCATTTTAACAAAATCTTTGGGGTTTGTGCATTTGTAGCACTTAAGAATGTGATCATTTTAACAAAATCTATAGGCTCTCGACACCTTGGAATTTTAAAGATCACATTGATCACACTTGTAGGATTTTCCTGGTAACCCTCTTCCTTAGTATGTATGTTTAGTCCAAGCATGTCTGCTTCATGCCCAATTGGGGTTTCTAAAACTTTATGGACTTGTGTATATAATTTTAGTATGCATGAAGAACAACTCTCCAATCATTAAGGAATTTTTTAATTGTTTCTTTCTTCTTAACATATTTCTTAACATATATTCTTATATAAGCTTCATGGACAAGTGTCCAATCCTCTCTGAGTCTCAATTTGGAATCCATGTCTTGCAAGAATGGAATTAATTCCTCTTGGGCTTCAACACCTATTGCTCATAGAAATAAATGCACCTTTTTGTGTCTTATACACCTCTTATTGTGCTTATACAAATCATCAAATTATCTCTCAAAATCTTTCTTATTCTCAAAAACCATTTGGTTCTTAAGAATATGAACCAACCTCAAGAAGGATTTACGAATCACTTTATCTATGCCCTCTAGCATGAACTGCTTAAGGAGCACCACTTTCTAGTAAGACCATGTTGTTTGTTTTATCTACATGAGTTGATCACATATGTTGAATTCAGACACATAGATAAAGTTTTCGCATAACTCATGGTCTTTCATCGGTGTTAGACCAATGCCTAGATACTTCACCTTGATTTCAAAGTCTTTGCAGAATTCAATCACATTTTTTCCATTGAAAAATCCACATCGCTTGGTTAGTCACTCATGGAGTAAGTGGATAGTTGTATGTTGTATATCCTCTCTTTGAAAGCATATGAATTGGGCTAGAAGATCTTCCATGTTCATTGTGCTAAACCTTGCATCATCAACTCCCCGATTTACTCATCCCCTCCTTTCACGTCAAGTTCACCAAGTATGTTGTGGTTTTTTGGAAAGGAGGGAGAACATAAAGTTAGAGCCCACATGGAGATGTTTTGGAACATTCCTAGAAGCAAAAGAGATGAAGTTTTCTACATGCATATGCGTTTAAGCTCTATTGCACTTGGTCCCTAAGTTTGAGCACAAAGGTTCACATCAAGTATGAATTATGCTTGGAATACACTTTTCGAGTATAGAAAAACATTCATTCGTGTTTTTCATAAAAACTCTCATGCTACATTCAAAAAGATCGTGTTAAATTATAATAACTTTAAAGTAGAAAGGTATCTCCATATTGGTATAAGTAAAGGAAACTAAGAGAGAGCAATAGTTTTTCAAGGATAACTTGGACTAATCCCCTAGTTGCGATGACACTAGGATATAAATTTTCCTCAGCTTTTTAGTCTTCCCACCTTTTCACTACCCTTGGTACTCTCGTTGTCTACTTGTTACTTATCAACCTGAAAGTATAAGAGGCATCAATAGACCCAAAGTCTTGTATTATCAAAGTTCCCTTCTACATATCTCCATTCTTTTGAGGCTTAGGGGAAGTTAGTTTAATGAAATCTCATAAGCTGATTATCTTGTTGATACAAGACAAAAACGGATTCTAGACATCTTCATGTTTGAACATTTGAAATTATAAGACATAGGATGTAGAAGGAAAATTGGAGGAATGTTACGCATGCCACTTAGTATGAGAAAAGAGTATAAGCCTTGTGTAAAACTAGTTAAAGGTAATGTCCATGAAGAATCCTTATGTATGCCTTACATAGCCTTCATTTAGTTCTCCTTGGTACTTGTTTCTTCCTAGAACTTCCTTTAATCTTGGCCTATAGGAAGTGATTGCACTTAAGGTACTTCTATTGAGATGTTCAGAAGCTCTTCGGAAGCAAGGGGTTGTGCTCTTAAGCTTTTTTAACACCTTATGGTGCTTTTCCCCCCGTTAAAGCTCATACCAAACATTTGTGCAAAGTGCCTTATAGTTTGTGTTGATGTGTGAAACATCACAAGAAATGAATTAATGTGACACTAGGCAACCTCTATGGTCACCATTAACTCATTGCCACTCCAAGCTTTGATAAATGGTAGCCAAAACTAAGAACTTTACTTCTTTAGAACTTTCTAGTCATTGAAATGACATACCTTCCATATTTTGGTAATTTTGTTTAGCACAAAGATTATTTTGGTGGAGGATAAAAGTAGAAGAGAGGAAATTTCCAACAAGCTATTATTTGCAAGAAACGAATCTCTACAACTCAAGTTATGGCCTTCACAAGATGACTATGTCTAATTGCCAAAATTGGAAGTTTTGCCTGTTATAGTAAGAGCGCTTGTCTAAAAATGAAAATTCGATGCCTAGCATCAACCTGCAATGAGAACACGATGCCGCATAAAACCTCAATCTTTTAGATGCCAAAACAATAGGTGATTTCATGCACACTTAGACCATCACTTATCAATTGGAATTCGATGCTAGGCATCAAGTTGCTTCAACAAGGTCATGATTTGCAAACACTTTAGCACTGAATGAAATAGATAAATGAAAATATGACTTATCAACACAGATTCGATGTCAAGCATCGACTTGCTTGAAAAACTTCAACTTCTGAAATCATTAAACAGAAGTCAAACTCTAGAGATGGAAGAAGAAGATTTATATATAGAAGTTTAATCAACTCTCTTCATAACTATGAAACCTCAAAAATGCACAGGTGCTTTCTCACACAGAGAAGCCCGACTATTCTGAGTCATACAAAATGAGTTCTAACTCACTCTCTCAACTACTATTCACTTCATTCTCTCTTACGTGATAGTTGATACAAACCAACTTATATAGTTTTTCTCAATCTCATGACTTTTAAAAAACTTCTAGAACTAAAGTGAACTAATCTTTACAAATATAATACACGTGAATTTGTCCCTTCACATAGGCATGTGAATTTCTTCTAAAGCTTTGACCTTCAAATATATGTCCAATTAGTGATTGTTTCTCCAACAGCCCCCTAGATCACTAATTGACATTCTCTGTTTCTTGATATCATCTTCTTTTATTTTACTCCTGCCATACTTTTGAATATGTTGGTCTTCACACCATCCAAGCTCTTTTTCATTGTCTCTGCTATCTGATCTTTTGTAGAAATGTACTCCACTTCAATTTCTTTCTCCATTACCTTTTCTCTCAGGAAATGATAATGTATCTCTATATGTTTTGTTCTTGCATGAAATAGTAGATTTTGCTGCAAGATAAAGTGAACTCATGTTATCTCCATGTATTGTAGGTATACCTTGATTAATTCCCAAGCTTTTGAACAATGTCTGCATCCATATGACCTCCTTAGCTGCCTCTACAAGTCCTTTGTACTCAGCTTCAGTTGATGATAATGCTATTGTATGTTGTTTCTTTGAACACCAACTTACAAGCTTATCACCAATGTATATCGTGTATCCATGTGTTGATCTTCTGTCATCTTGACTACCTACCTAGTCTAAATCACTATAGGCTCTCAACGTCAAATCTGATGTAAAAGGATGATACAATCCTTTCTTTATGGTTCCTTTGATATATCTAAGAACTCTTTGACCTGCAATCCAATGTGGGTCCTTTGGACAATGCATGAATTGTGAAAAAACTCCCACTACATAACTAAGATTAGGTCTTGTTAGTGTCGCATAAATCAAACTACCCACAAGAGATTGATACTTCCTCATATCTTTGTATTCTGCACCATCATATTTACTGAGCTTGTGATTAACTTCAAGTGGAGTTGAAGCTTCTCTGCAATTTTCCATACCAAACTTCTTTAATAGGTCCAGAAGATACCTTTCTTGTGATACATATATGCCATGATCTGTATAAGTGACTTCCATTCCAAGAAAGTATGATAACTTTCCTAGATCACTGAACTTGAACTCTTTCTCAAGTAATCTCTTGACCTCCTTGATTCCTTCATCTGAAGTACATGTGATTATAATGTCATTTACATAAATACAAATATAGATTGTACCTTCATCTATTCTTTGGATGAGTAGACTTGAATCTGCTTTTGAACTTTGATATCCAAGTTCATTGAGATACTTCACTAGTCTATAGTTCCATGCTCTTGGAGCTTGCTTCAATTCATAGAGTGCTCTTCTCAACCTGCAAACAAAATTTGGATACCTGGAATCTATAAACCCTTGAGGTTGTTCCATGTATACCTCATCTGATATGTATCCATTCAAAAATGCATTCTTTATATCCAATTGACTTAGGGTCCATCCTTTTGAAGCCACAATAGCAATGATTGTCCTTATAGTTGACATCTTAGCTACAGGACTGAATGTCTCATCATAATCTATGCCATAGGTTTGGGCATAGCCTTTCACCACTAGTCTAACTTTGTATCTGGCCATACTTCCATCTGCAAGCTTCTTCACTTTATAAACCTTTTTATTTCCAATTACCTTTTTACCATTTGGTTTAGGAACAAGTTCCCATGTCTTGTTCTCCTCTAATGCATTGACTTATTCCTTCATTGCTTCTTCCCATTGTTTCTTACCTTTTACTTCATCATAGTTCTGAGGTTCTTCATCATCTTTGACCATATATGCATAGTTCTTCTGGGTTATGTAAGAATTATCATAAGAATACCTTTTTGGTTGCCTTCTTGTCCTACTTGACCTCCTTGGTTCACATTCTTTATGTATATCTAGATACACCTCTTCATCAAATATAGAAGCTTCTTCATTTCTTCTTGTTAATCCACTTCTGGATGTACTTGCTTGCATATACTCTTCATCTCTATTCACCTGCACAAATGATTTTCCTTTCTCACATCTTTTTACTTATTCTTCAAATTCTTTAGTTGTATGACTTTGATCTGCATACCAACTTTTCTGTTCATCAAATGTAACATCTCTAGAAACAAGAAATTGTTTGGTTAGAGGATTCCACATCCTATAACCCATCTGCTTTTCATCATAACCAATGAACACATACTTTTCTGACTTTGGTTCAAGTTTATGTCTAAGTTGTGATGGCACATAAGCATATGCAATTGATCCAAACACTTTACAATGATCTAGTGTTGGTTTCTTACCCCACCAAGCTTCATATGGAGTCATTCCATTTAGAGCTAGACATGGTAATCTATTCACAAGATATGTAGCTATATTTATAGCCTCAGCCCAAAGATAATTTGGAAAATTCTTCTCCTTCATCATAGTTCTAGCAAACTCAACCAAAGTCCTCATTCTTCTTTCTGCTACACCATTTTGTTGTGGTGTATACCTGCAGGTTATTTCTCCCTTAATACCTCCATTCCAAAGATAATCATTGAACTCTTGGGAGAAGTATTCTCCCCCTCCATCAGACCTTAGTCTCTTAAGCTTTTGACCTGTGACTTTCTCTCCATATGCATGAAAATGCTTGAAAGCTCCAAACACTTCTGATCTTTCCTTCAAGACATATAAAGTTATCCATCTTGTAGCATCATCAATGGAAAGAACATAATACCTTGAGCCACTGATAGATCCTTCTTTTGTTGGTCCCCATACATCTGTATGAATGAGCTCTAGTAATCCATCATGTTTCAATCCTTTCTTCTAAAATGGTAACCTGTGTGCTTTTCCCATCTAACATGCTTCACATTTATAAATCATATGTTGACTCTACATATTTGGTAATCCGAGTATAGAATAATTTGCCACCATAGCTTTAATTCCTCTTTCATTGAAATGACCTAATCTCTTATGCCAGAGATCAAGGTCTATAATCACTCCTTCACCATGTGTGAGCAAAGCTTGACCAATGTTCCCTTGCACTCCTAAAGTAAAGAGTCTACCTTCTTTCTTACCACAAACAATCTGATTATATCCATTCTCTGGATCCTCAACAAATACTCCTTCATTTGTAAACCTGACTTGAAAACCTTTTTCAACTATCTATCTCACACTAATCAAGTTCTTAGGTATTGTGGGAACATATAAAACATTGGTAAGCAAATCTGCTCCACTCTTGCATTTCACTTTTCCAATTGAATGTACACTATGTCTTGTATTATCACCTATTTGAACTGTATGACTAGAAATGCCTTTTTCAAATTCTGACATCAATTCTATGTTTCTTGAGAAATGATTAGAACATCCATAGTCAATGTAAAATATGTTTAGATCTTCTTTATCTGATGTGCTGATTGAATTCATCATCAATGATGTATGACTTTCATTTTGTGTGTCATTTTCATAATTGTAGTAGGTGTTGTAGGATGGATTCTGTCCCCAACTTCTTCCTCCACCTCTACCATAGCCTCCTCTTGGACTCTGTCTACCTTTCTGAGAGTAACTTTGATATCTTCCACCTCGGCCTCTACTATTGTTGTTTTGATTCTAGTTTGATCCTTGTTGATTATGCTAGCAGTCATGATCCAAATGAGTGCTCATTCCACAGATCCAACAAGCCTTCTTGGTGTTATTCTGATTACCTCTTCCTCTTCCAAAGCCTCTTGCTCTTCCTCTGCCTGTGCCTCTACCTCTTGCATAATAAACTTGAGAACTTGACTCTTCTTCATCCTTTGCTTTACCTTTATCTCCTTTCTTCTTATTCTTCACAAACATTGAAGAACTTTGTCCTTTCTGTTGACAAGACAAAAGCTTTCCACCTTTCATCTCCTCTCAAGCCTGCAAGCAGTTGAGCAATCAATCAATGATCTTCAACATCTTCATCTATGGATCCAAGACTATCTGCTAGATCCTTCATCTTAGTGACATAATCACTAATACTTTGACTTGGCTTCTTCTTGAATGTTGTAAAATCTGACCATAGACTTGCTTTCCTTGCTTTGGTGGTACTTTGGAAATGGTACTCCAATGCATTCCATATATCTTCAACTGATTCCAATTCTTTGATGTGTAGTAGCAAATGATATGAAATTGTATTGTAGATGTAAGCTTTTGCACTTGCATCCTTCTTCTGCCAATGCTTTTAAGTCGAGTTCTTCTTTCTTTGGTCGACTTTCATCTTCAAATACTGGCTTCTCTTCTTCATCTGTTACATATACCATGAGATCCTTACTCATAAGTAAGGCTTCCATTCTCATTACCCATGCGAGGTAATTATCTCTATCCAGTTTGTCAATGGAGATATGATCTTCCATAACTCTTTACTTTTGCTTCAACCTGTGATTTTAAAGGCTAAAGACTAATACCTTTTGGAGTTCTTTGTGTATGAATATACTTCTGAAGTATCCTTTTGATGTCTTGTGTCTTTGAATGCTTCAGCTTTCAAACTTTAATGAAACATTTCCAAAACTTTTCATACCTTTGATGCCTTCTACTCTCGAGAATCTTTATGCTCTGATACCACTTGTTGATGTGTGAAATATCACAAGAAATGAATTAATGTGACACTAGACAAACTCTATGGTCACCATTAACTCATTACCACTCCAAAATTTGAGAAATGATAGCCAAAACCAAGAACTTGTCTTCTTTAGAACTTTCTAGTCATTGAAATGACATACGTTCTGTATTTTGCCAATTTCTCTTAAAAAAAAGATTAGTTTTCCAAGATCTTTTGGAAATAAATGCAGACAAGAAGATCTTTCCAACGAGCTAGTATTTGCAACAAATGGATCTCTATAACTCAAGTTATGGCCTTCACAAGATGGCTATGTCTAACTATCAAAATTGGAAATTTTGCCTATTATAGTAAGAGCGTTTGTCTAAAAATGGAAATTCAATGCCTAGCATCGACTTGCAATGAGAATTCAATGATGGGCATTGACTTGAGGTGTTTTTAGCCACTTTTCAATAGGAATTCGATGACAAGCATCGACTTCTTGCATAAAATCTCAACCTTTTAGATGCCAAAACAATAGATGATTTCATGCACACTTAGAACATCACTTATCAACTGGAATTTGATGCGAGCCATCGAGTTGCTCCAACAAGTTCATGATTTGCAAACACTTCAACACTGAATAAAATAGATAAATGAAAATATGACTTATCATCACAGATTCGATGCCAGCCATCGATTTGCTTGAAAAACTTCAACTTCTGAAATCATTACACAGAAGACAAACTCTGGAGATGGAAGAATAAGAATTATACATAGAAGTTTAATAAACCCTTTTCATAACTATGAAACCTCAAAAATGCACAGGTGGTTTCTCACGTAGAGAAGCCCAACTATTCACAGTCATACAAAATCAGTTCTAACTCACTCTCTCAACTACTATTCACTTCATTCTCTCTTACGTGAAAGTTGATACAAACTAACTTATATAGTTTTTCTCAATCTCATGACTTTTCAAAAACTTCTAGAACTAAAGTGAACTAATCTTTACAAATATAATACACTTGTGAATTTGTCCCTTCACATAGGCATGTGGTTTTCTTCTAAAGCTTTGACCTTCAAATATATGTCCAATTAGTGATTGTTTCTCCAACAGTTTGCAAGAAGACATTAGAGGTATTTGAACAAAGAGATCATTTCCTCGCTTTGAAGTATTGCAATAGATGTCCATATGTAGAGAACATAATTGAACTTAAACTATCCTCAAAAGTAAGTAATGGCACAAGAACTAGCTAGGAAGAAAACACTAATATAGACTTGTACAATGTTAACTCTCTTTGTGTGTATAGCACGTTCGCAGAAGTTCTTGCTAACTAGAATTTAGAACACCAAGTTTCCATGAAAGAAAGCAGACAATATACATCCCTTCATGTGTTTGACTTGAAAACTTCAATGCACTTAACCCCTTTCAACTCCACAGTTTAGTTGCACACTCCTGCTCATGTATACATACGCATAGAAAGCAAACATGATTAGCTAGTTGAAGCGGAATGAGAGAAGTTCTACACATCTCAAAAAATAGGAGAATTGTATTATCCAGGCATTTGTGGACCACGCAACAGGCATAATGTTAATAACTTCATCGAAAACCATGTTTCGATTATTAAATAGTTATGTTACCACTCAGAAAATGTCGAAGAACGATTCACTCTGATGCAGCTATTGTAGCTGGGGCTTTGTCTTTTTAGTAGGCGTTCTCTTCATTTTCTTTTTGAGGTAACAAAAAGATTTAAACCTTTATGTATAATCGAGTGCAGTGCTCATAACATTTGCAACATTCCTTCTTCGTGATGCTCACTCACTTGACATGACATTCAGTCACATGATCGGTGAGAGAGAGGAAGTAAGCACAAGAAGAATCCGGTGGCTGTGTTCAAATCAAGTGGTATCCAAACCGATCTGTGTCTCCCATGTTTTAAATAGTAAACAAAGATAACGAAATTGTTTAGTACATGCCAATAAGAATAGACATAGATTGTTCAATGCTGGAAGAAAATTATATGTCTAACAAGCATTACAAATAAAATTCAAAGTAATGAACTCAACCTCTGGGAGCATAGCAGCGGCATCATATCTGACTCATCCAAGCAGCTTTGGGTGTCCATGAGTAGCCATTTTTTTGCTCTGGTTTCTCAAACGTTCCCTGGTTTAGTTTGCGTGAACTTCATGTAATTCAGTAGGACACCATTTATTGACCCAACCCATCGGGTTGTCGCTGGATGTTTCCCTTTCAATTCTATCTAATGTTAGTATGGCTATCCTCCATCCTTGAATATATTTGAATCCCTCTCATTTATTGTACATCGTGCACGTTGTCTTCGTCAAATCTTCTTACAAAGACAAATAGAGAAAAGAAACGGCAGTCTTCATCTCCTGGGTTCTCTCATCACAAGAGAAAGGCATGCCTCTGTATCACCTCTAAAAAATATCCAAGTCAAACAGGATGTGCGTGCTCTTACTCCCTCTCATAATATGCCTCTTTTGAACTGCACAATCTACCACAAAAAGGAGAGCACAATCACCTCTCCACATAGATTTCCTTCACATGCTGCCATGGGTTATTTCCATCTGCTTGCCTCTCTAAAATTGGAAAAACACCTCAAAGCCTAAAATCCTAGAGGAATCTTCTCAAAAGAAATTATATTCTCTAGCAAAGTTATGTGTATGACCCCTTTTTTTACTAGCTTGGGAAGAACAGTGTTTGTATAAAAGCTTATAGGTGCCCATTGTTGGAACATCAAGCTTTCATTATGCTTGAGATGGATATTCTCTTCATCAAATTTATCATTTGGATGGTTCCATATATTTACCTTAAGAATAGCACTTATGTGCACATTATTTCTTTCTATTAATTGGATGTCATGATTTAGAAGTGGTTGAGATTGATTCTCAATCAATCAATAAAGAAAGTAGATATGAATTCACCTTTCTCTTTTCCTAGATTGTAGGAAAAGATTCTAATCAATATAAACTTCCAAACTCGCCTAATTTAGAATGCAAATTCATGAAGAAAAGGCATGTTCATATCCTTAGAAGTCCATGTAAAGACTCAAAAACATGTTTACATTAATTAGAGTGTTGATCTGAAGCAATACATATACTCTTTGATCATTGCTTGGTGTCGTTTCTATTCTCTGCTCCTTCTTCCTCGGACTCAGTCAACTTGCAAAGATTTTGGTTCTCTCTATTGATCTCCAAATCATGTGTTTAAGGATTGATTGGAAATTTATACATGTCTAGTCTATGTATACAAATTTCCAAGTCATTTGGTTCAATAATTTCAGAGAAATTGGAGTTTTACAATCTCGGGCTCATTGTCTACACATCCCTGAAAAATCAGGATGACATTGAATGAGTGTTAAGATGATTGGTTCTTCATTAACTGATATAAATTAGGGATTTTATGCATTTTATCAAGCCAACCATACGTATGAAACTCCCTTAAGAGGAATGTTTCCAATTGTAACTGTATTCACTGCTCGAAGTGTTTGACGACTTGCTTCGATCCTTTTTTTGGAAGGTTTTTGTGAGCTAGTCAAGGTGCAAGTTATCTATTTTGCATCAACTTGTACCTATTGGGTTTTATTGTACTAACCACAAGCCCAAAAGGTCTACTTTACATATCCAAATATCTAGGGCTGGTCCTATGGTGGTTTGTTGGACCAACTTTACCACTTGACAACACAATTATGCTGCTTGGAAAATCAGAATGGAGACTTATTTGCAATTAAGAAATCTATATGAGATTGTATCAGGTGTTGAAGAAATGCCTATTCCAAGATCCAAAGGAAGACCTACTCACTCAAGACGAAACAGATAAGCTCACACTTTGATGTGCAAGGGACGCTCAAGAAAGGTCATACATACTCAACTCTATCTCTGATTTTCTATTACCACATATTAGAGGATGCAAGACATATCAAGAGACTTGGGATGCACTAGAGACTTCTTTTCTGCTACTAGAAAAGCAAGGAAGAACCATATTTAGAATGAGTGCAATCAGATGAAGAAGAATCCAAAACAAATCATCACTAGGTTTGTTACAAAGACAAATGAGGTTGCTGATCAATTGGCATCAATTGGGGAGATGATTGAAGAAGAGGTCATCATGAGGCAGATTCTCAATGGGATTAGAGGTGACAAGAAATGGCAATCTTTCACCATAGCCTATGATCTAATCATGGATGTGTAAACTCCAGACTTCAACATCTTTCTTGGACAACTCTTCAATCAAGAGACAAACAATAGCATAAAGGAAGGTAACTCCTATTATGGTAATTCAACTAGTGCTCTATATGCAAATAAGAAGGACAAGAAGTTGAAAGGCAAGAAGAAGTAAGAAGATGAAGAGGAGACTTACCAAGCCAATTTTGCAGGCAAGAGCAAGAGGAAAGGGAAGAAGAAAGGACCAAAGCATGACAAAACCAAAGGCCAGAATGTTCAGCCTTGTGCCATCTATGATAAGACCAACCACACCACTCATAATTGTTGGCTCAATGGGAAGACCCAAAAAGAAGGTGGAAGAGGTGGATATGGCACCAATAGAGGTAGAGGTGGACACAACTTCAACAATAACAATAGAGGCCATAACAAAAGGGAGTAAAACAATTATTCTGAAGATAAAAACATGAAGACTCATTGCTTTTGATGAATCTAAGCCACAAGGAAGGTAAAGAAGATGATCATTATTCTACATAGATTTAGGATGTTCAAATCATGTTGCAGGGAACATAACTCTCTTATCTGATTTGGAAATTCCAAAGCATAGACATGAAGTTCAAGCAGGGGATGATAGAAAGCATAGTGTGAAGAAGATTGGTAGTGTCAAACCTTGCAATGGCATGACAAATATTATCAACAAGGTACTTTATGTTCCCACTGTTACAAAAAACCTAATAAGTGTAGGCCAAATAGTTGAGAAAGGCTTGCAAGTTAGGTTCACCCAACATGGAGCTTTTGCTGAAGATTCATGTCAAGGCTTCAAGAATATAGCTAGAGGTGAGAATCACGGTAGGCTCTTTACTTTTGAAGTAGGAGAAACCAAAAACATAGCTCTATTCAACTTTGGGTCTGAAACCCTAAGTGAGCTTGAAGTGTGGCATAAGAGGCTAGCTCATGTGAATGAAAGAACCATCCAAATCACTTTAAGGTATGACTCCTTATGAAGCATGGTATGGAAGAAAACCTAGTCTTGGACATTGCAAGGTGTTTGTTTGTTTAGCTCATGTTCATGTACCATCACAAATAAGAGGTAAGCTAGATGAAAGGGCAACAAAGGTAGTGTTTATTGGGTATGACTCAACTTAGATGGGTTATAGGTTCTAAATCCTTCAACCAACCAATTCACTACAAGTAGAGATGTTGTGTTGAAGAACACAGGTCTTGGTATGATGAAGACAAACAAAAGGTAACTCTTACCATATCTTGATTCTGATTCTCATCAATTAGAGAGCAAGCATGATACACACGTCTAGGATCCAAGAAGTGATACAAATGATGAACAAGATGAAAAGGAAAAGGATTACAAGTTATCTAAGTCAAGAGACAAATCAAAGATGCAAGAGTGTGGAGGATGCTCCAAGCAAGCATCTCGAAGGTCAACAAGGGAGAAAAGACAACCAAAAAGGTATGGATATGATTCCACATTTGTTACAACGTATTCAATCTACTTGGCAAAGGATTCAATTTCAAAGGAACCCTCAAGCTATGAAGAGCCAAAGGGAAACCCTAATTGGGAAAAGGCCATGAAAGAAGAAATATATAGATTGAAGGAGATGGACACTTGAGATTTGGTTCCAATGTCACCCAATCAAAAGGTACTTGGTTGCAGATGGGTCTATAAAGTTAAAAGAAATTCAAATGGATCAGTTTGTAGGTACAAGGCAAGATTAGTTGCCAAAGGATGCTCAGAAACTCATGGTATAGACTATGAGGAAACATTCTCATGAGTTGCAAAGATGACTACAATCAGAACATTGATAAGTGTAGTTGCTACAAGAAATTGGAGATTCTTCCAACTTGATGTGAAAATGCATTCCTAAATGGTTGGATAAGTGAAGAGGTATACATTTCACAACCACCAAGTTTTGAAAACCCTTATCATATATCTTATGTTTGCAGAATTAAGAAAGCCTTGTATGGATTGAAACAAGTTCCTAGATCTTGGAATTATAGGTTGGTTACATACCCTCAAGATCAAGTGTTCAAACCTAGCAACTCAGATCCTTCTCTATTCATTAAAAGGAACACAAAGCTTGCAAGCACACCTTTGGAATTGAACCATAAACTAAGTGTTTATGAAGGTGAGTAGATTAATGATCCTAAAGAGTATCAAAGCTTAGTTGGTAGCTTGATATATGCTACTCACACAAAACCTAACATATCATATAGTGTAGAAGTGCTTAATCAATTCATGCACTCAGCTAGAAGGCCACACATAGATTTTGCAAAGAGAGTACTCAAGTACCTCAAAGGGACACTTAACAAAGTTATCTATTATCCTTACTCTTTAGATTTGGATATCAAAATCTATTCAGATGCAGATTGGGCAGGAGCAAATGATGATAGAAGAAGCCACTCTGGATACTTGGCATTTGTAGGTTCAAAATTGGTGTCATGGAGTTCCAAGAAGCAACCAACAGTTGCTTTATCTTCAATTGAAGCAAAATGTAGAGGTCTAACTTTTGAAACTCAAGAAGCAATATGGCTCAAGGAGTTGTACTCAAATTTGGGACTTGTAAGCTCCAAATCTCACTTACTCGGAGATAATGTAAGTTCCATGCATCTATATGCAAATCCAATTTTTCATGCAAGGGGAAATCACATAGAATTCCATTACCACTTTCTAAGAGAGAAGCTTATGGCAAAGGAAATTGACATTTCATTTGTTCGTATTAAGAAGCAAATAGCTGACATGAAGACAAAGGCACTTGATGGGATAAAGCTTTGTAGATTCAAAGTTATGGCAGGTATTCAACCTATCACAGAATGAAGACTCAAGTATAATTTAGCTTGAGGGGACCTTTTGGAACATCAAGACATCATTATGCTTGAGGTGGATATGCTCTTCATCAAATTTATCATTTGGATGGTGCCATATATGTACCTTCAAGAATAGCACTTATGTGCACATTATTTCTTTGTATTAACTGATTGATTACTCATGATCATTTCTTATGAGGTTCCAGTTATTTACCTTTGTGAAAGGAAAGAGTAAAAGGGCTAGAAGCTACAAGTTATAAGTGTTTGAGATTTATTCTCAATCAATCAATCAAGAAGTAGATATGACTTCAATTTTCTCTTTTCCTAGATTGTAGAAAAAGATTGCAATCTATCTAAACGACCAAACCTGCCTAATTTCGAATCCAAATTCATGAAGAAAAGGCATGGTCATATCCTCACGAGTCTATATAAAGACTCAAAAAGATTTGTACATTAAGTAGAGTCTTGATTTTAAACAATACATATACTCTTTAATCATTGTTTGGTGCCATTTCTATTCTCTGCTCCTTCCTCTTAGTCAACTTGCAAAGATTGGTGTTCTTTGAGCTCCAAATCCAGTGTTTAAGTATTCATTGGAAAGCTATAATTGGCTAGTTTATGTGCAAAACGTTTCAAGTCATTTGGTTCATTAATGTCAAAGAAATCTAAGTTTTATTGTCTCAGGGTCATTGTCTACACATCCCTAAAAAATTGGGATGACATCCAATTAGTGTTAAGGTGATTGCTCCTATTATTAATTGATATAAATTAGGGCTTTTATGCATTTTAGCAGGCCAACCCTATGAATGAAACTCCCTTAAGAGGAATGTTTCCAATTTTAACTCTACTAGCTGCTCTCAATGTTTGAAGTCATAACTTCCATTTATTTTTAGAAGATTTCTATGAGTTAGTCAAGTTGCAAGTTATTTGTTTTGCATCAACTTGTTCTTTTTTATGTTCCAAAGTACCTATTGGGTTTTATTGGACTAAGGACAAGCCTACAAGGTCTTATTTACATATCCAAAGAGCTAGGGTTGGTCCTATGTTGGTTTGTTGGACCAACTTCACCACTTGACAAATCAACTTTCCAAGCCTCTCCAAGCTTCTTGAATTTCTTTCACCCATGTCTTCACTTTAATATTAGGTATGAGGCTTCTATTATTCCCAAACTAGCTAAAATTTAGTCTCATAGACCCTTCACTTACTTGACTATACATGCCAAGGACTCAATGAAGTAGTCCTCATCATAGATATTCTCACAAACTTGAGAGCGAAATGGTAGAGATAGAATCTCCATGACACTCTATAAATCCAAATTTTCATGATATTGTGGAGATCTTTCCTATAAATTGATCAGCAGATAGAATCTCTCTCCACTTCTTCTTCTATATCCACTTCTAACATCAAAAGCATGTTATCATCCTTCTTTGGTACAAAATTTTTATCGTTGTTTGCTCTAGTATCCTCTTCCTAGGAATCTTGAGTATCCTCATGTGTTTGGTCAATACAAGGTCCTATTATGTCAAGCTACATGTTATTTGAAGGAGGCATTAGATCCAAATGAGTTACAATTTTTGGCATATTATGATCTTCAGATACTTGTTTCTATTTTGGATCCACTTGTATGACATACCAGAAAGTTTATATCAACATAATTTTGCACAAAAAATATTTTTTCACATTGTTTAAAAAATGTAAAAGTGTCATAAGAATTTGATCAAAATTTTGTTGAATTTTTGTACAAAGCCACTAAGATCTTTTTGTATAGTTACATTTCGGCCAACAATGATCACTTTAAACCATTTCACATCCAATAGAGACATTGAACCATAAAGACAAATCTACAAGATATCTTTGATCATACCACAATAATCTATATTAGAGATTTGATCATTTGTGTTTCATGCACTTACTCTGCTTGTTTGTATGAAGCGTACAAGTACACCATAACCATAGTGGTATGACCGTCATGGGTCTCCTTGAGCCAAATTTGTTTTCCATATTGACATAATGCATTGTATCTATGATACCTCCAAACACGTTCCAAAAGTAGTTTGTCTTCATTCTCACATATCACATGATCTGATGCAAGAGACTTAGAAATTCCTTTTTGATTCATTGGTTTGAAAAACAATTAATGTAGTTGACAAAATCTAGATATGGAAAATATCTTGTCTTGACATCACATCGATAAAGAGATGTATTTTCCTTTTGGTTGCTTCTTCACTTTTTCATATAGTTCGAAACATATTTCCACAAAGGTATGAGCATCCATGTGAAGGATAGGCCATGAAAGGACTGAGAATAAAATGATCTTAATAATATGATCAAGTCCAAAGTATCTACCGGTCCAAAGTGTCTACCAACAACAATATTGTGTGCAATTTCTAAGATTTTCAAATAGTCACTCCTATGTACACATAGTCATAGGTAGTCATCTCTATGACACTGGTAAAGATTGTCTCCAATAAATGCATAGCCTTGGGAATCTTGGGCTAGAATTTATTGTCTCCCTAAAGTCATATCCTTGGGAAACATTAAAAAAAAAAACTAACCAATGGAGTGCTCCATAGTGAAGTTGGAGGCATCTACATGGACATGGAATGGTTTGTTCTAGTTAGGAGTTGTTAGAATCAGTGTTGCACACAATCACCAAAAATAATTTTTCACATTCTTTGGTTCACTCAAGTTGATTAAAAGGTTGTACATTTGTTTGGCTATTATATCATACATCTGTATGACCTTCTATATTAACAACAACGGCCCATAAACGATTGTACTTCCTTCACTGTTAGGTCCGTGTAACTTTGCAATGGCTCTCACTTTATCTTCATTTATTGATGTATCATTCTTTTAAACAGTATGATCCAAAATTTTCCTTTATGTACCATGAATACACATTTTTTTTGGATTCAAACATGCTCGGTGTTCTCTACATTTGTCAAATATCTCACTACGCTTTGGGATGTGAATTTTTTCTTATGTAGGAATGTGCACAAATCATTCACATAGAATTCTAAATTATTTCTTAGAAACTCTTTAAATGTGTGACACATTAGCTGTCAAAAAATAGCAAGGACATTCGTGAGTTCAAAGGGCATCATGCAGAAGACATAAATTTCCCATTTAGTTGCAAAGGTGGTCTTGTGTTGAGCTTCTAGAGCTATGGCCACTAGGTCATAACCTAAAAATCTATCTAGGAAACTATACATTTCCTTGCCTACCACTCACTCCAAAATGTGTTTTGTGATAGGAAGAAAATAAGTATATTTGATTGTGGTTGCATTAGTTTTTTTCAAATTAATAGACACAAGTAGTAGATTACCGTTCTTTTTGTGCACAAACACAATGTCCGATACCCATTTGGTATGCTCAATTTCATAGATGGATTATAATTCTTTCAATCTATCAATTTCTTCTATCATTTTAGCTCCATCCATATCATTATAAGTGTAAGATTGTTGTTATGTGGTTTTAGCATGTAATGTCATAGGGTCCCTTTGTGAAAAAAAATTGGGTCGACACCTTTCAAATCTTTGTATGCCCATGGGAATACATCTCTATATCATAGGAGATTAGTTGACTGTTCTTGCTCTTCATCACTTAAATCATCTTTTATGTATGTGCATCGTTATTCTTTCTCTTCAATCATCACTATGATTTTCTTCATCACTTCTTTACTATCATAAGCTTCTTCAATTTGTTTCAGACTCTTCAACATTCTCATTAGGATTTTCCTATGTTCTATTTCATACTTCTTAAAGTTCTCTAGTAGTTCAAACAAAGATTCTTCCTCCAACTATGGGGATTTCTGATGTTTCTTCTTCTTTTATTCATCCTTGATTTTATTGGCTATGAATACTTTGTTCTTGGGTATACTTTTGTCTTGTTGCTTTGCTTTTACCCATTGTAAATATTCTTATTGTGAATTAAAAAAGGGATCCATCACTATGGATTCTAGGTCATCATCATCCTCCATGGGTTCAAATATAAATAAGGATATATCATAGCCCTCCTCATCACAATGGGGGGTCCATTGTTCTTCATTTACTACTATGTCTAGAATGGCTGATATTTTTTGCCCAATCATGTGGTTCAAATTCCTCATCAGGGAATATCATTGCTGCATAGAATGGGTCTTGCATAGGTCTAGTATTATGTGATGTTGTTGTTTCTCTAGATTATGATATTTTCTCTTCTTCTTATACAAAATCTTCATGCATCTTGTGAATAGTCCTTCCTTTCTTTTGCATAGAAGCTTGACATTTCATCAAACACCACATCCGTGCTTACCTTCACCTGTTGTGTGAGTGAGTTGTAGCATTTATATATCCCTTTTGCTCAAGGGAGTACCCAATGAAGATACATTTTTTTGCATCCAAAACATGTACATATGCAGTACATCCGAATACTTTCATATGTGATAAATTTGTCTTTTTACATGTAAATTTCTCTTCACGTGTAACTTGATGTACAAGAATAGTTGGAGTTTTATTCATGATGTATACAATAGTATGCACAAATTCAACCCAATGACAATGAGCCATATTTTTCTCAACCATCAAGGCTCTTGCTATTTCTACAATATGTCTATTTTTGCATTCAACAATGCCATTCTATTGTGGTGTGTACCTCCACAAAAAAATACCTTTGAATTCCATGAATTTTTAAGAAAGTATTGAAACCTTTTGGCATGTATTCACCTCCTCCATCATATCTTAATGTTTGAATATACTTCCACGTCTAGTTTTCCACCATAACCTTGAAGTTTTGAAAGAGATTAAACACCTCACTCTTCTCTTTCATGAAGTATACACACACTTTCCATGTATGATCATCAATGAGAATGACATAAAACGTGAAGTTCCCATAGATGTGGTCTTTGCATGACCCCAAACATTTGTATGTATTATTTCTAGCACATTCTCACTAACCTGATTGTCATGTGGGAATGATGCCCTTGATTGTTTACCAAATTGAAATGCTTCACATACCTTTTGCATCTCTACAACCTTGAAATCTAGTAATCCATTGACAAAGCTCCTTTGATTGCATCAATTTCAACCTCTACAAATTTGAATGTCCAATTTGATTGTGCCAAATCTCTATGGCAAGAATAACACCTACACCTTTTGCAAACATGGCTGCATTCATTTTTGGAATTTTCACATTTAAGAAGAACATCCTACCCACTTTATTTCCTTTGGGGAACAACCTTACATTCTATTTGTACTCTTGTACATATAAACCATTAGCATTGAACCTAACTTGTAATCCTTGGTCAACCATTTGTCCAACAGAAACTAGGTTCTTTGATATCTTGGGAACATGCACCACATTAGCAAGATGTTTTAACCTCCCATCCTCCATATATAGTTCTATATTTCTTGTATGCTCGATAGGATGTGATGTGTCACCACCTATTTCAACAAATCCAGGAACAAAGAATTTTTGCAAACCACTAAACCATTCTGTATGGCTAGTCATGTCATTTGAGGCACATGAATCAACATACCAGACATTACCATTTGATTTTGAAACATAAGCAGACATTGTATTCATCATGTGATGTTGAATCATGAATAGCTTCTCCCAATCATCTACACTTGTGGATACATAGTTTTTTTGTTGCTTTCTACTATTTTGATTCTTAACCTACGATCATGCTCAAAGTGACCGAGTTACCACGATTCCAACATCTTGTATTGTCATTACCTGAATCATTTCTTTGGAAATTTATGTGGCCTCTTTGGCTCCCCTACCTCAAAACTCTCCTCTATCTCCTACATGATTCTGTTGTTGACCTTGGTTATGGTTGTTGTTTCCTCTTCCATGTGAGAGATATGAAAAATTGATACGTGTCATTCTCAATCATCACATGTTGAGCTTCATATCTCAACAATATATGCACGTGACAGGAGAAAACCTCCTGAAGAGGGAAAAAAGTGTCATGATAGTCCTAAGTGTGTTCACACACATCACCACCAAAGTATATCAATGAATTCCCCTTGAGAGTGATGTGGTGAACAACGAGCTTGTTCTCATGTATAAGGAAGTGTCAATCTATGTGGGAAGAGGTCAATCCACAAAAGGAATCACAAACCTTATGAATTCTCTAGGCATGCATAAGTGTATCCATTGAAAGGAAAGTATGAAGCATTTATGTGCTTCAAACAGTTCACGGTTATGGATGAAAATCTATTAGCATGTAAATTGGGCACCCTCCACTGTGATCAAGGGGGGATACAAATATTCTAATTTAATGAATTTCTAGCTAAGTGTGGCATAAAACATCAGTTATAGTGCCATATACACCTAAGAAAAAACAGAGTTGTTGAAAGAAAGAAGAGGTCCTCATGGAAATGGTGAGGTGTATGGTCAAAATTCAGGCTTTACCACATAGCTTCTGACTTGAGGTTGTTATGTGTGCAGCATATGTACTTAACATGTGTCACACCAAAGGAAATACAATCAATTACTCCATATGGCTTGGCATGATCGCAAGCCATCTATTTCCCATTTCTGTGTCTTTGGTTCTCTCTAGCATACACATTAGTGTGTGAACATCAATCTTGAAAGCTAGATGATAAAGTAGTAGAATGTACTTTTGTTGGGTACAATTATGAAAGCAAAGGTTGTCATCTATATTGTCCATAAATAAAATGCATTTTGGTTATCCATGATATTGTTTTTGTGGAAGATGCAACTCATCCATTACTTTCATGTATCAAGAGACATGAATTAGCTCTAAAGATGTGGATGACACTAAAAAGGTGGAAAATTGTGTTAGTCTTGATGAGGCGATTTTTCAGCCTTTATAGGTTTCAAATAATGATGCAAATCATTCCATTTATGATGCAAGTTTGCATGATGCACTTGTTGATGAGATGGGTGACATAGAGACAACAAAAACTATGCCTAAATGGTTGGTATAGACTTTGAAAGATAGCAAATTAGATGCATTTTTGGCATGTCATACTTTTTCACGCTCTCATAGTGCTTCCTTTGAATTAGGTTGCTATGCAATGGATGTCTCTAGTCTTTGTCATGAAAATGAACCTATTTCTTTTTATGAAGCACAAAATTCAAAAAAATTGGATGGTTATTGTACACTCATAATATGCATCATTGTGAAGAATGATACATGTTTTTATGTGATTTTCCTCCAAGAAAAAAAGGCTATTGGCCTTAAATGGGTGTACAAGCTAAAATGTAAGCCTAATGGAGCAGTTGACACGTACAAGGTGAGGCTTGTTGCCAAAGGTTATGCTCAAGGGAGAGGCATTAATTTTGATGAGATCTTTTCTCCCACATGTTGAAAGACCACTCTTCATAGCATTTGTGCACTTGCATCTCACCATGGTTCGAATGTACATCAGTTGTACATTAAAACTGCATTTCTGAATGATGACTTATATGAAGAAGTGTGTGTATTTCAGCCCCTTTGTTTTGTGTAGAATAGGCACGAAAAGAAAGTGAACAAATTGAAAATGGCATTTTATGGTTTGAAGCAAGCACCATGTTCTTGGTATGAAAAGATACATGCCTACTTGATTGAACATGATTTTGAGAAGAGTCCAATTGAGAGCACCTTATATGCTAAGCATGAAAATGATGTTTTTTATCATTATTGTATATGTGGATGACATGATACTCACTGGACCTAATGAGAAACATATTGCTAAATTTAAGGCTGATTTGCATGCCTCTTTTGAGATGTCAGATTTGGGCATTTGCATCATTCTTTAGGCATTCAATTTATGCAAGTTGATGGAGGAATAACTTCATGTCAAAAAAATATACTAACAAATTATTGCAGCATTTTGGCCTTGAAGATTGCAAATGAACCATGTATGGGACTTTTAGATGAAGGATTGATTAGAAAAGGACCAATGATAAGAGAGTGATGGCCACAATCTAGTCTCTTAATCACATAGGGTAGGCATAGGCTTCCCTTGTTTGTGTGGTCAAATATGCAAAACCCACATAGAATTGGTGGGTTTTCTCTTGAGAATGGTTTTGAAAAGCTTCAAAATCATTTAGACACCTTGGATTTCTTGAAATATCCAAAGGCTAAGGTGAAATGGAAAAATTCAAGGTCTCTTTAATCTCGGACCCTTGAATTTGCTTGAGAACAAGTGGCTATGATTGAAGCAATGAAGAAAAATTGCATGAATTGTTGTATAACATTGGATCAGTCTTCAATTTGATGGATTGGTTTGAAGTTCATGGAATTTTGGTGCTTGCATCATAGACCATTAGATCTAGCTAAGATCCCATGGTTGACGTTACTCCGTTGAGAGATAATGGTGCCTTTCTTGCTACAACCATCCAATGAAGCTCTAGAAGTAATGGTGCATGTGCATCCCTAAATATGAATCAGCCTCATTTGGGATCGAGTGTTGGATTTTTCATGATCAGATGGCTAGGAAACTTGTAGAGAGTGTAGAAGAGGTGAGCCCCACTACAAAAATAATCAACAACACCATGAAGGCATATGATACTTTTATGTGTTAAAATTATTCTCTAGACATGAAAAGAATAAGTCTACTCTAACTAAAAGGGTAAGGAAAAGAGGAGAAGAAAGGAATAAAAGTAGTATCATGAAGGTAACTATCTTCTTAGTAAAATTATAAATATAATTATCTTTTTAAGTATTGGGCTTATTTCAAGAAGCTTTAGAGTTAACCTAATCAAATGTAAATTCTAGGGGTTTTGAGTAAATCATAAGAAATTTGGTAGTGATAGGCAATCATCCACGATAGTCAGAGACCACCTAAAGGTTGAAATATTTTAAGACTAAGAACATTCCTCCAAAAATAGATATGAGTAAAGTATGAAATGATAGGCTATGGCTCCTAACACGCCCTAAAGCAAAGAAAATGGTACTTAAGTCTTATGATTCAAATACACTAAAAGTGTATCAATCTTGTAAAGTTATCTTAGAATTGAAATTTGAAAAGCATTAGTGGATGCTTAGACTTGTGTTGTGGGGGAGATCTCTAGAAAATCACTAGGGTAAGCCAACCATCTTTGTAGATGAAGAAAAAGGTCCTAAGATGAAGCCTAGTCTTTGTCACTATTACCTAATCAATAAGAAATAGTTAGAATTGGATTAGGATTGTCCAAGCAGTTGGGGTTGGAACTACTATAATCCATTCTAGAGAAATAAGGTCTCGAGAGATCGTAACATAGTTTTTGTCTTTTATGTAAAGTGTCCTAAGTAGGATTGGATCTTAAAATAGTTTTTCAAGATGTGACATAAAGAGCTAAAGGGATCAAGTGATTACCAAGGAATTGAGAATCTAAGTTAAGATAGGTATTCTAAAGCTTTGACCAAAGAATATTATGATTGAAGCTTAAGTATAGTTGTTTATGCTTTTTTTTGTAGAGCATGAAATAAAAACTTGAAATCTTGGAGCAAGGTCTTGAGTAGCACATAGGTCGATTTATTAGAAAATTGTCACAACGTTCAATTTCTCCTAAAAATTTTCTAATTTGAAGAAGATTAAGTTGATTTTATTGACAAAGACATCAAGTTTTGCATTAGCACCAAAGACAGTGTCATGGTATGAGACACCATACTTAAAGGTGATAAATGTGATGATATACTTTAGTATTACGTGTGTAAATACAATAAGGACAATTTGGGTACTTTTTTCCCTCTCTAGGAGGTTTTGTTCCCCAAGCTTGTATATATCCCTATAACCCTAATGGGCACTTATCATTTTACATTGAATTGGTAATACGATCTATTTTTTCTTATACTCCAAGCTTCTTCTTCTTTCTTGTATTGTTCATGTGCTTACATAGTCCTTGAACTCCATCAATTAGTATTTGAGTAGGTTGCCACTTGCTTTAGGGCGTCATCAACATCTCTAGTCAAACTTTCATTTGAGCTCATTTTTACCTCTAGATGTGCTATTGTAGTGACTAAGGCAATTTCTTCACTTCACTTGAGCGTACTCCTACAATGAATACTATCACATGTGCTAACAAATCCTCTTATCCTATCGTGGGAGTTGAACCTGCTATTAGTTTCAACACTAGCCATGATTGGCTTGGTTGTTAAATTTGTTGATGAAATATCTTTATTTTGATGATCTTTGGAATGGTGATGTTATCATTGCTTGTGGAATTTTATGTGGTGGTTTGTATAGGCTCATAGATTATGCAAAATTTGAGAATGATTCAACATGTGCAATTCATGGTTCTCAAGCCAAAATTAAGGTTATTTTGATGATCTTTGGAATGGTGATGTTATCATTGCTTAGAAGTAACCTTAATTTTGGTTATTTGAATTTATCTAGTTTGATTTGCATATAGGAGTCTGCAATGGTATCCTCTCTACCCAAAATTAAGGTTACTTCTAAGCACGTCTCTGAGGGCTATATTTGGGGTAAAATGCAATGTTCTTCCTTACCCAAAGATGGTTCAATTAGAGCTACAAAAAAATTGTAGCTTGTTTAGAGTGATGTTTGTGGTCCTATGTAGACACCTTCATTTGGGAATTACCTATACTGCATGGATTTGATCGATGGCAAGATTGAAAGACCATATTCAAAAGAAGATACAGTACAAGATTTTTGCGATAATGATGAAGATGATGGCATGTCAAAGCTTATTGAGGATTGGTATCAAAATGACAGTGAAAGCATTGATATTTCTAAAAATGAGAAATATCTTTGAGAAGAATGTCTAAGGCATATCTATAGAGGAATTCGCTTGACACGGCTAAGTGCAAGCTTACTTATTCTTAATATTAAAAATCATTTTGCATGGAGTAACATATCTGTTTTGACACTATTAAGGTATAATTTTTAATTTTCTATTTATTTATTTATTTGTTTATTTATTTATTTTCATTCATATCATCATTTTTCATGAACTTGCAGGTTGCTATTTGAAAAGTTTTTACCAAACAAGAATATTGTTCCTACATCACATCATGAAGTGAAGAAAATAATCAACAACCTTGATATAGATTATCAGTGTATACATGCATGTCCTAACGATTTTCTTTTATATAGAGGTGAATATGCAAACTCTTTGACATGTCCAAAATGTTAATCTCCTTGATATAAGGAGAAACAAGGTAAAATCCCAAAAAAAGTATTGAGACATTTTCCATTGGCTCCAGGAATTAAATATATTTTTCAAAGCCCTGGATTATCAAAGCTTTTGATATAGGGATTTGATCATAAAAGTCCTAAGTGCAGCTTTTCAACATATTGATTGTAGATGGCTTGATGTTGCATAAGAGCCATGCAATCTAAAGTTAGGAGTTGCATTAGATGGGGTTAATCCATTTTCTATGAAATCTAGTAAATGGTCAATATGGCCTATGGTAATCATCAACTACAATCTCCAACCATACCTTAGCATTAAAAAGGAACATTTGATGCTTTCACTTTAAATCCTGAGAAAAAGACAAGCTAAAGATATGAATATATATCTTGCTCCTCTCATTGATGATCTCCAAGAGTTATGGAGAGGTATTAATGTCATTGTTGTATCGAGAAGCTTTAATCAAAGATACATTATGGTTCGTGGAATTATGGCTTGGACTATACACGATTTTCTAGGATATTGTGTTTGTTTAGACAATGATGCAAAAGAGAAGCGACACATTTTAATGGAAAGATTGAAACAAGCCAGTGTCTAAAGCCAATGACACAAATGGATTGGTATAAAAAATGCACAGATGGGCCTCTTATAGATCCACAATCTAAAATCTTCAGTGATAATGAAGATGATGAGAATGTAATGATTAGAGATAAAGGAAAATTGGTGCTAGCAAAGGATATGTCGATATGGTATTCTTTAGAGTATTGGGGAGAGTTAAGGATCTATCATCTTCTTCATCCTATACATATATTAAAAAATAATGGTTATTTATTATGGCAACATCTTTTTGGATTAAAAGACACAATAGCATCATGAAATTATTTAAAGGATCAAAACTCAAAACCAAAGTTATGGCCAATTTTTTATAGAAATCGACAAGAAACAACTTATGCCACTTCTCGTTGGATACTTATGACAAAAGAGATACAAAATATCAACAATAAGATTCCATCGATTTGAAAACCTACATGATATGGAGCATCTTTCCAAAACATGTTTACTATGGATGATAGGACCTTATCTGGATTAAAGACACATGATTGGCATAACGTTTTGAAGCACATTCTACCTCTGGTTATCGATGGATGTACAACAAAAGGATTACTTGACATGATTTACACTACAACATATCGAGGGTATATCGAGGTTTTTATCGAGGAAATTGAACGAGTGCATTTTGGCCTCAATGTCGGTCTAGCTGTCGGTATATGCGTCAGAATTGAAGCGCGGGTATAGGAGCCAGTATATGCGTCGGTATATGCATCGGTATGGGTGCCGGTATGAGCGTAAAAAATACGGATGCTCATACCGATGCCCATATCGACGACATTGCTGGGAGTATCAACACTTATACTGACGACCTAGTGGGAGTACCATCGCTTATACCGATGACCATATCTCCAAAATGTCTTTTGGGCAGAGTGTGTTGTCTTGTGCTACAGCAACATTACCATGATGTTGTTTAGCAAAACACAATACACTCTGCCCAAAGAAAATCGAGTACATGTGATGTGTACTCTAATGGCAACCAAAACATGATTTCATATAGCAAAATGGTGTGGGACACAAAAGAGATGAGCAAAATAAACCATGAATAATGTACATAAAAGTTGTATATTCCATAAATGAAGCATGTACAAGAGTGTGGCAAAGCACTTCTATATAGGAACCAAATACAAAATGTGACAAAGCACTTCCATATAGGAATCGAATACAAAATTATGGTGCACCATTGCCACATATGAGTGTAATACAAAATTGTGGAAAAGCACTACCATACATATGCTCAAGGGGATCAAAACCTTTACACCCACAATCCTGCAACAAAGCATATACATAAAATGAGACAAATTGCGATGATATTTATAAACAACAACTAAAAATACGCAACCAAGCTATAAGTTTACCT
>CM035409.1:6576611-6591611 GCA_020310875.1 Ceratopteris richardii
CATGCAACGAACCAATGCAAATAATGAAAAAATCTCAGATGAACAGAGAGAGTTAATGATAGCTAGACATGTACTTGAATTTTAATAATATTCCATTTTTTCACATATATGTATGTTAATGCTTTTTATTGCAGGCTTGAATGTTCACTAATATGTGGGATTTTGGACAACATATTAGAATCAAAATGATTGATTCTTTACGTAAACTAGATGATTCTAGCATTGTTTCTTCTCTCAAGCAACTATCACATGCTAGCTCAAAAGATACAAACCTTATAGATAGCAAACTTGGCTACGTGGGAACCATTGTTAATATCTACAAAATATCATTTCGTATGTTCAAAAAGGTAAAATTTTTTAACGATATATTTTATTATTTTTTGAAGCACATAATAATGAATTTTTGTTTTCTTTATATTTTGTTAGGTTATTTTGCAGTGTGATTGGTTTTGAGCTGAGTATAAAGATAGTAATTCCACATTGAGAAGGGAATTAACTAGGGTCTAGGCAATTGATTCTTCGAAAATAATGCAATGAACTAGAGAATCATATATTCTTCCTAGGTATATTGAACAAGCATTTTTTTATAAAAACCTTGATGCTCACCCTTGGTGGAAAGTCATTCATGTTCAACCTAGCGGTCCATAATTGTTTGAACACTTTATTATTATAGAGATGGAAGAAATTCATGTTGATGATTCATCATCACATAGTGATATATTACATCTGAAAGAGAAATTATAATCATTGTACATGACAATGAATAATCTACTTGATGAAGATGATAATACTCTATGTGCTAATTCTATTGATGATAAAGAGCAATTACTTGAAATTGATATTAGTCCATCAATAGATGATGTCATTTATGAGAACATAGATTTAACAATACAAGAATTAATAGAAATCATAAAGATGAGACTATATTGATGTCTTACCAACATGGTGGTAATAATGAAAACACATGAGCAGATTAGAGAGTAGATCCTACTCTAGTTATTGATCATTAACTTGAATAATTGGAATAGGTATTAGACAATAGGTTCTCCCTTATTCAACTAAAATATAGGTGAATCCCACCACAGAGATGAAAACCATGTTCTTTTAAGTTAGAACATGAAGCTCATGGGTATGCCTAAAATTTTCTATATAGCTCTGTTTTTTAGAATGAAATTTCTCCCATGTATGTATGCATATGTATATATATATATATATATATATATATATATATATATATATATATATATATATATATATATATATATATATATATATATATATATATATATATATATATATATATATATATATATATATATATATATATATATGTGTGTGTGTGTGTGTGTGTGTGTGTATGTGTGTGTGTGTATTTATGTGCATCATATGTATACATGTGTTAGCATACACATATGTGTGTTTCATGTGTATGTATGTGTATGCATGTGTGTGATATATGTAAGCATATGTTAGTATGCACACATATATGTATGCATGTGCATCTCTATGATATATGCAAGTGTGTTTATAACTGTGTATGCATGTATATGTATACATATGTGCATGTAGGCATGTGTATGTGATGTGTATGTATCTGCATGTGTGTTTTATATATATATGTATGTGTATAAACATGATGTTTATATACATGATGTGTATATATATTTATACATATTATGGTCCTCGTTGATTCAAATAGCTATATATAGAGGCATAAGGTTGGGAGGAGAGACATCTCTCTAGTATGTGGTGGGAGGACTAGATGCAATGTGAATATATACTCCAAGCATACGGAAAATGCATACAGGTATAGAAGTATGGTTGAGAATATCATACATGCATATATAAATATAAATATATATATATGCATGTGTGAACGGTTGGTTCTTGACCCATCGGGAACCCCCTTTCTTGACTTTGCATACTTGTATATGAATGCCATGGCAGATAAGGTTTCTTCACTGCGCTTTTTTTCAAGGCTTAGGTGTATATATATATATATATATATATATATATATATATATATATATATATATATATATATATATATATATATATATATATATATATATATATACACACACACACACACACACACACACACACACACACATACACACATAAATATAACAAATAAAAGCAATGCATACCATGCATTATGTATGTGTGTATATACATATATGTGTTTATATAAATATATGTATATATATGTGTGTGTGTGTGTATATATATGTGTATATAAATATTTATGTGCATATATATATGTATATATATATACACACACACACACACCCACATATATATATATATATATATATATATATATATATATATATATATATATATATATATATATATATATATATATATATATATATATATATATATATATATATATATATATATATATATATATATATACACACACACACACACACACACACACACATAAGTATAACAAATAAAAGCAATGTATATAGTGCATAATCACGACGATGTGACATAAGTATCTGCATCTCTTTCAGACACCACTTATGGGACCATCGAGTGCCAAATTCTATCTCCAATGAACTAAGAACATACTTTTTGTCTCTCTCATCAAACTCACTGCAAAAAGAAAATAATCATATAAGTAAAACATAAAGTTATCTCAATATATATGTTAAACTTATACTTATTTCCATTTCAAGTGAACAAAATGTAGGTTGAAGTCACATAATGCTTCGATTCTTCTTTTAAACTCCAATCCATGCCTCATGTACACTATATTCCCCTTGGGGTCTATATCGCACTCTAGCCCTAGGCTACGTATGCAATTCATCATAGGCACCTCTGTTGTGCTCTCATGCGCTGGAGATGGTATAGGTGTCTTGAAAATAAATAGATAAAAATGAATAAGTACATGTGTTATAATATTATTCAAAATATTAACTTATGAAAATAAACATACCTATGGGCAGATAAGTCTCTTCCTGCAAATGGAGTTGTAGAGGAGCCTTCCTCTGCCTGTTGGGTAAGCATGTGTATGGTGAAGTATAGTTCCTCATCACACATGTATGCATACTCATGCATGACAACCCCTAAGGAATCAGGCGGAACTTTTCCTCTCATAAGATTCTTTATGAGAATACGTTTTGTGTTTCTCTCTCTACTACAATCCATAATATATGTAATATAAAACAATATGGATTAGAAATATATATATATATATATATATATATATATATATATATATATATATATATATATATATATATATATATATATATATATATATATATATATATATGTATGTATGTGTGTGTGTGTATGTGACGGTATATATATGTGTGTATGCATATGTATGTGTATATGCATGTGTATGTGTGTATGCATGTATGTATGTATGTGTGTATGTGTGTGTATATGCGTATATGTATATGTGTGTGTATGTATATGTGTGTACATGTGTATGCAGGTATGTATGTCAGTGTATGTATATGTGTATATGTGTATGTGGGTGTGTATGTGTGTGTATGCATGTATGAATGTATGAATGTATGTATGCATATGCATGTTCATTGTGTATGAATATGTATATATGTGTGTGTCTCTATGTGTGTGTGTATGTGTATGTGTGTGTGTGTATGTATATGTGGGTGTATGTATCTATGTCTGTGTATCATGTGTGTATGTTTGTGTATGCATATGTATGTATAGTGTGTGTATGTGTGCATCTCTATGTGTGTGTATGTGTATATGTGTGTGTAATGTGGGTGTATGTATATGTGTGTATATATACGTGTGTATATATATATATGTGTGTATATGTGTGTGTAATGTGTATATGTGTGTGTAATGTGTATATGTGTGTGTACTCGTATGCATATGTGTATGTATATATACGTGTGCAAGTATCTATATGTGTATGTGTATGTGTATGCTTATGTGTATTTGTATGTGTCTGTGTATATGTATATGTGTGTGTATGTGTGTGTATGCATATGTATGTATAATGTGTGTATATGTGTTTATGTATATGTGTGCATACATATGTATGTGTGTGTATACATGTATGTATACATGTCTATGTGTGTGTATGCATATGTATGTGTAGTGTGTATATGTATATTTTTATATATGTATATGTGTGTATGTTTGTGTGTATGCATGCGTATGTGTGTGTATGTGTGCATGTTTATGTGTATGTATATGTGTATATGTGTGTCTCTATGTGTGTTTAATGTGGGTGCATGTATATGTGTGTATGTATGTATACGTGTGCATGTGCAAGTATCTATATGTGTATGTGTATGTATATGTGTATGTGTATGTGTGTGTATGTGTATGTGTGTATCTCTGTGTGGGTGTATGTATATGTGTGTGTGCAAGTATCTATATGTGTATGTGTATGTCTGTGTGTGCATATGTGTGTATCCACATATGTGTGTGTATATGTATGTGTGTGTATATGCGTGTATGTATTTGTGTCTGTATGTATATGTGTGTGTATGTGTATGTATGTGCGTATATGTGTATGTCGGTGTGTGTGTGTATGCATGTATACATGTATGTATGTATGTATGCATATGCATGTGCATTGTGTATGCATATGTATGTATGTGTGTGTGTATATGTATGCATGTGTGTATGTGTATGTGTGTGTCTCCATGTGTGTGCATGTATATGTTGGTGTATGTATCTATGTGTGTGTATGTATTCGTGTTTGTATTTGTGTGTATGCACATGTATGTAAAGCATGTGTAGGTATATGTATGTATATGTGTGTGTACATGCATATGTGTGTGTATACATATATGTATGTGTATGTATACATATGTATGTGTGTGTATACATATGTATGTATAGTGTGTGTGTGTATGTGTATATGTGTGTACATTTGTGTGTATGCATGTGTATGTGTGTGTATGTGTGTCTCTCTATGTGCCTGTATGTATCTATGTTTGTATATGTATATATGGTGTATGTATATATGTGTGTGTGTATGTATATGTGTGTATGCATATGCATGTGTAGTGTGTGCATGTGTGTTTTATGTATATGTGTGCATGTTTGTGTGTATGCATGTGTATGTGCATGTATGTGTGCGTCTTTATGTGTGTGTGCATGTGCATATGTGTGTGTAATGTGGGTGTATGAATATGTGTGTGCATATGTATACATATGTATATGCAAGTATCTATATGTGTATGTGTATGTGTGTGTATGTGTATGTGTATGTGTGTATCTTTGTGTGTGTAATGGGGGTGTATGTATATGTGAGTGTGTATGTACATGTGTGTATGTGCAAGTATCTATATGTGCATGTGTATGTGTATGTGTGTATGCATATGTGTGTGTATATGTATGTGTATGTGTATGAATATGTGTGTATGTATATGTGTGTGTATGTATATGTGTGTACGTGTATGTAGGTGTGTATGTGAGTGTATGTATGTGTTTATATGTGTATGTAGGTGTGTGTGTGTATGCATGTATGTATGCATATGCATATGCATATGCATTGTGTATGCATATGTATGTATGTGTGTGTGTGTGTGTGTGTTTGTATGTGTGTTTATGTGTATGTGTGTGTATGTATACGTGCATGTATGTGTGTGTATGCACATGTATGTGTAGTATGTGTATGCATATGTGTGTATACGTGCATATGTGTGTGTATACGTATATGCATGTGTATGTATACAGATGTATGTGTGCGTATGCATATGTATGTATAGTGTGTGTGTATGTGTGTTTTTATATGTGTATATGTTTGTGCATTTGTCTGTATGCATGTGTATGTGTGTGTATGTGTGTGTGTGTCTCTATGTGTGTGTGTATGTATATGTGTGTACGTGTGTGTATGCATATGTATTTATAGTGTGTGTATGTGTGTGTATGTTTTTGTATGCATGTGTTTGTATGTGTGTGTATGCATGTATTTGTATAGTGTGTTTGTGCATGCATATGTGCGTATGTGTGTATTGATGTGTGTGTATGCATATGTGTGTATACATGTGTTTGTATGTGTGTGTATGCATGTG
The DNA here is from genome assembly GCA_020310875.1 of Ceratopteris richardii. Taxonomy (NCBI): domain Eukaryota; kingdom Viridiplantae; phylum Streptophyta; class Polypodiopsida; order Polypodiales; family Pteridaceae; genus Ceratopteris; species Ceratopteris richardii. Next base: position 6,582,638 of record CM035409.1, read on the forward strand.
TTTGTATAGTGTGTTTGTGTGTGTATATGTGCATATGTATGTATGCACGTGTGTCTATGTATGTGCATGCATGTGTATGTATCATGTGTATGCATATGTGTGTATGTATGTGCATATGTCTATATGCTTGTGAGTGTATGTGTGTGTGTGTCTATGTGTGTGTATGTATATGTGCATGCATCTATATGTGTATGTGTATGTGTGTGTATGCATATGTGTGTGTATGTGTATGTGTATGTGTGTATGTATGTGTGTCTATATGTTTATATGTGTGTATGTGTGTGTGTATATGTGTGTATGTATGTGTGTGTATATGTGTGTATATGTGTGTATATGTGTATATATGTATGTATATGTGTGTGTGTATGTGTGTATGTATGTGTGTGTATATGTGTGTGTGTGTAAATGTCTGTATGTATATGTGTGTGTGTATATGTGTATATATATGTATATGTGTATGTATGTGTATGTATGTGTATCTATGATTATGTATATGTGTGTATATGTGTGTATGTATATGTGTGTGTATATGTGTGTGTATGTATGTGTGTATATGTGTCTAAGTATATATGTATCTATATGTGTGTATATATGTGTGTATATGTGTGTATATGTGTGTATGTTTGTGTATATGTGTGTATGTATGTGTGTGTAAAGGTGTGTATGTATGTGTATGTATGTTTGTATATGTATATATATGTGTATGTATGTGTGTGTATGCATATGTGTGTATGTATGTGCATGTGTGTATATGCATGTGTGTGTATGCATATGTGTGTATGTATGTGTGTATATATGCATGTGTACCTTTGCAACTCGCTCTGTCGCTTGTCACTTGCTCGGTCGCTCTCTGCGGTCTCTTCGTTCCCTCTCTCTCACTTGATCCTGGCACAAATGTGTGTATGTATGAGTGTATGTATGTGTGTCTATATGTTTATATGTGTGTATGTGTGTGTATGTGTGTGTGTGTATGTATGTGTGTGTATATGTGTGTATATGTGTGTATATGTGTATATATGTATGTATATGTGTGTGTGTATGTGTGTATGTATGTGTGTGTATATGTGTGTGTGTGTAAATGTCTGTATGTATATGTGTGTGTGTATATGTGTATATATATGTATATGTGTATGTATGTGTATCTATGATTATGTATATGTGTGTATATGTGTGTATGTATATGTGTGTATATGTGTGTGTATGTATGTGTGTATATGTGTGTAAGTATATATGTATCTATATGTGTGTATATATGTGTGTATATGTGTGTATATGTGTGTATGTTTGTGTATATGTGTGTATGTATGTGTGTGTAAAGGTGTGTATGTATGTGTATGTATGTTTGTATATGTATATATATGTGTATGTATGTGTGTGTATGCATGTGTGTATGTATGTGCATGTGTGTATATGCATGTGTGTGTATGCATATGTGTGTATGTATGTGTGTATATATGCATGTGTGCCTTTGCAGCTCGCTCTGTCGCTTCTCACTTGCTCGGTCGCTCTCTGCGGTCTCTTCGTTCCCTCTCTCTCACTTGATCCTGGCACAAATGTGCAGAGAGAAAGCAATTTTTTTTTTCAATTCCTATGACATCATTTATGCGATCCAAAAGCATCGCAGATAGTTTGCCCCCGTCATAACAAGTGTTGTCAGCCTTTGATGCTTATAGGGACAGTTGGTAGGAGCATCGCATAAGCAATGCTAAGCATCACATATGCAATGCTCTTGGTTTATTTTTTTGGCTTTTATTCCGGGGCTTTGCTTATGCGACACTTTTTAAAACATGCATCACATAAGCGATGATCCTCACTTTTTTTATCAATTGGGCGTGTGGCTATGCCCTCATTATTCTTGTAGTGGCAGAAGGGTCAATAAATGATGTGCTGTTGGATTGCACAAAGTTCAGCCAACTAAACCATGGAACATTTGAGAAACCAGAGGAAAAGAATGACTACTCATGGAAGCCCAAAGTTCTTTGGATGAGTCAGATACGATGCCAATACTACACTCTGAGAGCTTGAGTTCATTACTTTGAATTGTATTCTTAATGGTTGCGAGATACATAATTGTCTTCTAGCACTGGACACTGTGTGTCTATTCTTATTAGTGGGTACTAAATAATTTCGTTATTTTTGTTTACTATTTAGCACATGGGAGACATGGATGTGGCTGGATACCACTTGATTTGAACACATCCACCAAATTCTACTTGTGTTTACTTCCTCTTTCTCACTAATCCTGTGAGTGTCATGTAACTGATTGAACATCATGAAGAAGACTTTTTGCGATTGTTATGAGTGCTGCACCCGATTATACATAAAATTTTGAATCTTTTTGTGACCTCAAAAAGCAAACGAAGAGAACGCGTGCTAAAGAGACAAAGCCCAAGGTCCTATAATAGTTGCAATAGTGTGAATCATTCTTCGATATGTTCTAAGTGGTACCATAGTTGTTTCATAATAGAGAGATGAATTTAGTATGAAGTTAATAACATCATGCCTATTCTATATTCCAGAAATGCCTGGACAATAAATTCTAGCGTTTTCTGAGATGTGTAGGAATTCTCTCATTCTGCTTCAACCTGCTAATCATGTTCGCTTTCTATGCATATGTATACATAGGCAGGCGTGTATAGCTAAATTATGAAGTTGAAAGGAGTTAAGTGCATTGAACTTTTCCAGTCGAAGGCATGAAGGGATGTATATTGTTTTCTTCCTTTGATGGAAACTTGTTGTTCTGAATTCTAGTTAGCAAGAACTTTTGTGAACATGCTATACACGCAAAGAGAGTTGACGTTGTACAAGTCTATATCAGTTTTTTTTTCCTAGCTCCTTGTGCCATTATGTTCTCTACATATGTTTAACTTCAATTATGTTCTCTACATATGGACATCTATTGCAATACTTCAAAGCGAGGAAATGCTCTCTTCCTTTAAATACCTCTAATCTCTTCTTGCAAACTATAGGGCACTTTGCACAAATGTTTGGTATGAGATTTAATGAAGGGAAAACACCATAAAGTGTTAAACGAGCTTAAGAGCACAACCCTTGCTTCCGAAGAGCTTCTGAACATCTCAGTAGGAGTACCTTAAGTGCAACCACTTCCTATAGGCCAAGATTAAAGGAAGTTCACGGAAGAAACAAGTACCAAGGAGAACTAAGTGAAGGCTATGTGAGGCGTGCATAAGGATTCTTCATGGACAATACCTTTAAGTACTTCTACACACGGCTTATACTCTTTTCTCATACTAAGTGGAATGCGTAACATTCCTCGGATTTTCCCTCTATAGCCTATTTCTTAGACTTTCAAATGTTCAAATATGAAGATGTCTAGAATCCGTTTTTGTCTTGTATGAACAGGAGATTCGAATTCTGAGATTTCATTATTCCCCGGAACCTCAAAAGAATTGAGTTATGTAGAAGGGAACTTCGATAATACAAAACTTCAGGTGTGTAGAAGCCTCTTATATACTTTCAGGTTGATAAGCAACAAGTAGACAGCGAGAGCAAAAAAGCTGAGGGAAATGTATGTCCTAGCATCATCGCAACTAGGGGATTAGTCGAATGTTATCCTTGACAAATGATTGCTCTCTTTTAATTTCCTTTTCTATCTTTGAACTTATTGAAATTTAGCACGATCTTTTGGAACGTAGCATGAGAGTTACAAAAAACACAAACGAATATTTTTCCATACTCGGAAAAAGCGTATTCCAAGCATAATTCATACTTGATGTGAACCGTTGTGCTCAAATTTAGGATCCAACGTCTGAATACATCGAAGGTCAGAACGAAGCTTAAATGGATATGCATGTCGGAAACTTCATCTCTTTTGTTTCTAGGAATGCTTCAAAGCATCTCCATGTGGCCTCTAATTTTATCTTCTCCTTCCTTTCCGAAAACCCATTACTTGATAAACCCGAAGCATTTTTTTGCCACTATGAACATTATATGATCTATTACATAAGAAAAATTAAAGAATGAGTTCCAATAAGAAATACTTGCATTGAAAATACGCGATCAAAGAAACATTTTTTAGTTGTACTGCTATCATGTTATCACTTTTTTTGAGTATAGGAATACAACAGATAAAAGATTACCCTTACCTATCCCCTAAGACTTCAAAGTTCCATCAGTTTTAGATTAATACATCCCGTTCTATCTCAACGAAGAGTAAACACTAAGAAAACAGCTTCCCCTAAACAGAGAATACTTTGAAACCATAGGTATCAACAATCATGATAAGAAAATGCATCATTAGTTGTACATAGGGTAACCATATTTTCTCCATGCGTGTTCTTCTCCTTCTCAAGCTCGATTGCATATTTTGTGCAACGTCTTCACTTCATCACTCTCACTGATTTTAAAACTCATTGTCTCTATTATTGTGCTTGCTTTAATAAGCACACATTATTTAGGACCACAGTACATTGTACAATTTGACTGTTTTATATGTAGTTTAATACGGCCAACTTGAAACGGTACGCAACGGGAGTAATCAATTCATCATGCGAGTCTCATTGCGTTACTTTCCTCCGACTTATTGAGGGAATCTCGAGATAAAGCAGGAGCGATGATTTGCAAAGACAGATGGATATCGAGGCCCCCACAGAGAGAGAGAGAGAGAGAGAGAGAGAGAGAGAGAGAGAGAGAGAGAGAGAGAGAGAGAGAGAGAGAGAGAGAGAGAGAGAGAGAGATTAAATCTTTGATTTTCGGTAGCTTAACAGTCGCTTGCGCTGAATTTCATATCGGCTGGGCCACTCTGATTGTGATATTAGTTGGGCACCTTTGAGTGCTGCAATGATCCATTTTACTTGCTAGTGCGCTTGCGCTGCCCGCCACAAAGAATGTGAGTGCTACTCCATCAGCACGCCGCGTGATTGATGGATGGCGAGGGAGGTTCGTTCAGTCGAGAAGCGGATGCACGCCTCATGCTGAAATGGTCAATACGTCATATGCGCCACTGATAATCAACAGCTTTGTGACCGAGTACTCCTGTGTGGTTGGTTCGATGTATTGGGCAACTGAAATGAATGCCATTCGTAGTAGGAATTTTGCAGCGCTTCACCATTACGAGTTTCCTTATGGTTTCGATAAAAAAAGAAATTTCGTGGTGTCTGAGTCAAAAGCAAGTGCAAGATAATATAAACTACAGAATATATATTAGCGAGAGGGCGTTTGGTTTTCTATTTGATTCCACTAACTAACTATAAGTGGCTGCCACATATGTAACAAACGCACATCTCCATTTACCTGCAAACGACGTACTGAATGGTGAGCTCACTTCGTCGAACATATAATCCTAGCGAGCACATGATATATGAGTTGTGTGTATGACTTTTTTCTCACATTCTATATTTTGTAACTATATTCAAGATTTTGCCGAGGATCCTGGCATGTAATATAACTACAACTCCATTCAATAACTCCATCCAATATTAAGCATTAGTATTCCAATACACAATGTAAGTTTTCATTTCCTGTTACTCGTTTCTTTTTCAGAAAAGAAGATTGAGATCTTTTATGCTTATTTTCTACTAAAATAAAAGATTGCGTGTAAGAAGATGTTACAGAATTCAATAAGCTTTCCTCATAACAGCTCTACGTTTAGGATGACTAACTTCTACTTATCTTATCCTGTTTCCGTAGATTACCAATTCCTTGTTATATTAAACATTGAAGATGCTTGTTATAGTATATGTCCTAAAAATGAACAATATAAGTAGCTCGTTAAAGGTTTTCAGATCTCACCTCCCACTAAATACAGTAGTATTTCGCAGTGGTGACAAGGTTCCAAAGAGTGGCCGTCAAGGCTTGAAAGAGTAGGCACAAGAAAATGAAGACGTTAACAAAAAGAAAAAGAAATATATTCTTTTTCTGTCATATTGCACTAGTATTAAATTGCAGCGGGTAAGCTTATGACTTTAATTTTGAAGAAGAAACCTACATTATTTGAGTAGCAGAAGGAAAAGGAAAGAGATGTTGCGTGGTCCTTCTGCATTCCTGTCCTCTACAAAGATTAGAAGCATGCGTGTGTTAACGTTTTTCGTGGACCCCAGTCTTCAGTTTAAATCTCATCACATTGTAGATATGAAGACAATAATAAGTTTGTGAAGTTCAACTTTATTTGGCGCACTTCTCTGTTTGGTTGCTGTATCTTGGTATAGTATAGTAATTCAGTTTGATTATGAGAATTATGACTAGATAACAAAAGCCTTTTACATGGCCAGTTTCCAATATATTTAAGCAAAGCTGTGAATTTCTCAAAGAAATGATAAGAATCGACAAATGAGACGAACCAATCAGAAAACCTTGAATGAGAATAAGAAAATTACAGCAAAACTGATTTGGAAAATAAGTTTATTTTGAGACAAATCATGGGTGATAAATTTTGTTAATTAGTTAGTAAGACAGTGGAAACTTTCGTCTGACTTCTGGTCCATATTTTTTTTCTCAAAACCACTAATAAGATACATAAAACCGAAATTAGTTTGCATGTCCTATGATGATTATATAGATTGTGGTCTGTGAAGCAAAAGACCTTAAACATTCGGTTCAATATTACTCAATATTCTTACAAAATTATGTTGCCGCACACTTCATGTTATCATGAGGTCGGAACTGAAGATTTGCTTTTATTACAAAGGATTTGGAAACTATCGGGTGGTACTTTACTCACAGCTAGCACATGTAAAGTGTAGTGGGCTTGCCTGAGACAACATCTAGATATATGGATAGAATAAGAATGTTAAATCCGACTAACATTATAAAAAGTAAACCAGCAACTTCAATTATCATTAAAAACGTTCGCAAAAGCTCGAAAGCTAAAAGAAAATTGGACAATTACAGATCCACATTAATTAGCATCATCAAATCACCTATGGTACAAATCATGATCATTGCTAAATACTGTGGCAAGATTTAGCGCATCTTCGATGCATTTTAAGGGCTTTCTAGCTACAGTCAGATGCTCATGCTCATATGACTACATAAACTCAAAAATAACACTGATTATTATTAAGCACATTTTGCAAACCATATGCAATTAATCATCCTCTGAAAATATCCTCTCATTTAGATCCAACTAGGTTGATTCAGATGTTGGCATCCGTCATACCATAATTTAATAACGAGCATGAACTTCGTTTGCATGGGATAAATATTGTTATCTTTATAAATCACCTTAATGCTCATAATTTCACTTAACTTATGAGGATAATATATATTGACCTCTTCTCCAAGCCTTTCTTAATTCTTCTCCTATATTCCTTTTCTAGGATTTACTACAATTGTCCGTTTGTAGACAATCTAGCTACTTTTTGGGTATGAAGCTGATTTATAGAGGTGATTGCATCTATATCATGCAAATGAACTCTTTTTGGATGTGATAGAAAATTATGTATAATGTAATATAATATAGAACGGTCTAGACCATGCAATTTCTTTCCTCTAATGCTCTTCGCGTCCAAGCCATTTTATCTTTCTTGGGATTGTAAAAGTCAATTCGCACTTCAAGAACTGTTGTTAAAGTTTACATGCAAGAAAGGGGAAGAGAAACCAAATTGTCCGCGTGCATAAATGTTTCTTGGTTCATGTTTTCACGCAATGGATATGTTATCCACAATAGATGCTTTAATGTATCTAATAGCGATCTAATTGATTCATTTTACCTATTGGATAAAAAAAACTTAGCCAAAGGATACTCCAAAATCCTAAGCAAAATCTTTGAAAATTATCCTTTGCATGTACGTGGATATAGAATGTTATGAATTTCTTGTTATCTAGGTGGATACTTTTTTTCTAAAAAGAAAATTATGAGGAGGCCTAGTCTCTCTTGCTTGAATGAATAAAAAAACAACAATATAGTGAAGAGGCATACTGCCTTGAAGATCCCCTATTTCCCAAAAAGCAAGAGTAGGACAACCCAAAGGGGCAAGACCTGAAATATCCAAGATTCGATAGGAAACCTATGCTTTAGAGAAAGCTACACAAATGGTTAATGAGCTTTTTCTTGCCATCATGGGTGTCTAAATGTAGGGGACTTTTTACTATTACGTATTCTTTTGTCTAGTAGGCCTAGAGATTTCTCAATCCACCATTTTTTGGAATGTTATCGAGGTTGGCTAGAACATCTCTCTTTCCAAGTCTTCCAAAGTGGCTCTGCTTTGATGGTGTTCCATAAGGTGGAAGAACAATCAATCTCTTCACCCAATAACATTTTCTTCCAATTGATTTGACCCTAAAAACTCAAAATCCTAGCAAGAACTTTCCAAACCGAGTTACTCCTAGGACATGAAACAAAAAGGTGACGAATGTCTTCTCTACCATAGAGACGGCACCTTCATCATTGGGGGGCACCTGCGAATTATTTTGGATATGAGATTTACCACATTACAATCGACTACTTATTTCTCAATGAGAGGGTGCCACAAGTCCACAAACTTAAATTTGTGAAGAGATGGATTGTATTTGGCAAAGATGAAATGGTGCTGCTGAAACTTTGCACTACACCAGCCAAATTGACTCTAGGGATATGTAGTGGGCCCTTTTAGCTTGAAAATTGATGTATTAGATACCCTATGTACCTTAGAAGATCACTCACAAATAGATGATTCAAAACACATAGGTTTGACCAATGATCAACTTGAGAAAACTTTCTATTTTGGAAAGATAAGCTCTAGCATTTTACTGAGTGATCCTTTTTTGGCTAAAATTTACCATAGAGCTTTTAGAAGAGCTCTAGCATTTTACTGAGTGATCCTTTTTTGGCTAAAATTTACCATAGAGCTTTTATAAGAGGCTAATTAGGAAGCAAAGCAACCTATTAGAAGTTATTTCAATGAAAATGAGTGACTATATTGAGAGAAATCAATTTAAAAAATCACCTATGTGATCCCAACGTTTTAGGAAGCAATGAAAGTAAATACATAATCAGATTCTAATGAATGTTTCTCACAACCAAAAGATCCAAATG
>CM035409.1:6596611-6626611 GCA_020310875.1 Ceratopteris richardii
CTATCTATTTTCAGGACACCTATACCACCTCCAAATCATGATAGCAGAGCAGAGTTGCCTATGAGGACATGCATAGGCACCTTAGGACTAGAGTGCGATATAGAGCCAGAGGGGAACATTGTGTACATAGGGAATGGATTGGAGTTCAAGAGAAGAATGCGGGCACTATGCGACTCTTACGTGCGCCTTGTCCAATTACCGTGGAAGAAGTAAGTAAAAATTTTACATATGAATTGAAATAAATATCTTATGTTTTATTTACATTATTTTTTTGATTTTTTTAGTGAGCATGATCAGAGGGATAAAAAATGCGTACTTAGTTCACTTGAGATAGAGTTTGGGACAGGATGGTCACTTAAGTGGTGCCTAAACGAGATGCGGACACTTATGGCTCATCGTCGCGATAATGCACGGTATGCACTGCTTTTATGTATATATATGTTGATATGAGTATGTGTGTTCATGCATGTATGTATGTATATGAGAGAGAGAGAGAGAAAAGAGTGAGACTAGAGGTACAAATACACGCATACACACACATATACATCATACATGCACATTTACACACATATACACATACATGCACATTTATACATACACACACATACATGCACATTTTTACACACACATACACATGCATGCAGTTACACACATACAACGAATACACATAGACACATACACATACTCACATACATGTACACATACTCACATACACATACACATGCATAATCATATGTACACACACATAGACTTATATAATCATATTTACATGCATATTTACATATACATATGCATATATACACACACACAACACATGCATATGCACATATAGATACACATACATACACAACACATGCGTACACATAAATAAATAAATAAATAAATAAATCCTATTTCAAAAATCCTAAATTGAAAACACTAATTTCGATATTAGGGTTTTAAAACCCCTAATTTAAAAACTCTAATTCAACCTTTTAGCCATATGTTTGAAGTACACATTGCATCTATTCCTCCGATGTCCTACTAAAGAGATGTCTCTCCTCCCAACCTTATGCATCTATATATAGCTACTCGAATCAACGAGGATCATAATATATATAAAGATATATACACATCATGTAGATACACATACATAAATATAAAATGGAGTAGATATATTGTGCATCACACATACATGCCTAAATGCACACACAAATATATATATACATGCATACATATTTACATGTACACATTTACACATAGACATATATACATATATACATGTACACATCACATATACATGCCTAAATGCACACATAAACATATATATACATGCATACATATTTACATGTACATATTTACACATAGACACGTACATATATACATGTACACAATTATAAACACTTGCATATATTACATGAATACATGAATATTTTAGATAAATGCATATGCATATATACACATATGCATATTTAACACATGTATACATATATCACACACATGCAGACACATACATATACATGAAATACATATATATGCATACTAACATATGTATACATATAATACACATGAATACACACACACATATGCATACAAACATGATAAAAGTTTGCTCCTGGAAGATAAATCTATATATACAATAATTAGGCATACCCCCGAGCTTCATGTTCTAAATTAAAAGAACATGATTTCATCTCTCTAGTAGGATTCATTGTTCTTCAAGTTAATAAAAAAAATCTATTATTTGATATCCATTCAGAAGCTTCAAGTTATTGATCGATAACTAGAGTAGAATTTACTATCCAATCTGCTCATATGTTTTCATTATTGCAATCATTTTGGTAAGACATCAATATAGTCTCATCTTCATTATTCTTATTCATTTCATTTATTTCTTCTATTGTTAAATCTATGTTCTCATAAATCACACATAATGCATACACATGCACACACATATACACATACATATACACACACATACACACATACACACATACACACATACACACATACACAGATACACACATACACACATACACACATACACACATACACACATACACACATACACACATACACACATATACACATACACACATACACACATACACACATACACATATACACACATACACACATACACACATACACATATACACACACATACACACACACATACACACATACACACATACACACATACACACATACACACATACACACATACACACATACACACATACACACATACACACATACACACATACACACATACACACATACACACATACACACATACACACACATACACACACACACACACACATACACACACATACACACACATACACACATACACACACATATATGCATAGACACACACATAGAGAGACATGCACACACATACACATACATGCATACATATGCATACATAATGCATATGCATATGGGTACATACATACATACTTACATGCATACACACACATATGCATACATAATGCACATGCATACATACACATACATAATGCATATGCATACATAATGCACATGCATACATACACATACATAATGCATACACACACATACACACACATATGCATACATACATGCATACACATAAACACACATAGACACATACACACACATAAACACATACACACTCATAGACACACACACATACACATAGACATGCACACACATACACACACATGTACACACACACATACACACATAGACACATACACGCATAATGATGCATTCACACACATACACATGCATACACACATACACACACATATACACACACACATACACACACATATATGCATACACACACATATATGCATACACACACATATATGCATACACACACATAGAAAGACATACACACACATACACATACATGCATACATATGCATTACATAATGCATATGCATATGCATACATACATACTTACATGCATACATACACATACATAATGCATACACACACATATGCATACATAATGCATACACACCTATGCATACATACATGCATACACATACACACATACACACATACACACACATACACACATACACACACATAAACACATACACACTCATAGACGCGTAGCGACACATACACATAGACACACACACATATACACACAAATATACACACACACACATACACACATAGAGACATACACACATAATGATGCATACACACACATACACATGCATACACATACATATGCATACATACATGCATACACATACATATGCATACATACATGCATACACATACACACATAGACACATACACACACATAGACACATACACACACATAAACACATACACACTCATTGATACACACACATACACATAGACACACACACACATACACACACATATACACACACATACACACATAATGATGCATACACACACATACACATGCATACACACATACAAACACATATACACACACATACACACATACACACATATACACATATACACATACACACACATATATGCATACACACACACATAGAGAGACATACACACATATACACATACATGCATACATAATGCATATGCATATGCATACATACATACTTACATGCATACATAATGCACATGCATAGACACATACACACACATAGACACATACACACACATAAACACACATAAACACATACACACTCATAGATACACACACATACACATAGACACACACACACACTTACACACATATATATACACACATACACACATAGACACATACACACATAATGATGCATACACACACATACACATGCATACACACATACAGACACATATACACACACGTACACACACACATACACACACATATATGCATACACACACACATAGAGAGACATACACACACATACACATACATGCATACATAATGCATAACATACATAATGCACATGCTTACATACACATACATAATGCATACACACACATGCATACATAATGCATACACACACATACACACATATGCATACATACATGCATACACATACACACATAGACACATACACACACATAGACACATATACACACATAGACACATACACACACATAGACACATACACACTTAAACACATACACACTCATAGACGCATAGCGACACATACACATAGACACATACACATACACACACACATATACACACACACAAACATACACACATAGACACATACACACATAATGATGCATACACACACATACACACACATACACATGCATACACACACATATGCATACATACATGCATACACATACACACACATAGATACATACATACACATAAACACATACACACTCATAGACACACACACATACACATAGACACACACACACACATACACACACATATACACACACACATACACACATAGACACATACACACATAATGATGCATACACACACATACACATGCATACACGCATACAAACACATATACACACACACACATACACACATACACACACATATATGCATACACACACGCATAGAGAGATATACTCACACATAAACATACATGCATACATACATACATACATACATACATACATAATGCATATGCATATGCATACATACATACATGCATACATACACATACATAATGCATACACACACATATGCATACATAATGCATACACACACATACACACACATATGCATACATACATGCATACACATACACACATAGACACATACACATACATAGACACATACACACACATAGACACATACACACACATAAACACATACACACTCATAGATGCACACACATACACATAGACACACACACATATACACACACACATACACACATAGATACACACACACATAATGGTGCATACACACACATACACATGCATACACACATACACACACATACACACATACATACACACACACATGCATACATACACATACTTAATGCATACACACATACATATGTACACGTGTATATATTGATTTCTAACCATTTAGTTTTATTTGTTAGGTACTATGGATCCTAGTAGAGAGAGAAATATGAAACTCACTCTCATAAAAAGTCTTATGAGAGCAAGAGTTCCGTATGATACTCTAGGGTCCATCATGCGTGATTACTCAGAGATGTTTGATGAGGAGATGGACTATACGATCTAGATGCTTACCCAACGATCAGAGGAGGGCTCTTCTATGGCTCCACATGCAGGAAGAGATCTATCTGCTCATAGGTATGTTTTTTTCCATAAACTTTATTAATGATATTATAACACATATTTTTATTTATTTTTATCTATCTATTTTCAGGACACCTATACCACCTCCAAATCATGATAGCAGAGCAGAGTTGCCTATGAGGACATGCATAGGCACCTTAGGACTAGAGTGCGATATAGAGCCAGAGGGGAACATTGTGTACATAGGGAATGGATTGGAGTTCAAGAGAAGAATGTAGGCACTATGCGACTCTTACCTGCGCCTTGTCCACTTACCGTGGAAGTAAGTAAAAATTTTACATATGAATTGAAATAAATATCTTATGTTTTATTTACATTATTTTTTTGATTTTTTTAGTGAGCATGATCAGAGGGATAAAAAATGTGCACTTAGTTCACTTGAGACAGAGTTTGGGACAGGATGGTCGCTTAAGTGGTGCCTAAATGAGATGCGGACACTTATGGCTCATCGTCGCGATAATGCACGGTATGCACTGCTTTTATGTATATATATGTTGATATGAGTATGTGTGTTTATGCATGTATGTATGTATATGAGAGAGAGAGAGAGAGAAAAGAGTGAGACGAGCTACAAATACACGCATACACACACATATACATCATACATGCACATTTACACACATATACACATACATGCACATTTATACATACACACACATACATGCACATTTTTACACACACATACACATGCATGCAGTTACACACATATAATGAGTACACATAGACACGTACTCACATGTACACATACTCACATACACATACACATGCATAATCATATGTACACACACATAGACTTATATAATCATATTTACATGCATATTTACATATACACATGCATATATACACACACACAACACATGCATATGCACATATAGATACACGTACATACACAACACATGCGTACGCATAAATAAATAAATAAATAAATAAATCCTATTTCAAAAATCCTAAATTGAAAACACTAATTTCGATATTAGGGTTTTAAAACCCCCTAATTTAAAAACTCTAATTCAACCTTTTAGCCATATGTTTGAAGTACACATTGCATCTATTCCTCTGACGTCCTACTAGAGGGATGTCTCTCCTCCCAACCTTATGCCTCTATATATAGCTACTCGAATCAACGAGGATCATAATATATATAAAGATATATACACATCATGTAGATACACATACATAAATATAAAATGGAGTAGATATATTGTGCATCACACATACATGCCTAAATGCACACACAAATATATATATACATGCATACATATTTACATGTACACATTATACACATAGACATATATACATATATACATGTACACAACACATATACATGCCTACATGCACACATAAACATATATATACACGCATACATATTTACATGTACATATTTACACATAGACACGTACATATATACATGTACACAAATAAACACTTGCATATATTACATGAATACATGAATATTTTACATAAATGCATATGCATATATACACATATGCATATTTAACACATGTATACATATATCACACACATGCAGACACATACATATACATGAAATACATATATATGCATACTAACATATGTATACATATAATACACATGAATACACACACATGCATACATACATGATAAAAGTTTTCTTCTCGAAGATAAATCTATATATACAATAATTAGGCATACCCCCGAGCTTCATGTTCTAAATTAAAAGAACATGATTTCATCTCTCTAGTAGGATTCATTGTTCTTCAAGTTAATAAAAAAATCTATTATTTGATATCCATTCAGAAGCTTCAAGTTATTGATCGATAACTAGAGTAGAATTTACTATCCAATCTGCTCATATGTTTTCATTATTGCCATCATTTTGGTAAGACATCAATATAGTCTCATCTTCATTATTCTTATTGATTTCATTTATTTCTTCTATTGTTAAATCTATGTTCTCATGAATCACATCCTCTATTGATGGATTAATATCTATTTCTGGTAATTCCTCTTCCTCATCAGTAGAATCAACATGTAGAGAAGTATCCTCTTCATCAAAAAGATTAGTATCATTATCACGTATAATGATTCTAATTTCTATTTCAGATGTTGATGTATTAGTATCTGTTGCTGAATCATCAAGAGGACTTTCTTCGATCTCTCTAACAATAAACTGTTCAAACAATGACCTACCTCTAGGTTGCACATGAATGACTTGCCACCAAGGATGAGCATCTGGGTTTTTATAAAAAAATGCTTGTTCAATATGCCTAGGAAGAATATATGGTTCTTTAGTAGATCGCATTACCTTGGAAGAATCAATTGCCCAAAACCCAGATAATTCTTTTCTTAATGTGGAATTACTACCTTTATACTCGGCTCGAAACCAAACAACCTTCAAAATGACCTATCAAAATATATAAGAACAAAAACACATTATTAGATGCTTAAAAAAATAACTAACTCTATCATAAAAGATATAAACTTTTTTCTACCTGTTTGAATGTTCGAAATGAAATTTCGTAGATACCAACAATAGTTGCTACGTAACCAAGTTCGCTATCTATAAGGTTCGTGTCTTTTGAGCTAGCACATGATAGTTGCTTGAAAGAAGCAACAATAGTAGAATCCTCTGTTTTACGTAAAGAATCAATGGCTTTGATTCTAATATGCTGTCCAAAAGCCCACATATTAGTGAACATTCAAGCCTGCAAAATAAATTAATTAGTAAATAGAAACTAACATACATATATGAAAAAAATAAACTATTATCTTAATAAAATTACCTTTCATTCACAACCTAACATTAAATCTCTTTGCTCATCTGAGATTTCTTCATTATTTGCATTGGCGCGTTGCAAACGACTATATAGCCAATCCGTGAAAGAAGATATATATGTAATCTCATTATTATCGAGATTATGTCTATATCTTTTTTTTTTTTGCCTTTTACTTCGGAGATTTTGAAGTTCCTCGTACTCGCTAAGAAATGCTTGCATGCATTCACTATTATATGCGACAAAAGTAGAAACATCATTTTTTTCTTGAAATGTAAATAAGAATGGAACTCCCTTACTTGATAATACCTCAACTGTTATTTTTGAAGAAGACTCGTTGGTCCATGCACGTGGAGCTTCTTCATGAACTCTTTCAAGGTACTCACTAACGTAATACATGGACTCTTCAAGCATCCAACCCTTTGCCATGGATCCTTCTGGTTTCACTCTTTGTCGCACATAACCTTTTAATATTCCCATAAATCGCTCGACCCAAAACATCCATCGAGTGTTGACAACACCTGCAATCTCTATTTCATCTACAAGATGGACTAATAAATGAACCTGAATATCAAAAAATGAAGTAGGAAGTTCTTTCTCCATCAAACATAGTAGCTCTTTGCATTCACGTTTTTTTTGTGGGATTGAGTTTTTGTCAATCTCTTTGGATGTAATCCACCTATACATATCATAAGAACAATTATAAAGAAGTTAATTAAAAAATAAAAGATATCCAATATTCATACATATTAAATATAAAAGTATCATAATTACCTTATAAGTGATCCAAGACGGTAGATCACATCTCGTACTCCTTTTGTTGTACATCCATCGATAACCAAAGGTAAAATATGTTTCAAAAAGTTATGCTAGTCATGGGTCTTTAACCCAGATAAGCTCTTATCATCCATAGTAAACATGTTTTGAAAAGATGCTCCATATGCTGTAGGAGTCTTAATCAATTGAATTCTATTGTTGATAGTCTGTATCTCTTTTGTTCTAAGTACCCAAGGAGCAGGTGCATAAGTCGTTTCTTGTCGATGTCTATAAAAAACTGGCCATGACTTTGGTTTGGATTTTTGATCTTTCAAATCATTCCTTGATGTTGTGGTATCTTTTAGTCCAAGAAGATGCTGCCATAGTGAATAACCAATATTTTTGAATATATGCATAGGATCAAGAAGATGACATACTTTTAACTCTTTCCAATACTCCAAAGAATACCATATTGATATGTTCTCTGTGAGTGCCAATTTTCCTTTACCTCTCTTCACATACTCATTATCTGAATCATCACTGAAGATTTCTAATTCTGGATCTATCAGAGGTCCATCTGTCCATTTTTTATACCAATCCATAGGCGTCATAGGTTTTGGACACTGACATGTTTCAAGCTTTCCATTAAAATGTGTCGCTTCTCTTTTAGATCTTAATGGATGATCATCAGGCAAGAATCGTCGATGTCGAAGATAAATATTTTTGTTGAGATTCTTACTGTAGATTGATCTCAGTCAATCACCACAATATGGACAAGCTTTATAACCCTTAGTAGATATTCCTGCATCATGAAAATGATAAAAATATAATTAGATTAAATCATATTTATTTACATGCATATTGAATAAAAAAATTACATCAATACCTGAACAAACACCATATCCTAAAAAATCGTGAATAGTCCAAGCCACAATACCACGAACCGTAATATGTCTTTCGTTGATGCTTTTCGATACATCAATGACATTAATACCTCTCCATAACTCTTGAAGATCGTCAATGAGAGGAGCAAGATATATATTCATATCTTTAACTTGTCTTTTGCCTGGGATTAAAAGTGAAAGCATTAAGTGTACCTTTTTAATGCTAAAATATGGCAGAAGATTGTAGTTTATGACTACCACTGGCCATGTTGACCATTTACTGGATTTCATGGAGAATGGATTAGCCCCATCTAATGCAACTCCTAACTTTAGATTCTGTGGATTTTGTGCAAATTCAGGCCATCTAGAATCAATATGCTGAAAAGCAACACTATCATGAGGAATTTTGATTATTCCATAAGTACTTTTGTGATCATGTCCCCAAGTCAAAAGCTTTGATAATTCAGGGCTTTGAAGTATATGTCTAATCCCTGGAGCCAATGGAAAATGTCTCAATACCTTTTTTGGGATTTTACCTTCTTCGCCCTTATATAGAGGAGATTGACATTTGGGACATGTCAAAGCGTCTGCATATTCACCTCTATATAAAATACAATCGTTAGGACATGCATGTATACATTGATAATCTATACCAAGATTGTTGATTATCTTTTTCATTTCATCATGTGAGGTAGGAAGAATATTCTAACTTGGTAAAAACTTTTCAAATAATAGCTTGTAAGTTTATAAAAAAAAGATATATTAAAAAAGTAAATAAATAAATACACACACACACACACACACACACATATATATATATATATATATATATATATATATATATATATATATATATATATATATATATATATATATATATATATATATATATATATATATATATATATATAGATATGCATATAATTTTATATATGTGTATGCTTATGTGCATCTTTCAAAATATTCGCGAAAAATTTGATTGTTTTGAATGGTAGGATACGATTGTTTGTTTGGAGGATATGAAGTATGTACCTTCATTGAATGATTTGTCGATTCTATCATATGTTCAGTTTGAAAGTGTGAGAAGTGGGTTTATAATTGCTATTCAAAGAATTTGGCACTGTTTATAGGCCATATGATGGTGACCTGGATGAATCGCATGCACAGAGGGACTAGTGCCAGCCGGATTCCTGGGGTATGCAGTAAACCTCTTGCATCTCAATGATGATAATCTAAACTTTAGGATACAAAGTGGAAATCATGGTGCCTTGAGAGGATCACTTTTATACAGCTTGTTCAAAGAACTTCAGGTTTATGACACTGAAGTTTTTTGAACAAGCTGTATAAAAGTGATCCTCTCAAGCCACCATGATTTCCACTTTGTATCCTAAAGTTCAGATGCTCATCATTGACATGCAAGAGGTTTACTACATACCCTAGGAATCCTGCTGGCACTAGACCATTATAATCAGATTGCTCTATCTTGAGTAACCTCTATGCATGCAATTCATCCAGGTCACCATTGTATGGCCTATAAACAGTGCCAAATTCTTTGAATAGCAATTATAAATCCTCTTCTCACACTTTCAAACTGAACATATGATAGAATCAACAAATCATTCAATGAAGGTACATACTTCATATCCTCCAAAACAAACAATCGTATCCTGCCATCCAAACAATCAAATTTTTCGCGAATATTTTGAAAGATGCATTAATAGTTTTAAAAGATGCGAGGACCACTTCCTTTAGATGGAGAGGTTTTCAACTTTTGGGGTAATCACTAAATGATTGCTCCATCCACTATTACTAATGCTGGTCATGGTCTCTTTATTGTAGAGGATTTGTATGTGCCTCTGAACTCTGAAGTCACTCTTATGTCATTTTGTGGTCCTAAATATGGATGGGGAGATTGGCATCGACTTTCACGTTATGTTCAAAGCATGAGTACTTATGGAATATGCTTGAACGCAGCATCCCTTACTAGTAGAAGGATTTTACATGCAGAAAATGAAAGATTATATATTGATGGATGTAAGACAATAGTTACGCAATATAACACAGGAGCAATAGCAGAGAAGATAACAGATATAGGAGAATCTCAACAATTTTCTACTAGCAGCAAGTACAAAGATGATGGCGTTGTCCACCCGTGCGCTCTCAAGGTAGAGCTTAAATGGTGATCTAGACAACTCTAGATAGGGAGATACAAGGTAGAGGTATGCTGGCTCAACTCAGTGTCTTAGGTAGTGCAGAAGTCATGTATATATAGGATCATGGGTGGCCTGCCATGGACGGCTATGCATGGGCGGTAGAGCGTGGGCGGCCACCGCCCGCATAATTGCCATACACGGCTTAGACTGGTTGAACCGACCTAACAAATATAAATGATTTCTGACTCCGACAGGGAATATCCCACAATTGGGGACCCTGGTAACTCCCTTTCCTTATAATACCTTACATGGTCCAATATGACCTTCATCCAACATGCAAGTTGGGATTCCCTTCAATTGGGTAATGCACGCTTGGCTTCTCCTCATAAAGGGGGCCTTACAGAATGTGCATACAATCATGAGGGGTAGACATTGATCATATACTAACACCCCCCCTCAATGTTTACCGATGATAAATCAAGTAGGTCTCGGTCCTATGCCCATCTGTTGAAGATGCTTGTTGAGCTGCTCTCTTCCAAGTGCTTTAGTGAATATGTCAGCACAATTTGCCTCTGTTGGGCAATATTCTAGCTCCACAATTTCATCTTCAATTAGCTCACGAATGTAATGGTACTGTACTTCTATGTGCTTGGTGCGAGCATGAAATATTGGGTTCTTTGCAATAGCCATACAACTTTGATTATCACACTTGAGTACAGTTGGCATATTTGATGGAAAGCCTAGATCTGCAAGAATTCTCCTTAACCAGACTGCCTCACAAGAAGCAAAACAAGCTGCTTTGTACTCTGCTTCAGTGGAGGAGAGTGCGAGACTTGGTTGCTTCCTACTTACCCAAGAAAATATTCCTGAACCAAGTGAGAAACAATATCCAGAAACTGATTTTCTAGAATCACAATCTCCAGCCCAATCTGAATCACAATATCCTTGGAGTGTATCACCTGTGGTATACAAAATACCAAAATCCAA
This sequence comes from Ceratopteris richardii, assembly GCA_020310875.1. Lineage (NCBI taxonomy): Eukaryota > Viridiplantae > Streptophyta > Polypodiopsida > Polypodiales > Pteridaceae > Ceratopteris > Ceratopteris richardii. The sequence continues at coordinate 6,609,377 of CM035409.1, forward strand.
GGTTCCTGCAATGTACCTTAGAATTTGCATTCCAGCATTCCAATGACTCTCCTTAGGTTTGTTGGAAAACCTCCTTAACACTCCAACAGCATAGCAAATGTCTGGTCTAGTGTTGCACAAAAAAATAAGACTTCCAACGAGCTTCCTATACTTCTTAGCATCTACATCAGGCATGTTATCATCCATAGATAGCTTATGATTTACCTCCATAGGTGTGCTAGTTGGTTTGCAGTCCATCATTCCAAATGCCTTGAGAATTTCTTTGGAATATTTTTGTTGTGAGATGAAAATGCCATCCTTCCTTTGCCATACTTCAATTCCCAGACAAAAATGGAGTAGGCCTAAGTCTGTCATTTCAAACTCAGTTCCCAAGCTGATCCGAGTTTGATTGATGAGTTCCTGATGATCTCCTGTAATGATCAAATCATCTACATATACAATGACGACAACTAGCTTGCTATCCCTTTTTGTTACATACAAGTTAGCATCAGAAGTACTTATTTCAAAACCCATGTTTTTGAAAAAATTATCTATCCGTTGGTACCAAGCCCGTGGAGCTTGTTTAAGTCCATACAAAGCTTTCTTCAACCTGCAAACTTTATCTTCTGATTTGGGCACCTCAAAACCTGGTGGTTGAGATACATATACCTCCTCCTTGAGGTGACCATTCAAAAATGCAGATTTGACATCCATCTGGAAAATAGGCCAAGACTTTTGTGCAGCTACTGCAAGTACCGTCCGAATAGTTGTCATGCGTGCTGTTGGTGCAAAAGTTTCTTGAACATCAAATCCTTCAATCTGTGAAAAACCCTGTGCAACTAATCGTGCCTTATACTTTTCTAATGTTCCATCAGCTTTATACTTAGCTTTCCAAATCCATTTAGTACCTATTACCTTCTTCTTTGGCGGCAAGTCGACTAGATCCCATGTATCATTTTTGAGTATACTGTCATACTCAGACTGCATTGCCGCTCTCCAACCTGGATCATCAATGGCTTCTTCAATGGTGGTAGGTTCCTTTATTGAACCCATGATATCTGCCATTAGAGCCATGTTAACAATGTGTTCTGAGGCTCTTTTTTGCTCCTCTATTCTCTTTGATCTTCGTAATGCATCCGATGATGATTCTGGTGCATCTACATGTGGATTGTGATCATCAAAGAGCTGTTGTGCCCACTTTGGTAGTGGCTTATGTTGTGCAGCTACAATTGGTTGGCTTTTTATTGAGGAAATTTCTCCATCAAATGTTTCCTCCTCCTCAACTTTAACCTGTCTTTTGATAGGCACAAGGTGAGATATTTCTCCGTTTGATGAGATAGTAGATTTACCTTTATCTTCTACTAAGTGTGGTCGTTCATCAAACACCACATCTCGCCTGACAAAAATCTTCCTTGCCTCAGGATCCCATAACCTGTATGCTTTAGACTCTTCACTATATCCTAGGAAGACACACTTTTTGCTTTTTGAATCCAACTTTGATCTTGTTGAATCAAGAATATGTGCATAACAGAAACAACCAAAAATTCTGAAATGCAAAACTGAAGGCTTTTTACCAGAATATGCTTCTTGAGGAGTCATCCCCTTCAGAGCTTTTGTGTAGCTTCGATTGAGGATGTAGACTGCTGTATTGACTGCTTCTGCCCAGAATGAATCAGGCATGTCTTGAGCCTTTAACATACAACGAGCCATTTCAACTACTGTCCTGTTCCTGCGCTCAACAACGCCATTTTGTTGAGGTGTATGAGCTGTGGTAAGTTGCCTTTTCACACCATGCTCCTTACAGTAATTGTTGAATTCTGTTGACAAGAATTCACCTCCTCTATCTGTTCTAAATTTCTTCAGTTTCCTTCCTGATTCATTTTCTACATACTTATGCCACGCTTTAAATTTTTCAAAAGCATCAGCCTTCTCTCGAATGAAATAAACCCACATCTTTCTACTATAATCGTCGACTAAAAGCAAGAAGTAGAAAGATCCTCCTAAAGCAGGTGTAGACATTTTACCGCAGAGATTAGCATGTACCAACTCTAGAGGAGCTTGAGATCGATTGCTGGTCTCTCTTGGAAACGCCTTTCGTTGTTGCTTGCCCATCATACAAGCTTCACAAGGTTCCTGCAACTCTGAAAATGCAGGCAAATGAGCAACCATCCCTGTTCGTTGCATCTCCTTCAAAACTGCAAATCCGAGATGCCCAAATCGTTGGTGCCATAACCTGCTTACATCTTTATCTTCTGTAGCAGTTAAAGCACTTAACTCATACAAGTTATCCCGTCGTGTGCCTTTACCTACAACATTACCTGATGAATCCATGATTTCCGCACCACTCTTATTGAAGTGAACTTCGAGTCCACGATCTGTTATTGCAGAAACTGACAACAAATTTCTTTTGAGTGTAGGTACATAGAGAACATCGGATAACTTTTTCTCAACACCTGGAGAAGTGATAAAAGAGATGGTTCCAGTTCCTTCAGCTGGACACTTGGAGTCATTTCCCACCACTACATTGATGGATTCCCGCAGAGGCACTAGGGAACTATACCAATCCTTTTTACTAGTCATATGGCGAGAAGCTCCACTATCTAAAATCCATGGCTCATCAATACGAGCTTGAGCAGATGAACATACCTCTTCAATAGCTACCCAAAGTTCCAGCTCTGTGTTGTTTGCAGACTCTTTGTTCTTCCATGATGATTTTACAGTCCCATTCCGTTCATCAGCTTGCTTCTTTCTGCAATCCTTGATGGCATGGCCTTTCTTTTCACAATAGAAGCAACTTCCTGTGAACTTTTTCTTCTTTGGCTTCTTCTTTGATCCCTCTGAAGAGCCTTTACCTTTTGCATTTGCTGAGAATGCAGCATCAGTTGTACTTTGCCGATTCTTTAGCCGCATCTCTTCTTCTAAAAGCATGGCACAAAACTCTTCAAATGTAAGAGGAGTTGGCCTTACCTGAGTGTTAAGGGCTGTTACTAATCCATCATACTTTGCTGGAAGAACACGTACAGATCTTCGAGCTAGCTCTTCTGGTGTTATAACAACACCAACTGCAGCCAATTGATCTTGAAGATGCTTTATCCGTTTGATAAAATCTTCAGCCTTTTCAGAATCAGAATGCTTTTCATTTGCCAACTGATTTTCTAAATTCTGTATCCTAGTGTGGTTCTTGGTCTCATATTGTCGAGCCAATATGCCCCAAGCCTCATGTGCTTTAGTAGTATGTTGAACTAAAGTAAGCACAGAATCACTTACACTAGTGACAATCGCACATAATGCATCAGCATTCCGCCTCTTCCAAGCTCCTAGCAGATCTGGATCTGGCTGAATCATCAATCTTGAATTTGCTGGATCTTCAACTGGTATAGGCTTTGGATCCAATCCCATCGGTCCCATGACAGTGTCAAGTAATTCATAGGAGTCCAAAATTGCAGAAATTTTGAAGTTCCAGAGTGTATAGTTGGTTCCATCCAGCTTCCCTTCATTGAATGCAGGTGGACGAATTCGAATAGGTGCAGCATTAACATTACCTGAAGCACCAAGACTAGTGTTCGACGATGAAGCCATCATGTAATCACTCGAATAATCTACTGATATTCTAGTCTGCTAGTAGGCTAAAATAATGATACTTCTCAAGCTATTCGAACCTTACAGCTCTGATACCATGTAAGACAATAGTTACACAATATAACACAGGAGCAATAGCAGAGAAGATAACAGATATAGGAGAATCTCAACAATTTTCTACTAGCAGCAAGTACAAAGATGATGGCTTTGTCCACCCGTGCGCTCTCAAGGTAGAGCTTAAATGGTGATCTAGACAACTCTAGATAGGGAGATACAAGTAGAGGTATGCTGGCTCAACTCAGTGTCTTAGGTAGTGCAGAAGTCATGTATATATAGGATCATGGGTGGCCTGCCATGGACGGCTATGCATGGGCGGTAGAGCGTGGGCGGCCACCGCCCGCGTAATTGCCATACACTGCTTAGACTGGTTGAACCGACCTAACAAATATAAATGATTTCTGACTCCGACAGGGAATATTCCATGGACCCCACAATTGGGGACCCTGGTAACTCCCTTTCCTTATAATACCTTACATGGTCCAATATGACCTTCATCCAACATGCAAGTTGGGATTCCCATCAATTGGGTAATGCACGCTTGGCTTCTCCTCATAAAGGGGGCCTTACAGAATGTGCATACAATCATGAGGGGTAGACATTGATCATATACTAACAATGGAAGACCTTACACACATGGAAATATAACAGGTTTAATAAATAGTAGTCGAGGGTTACATAATAGTTCAAGGACTAATTGCACATTTGAGGAGCGTGAAAATAGTCATGAATCACCATACATGAGTAGAGATGTATCAAGATACATAGTTGTCAATGCTATTACTACATTACATGCCGGTGATGAACTATCAGTGAATTATGGATGGCGTAGACCTCCAAGAGCACCTTTTAACTAGAGAGAATAAATTTTTTTTATCCATATTTAATAAGTTATATACTTAATTTTATATTTAAAGTTTACTTTTTATTCATTTATGGAATACTAATGAATTTTATTTATATGTGTAGATTCCAACGTGTGATGTTGATTATATTCCTCCACAACATTCACAATTACTAGTACAAGATTTGTGTCACAATGATGAAGATGATGGAGAAATGTATCTGTTTTGACACTATTAAGGTATAATTTTCAATTTTCTATCTATTTATATATATATGCATATATATATATATATATATATATATATATATATATATATATATATATATATATATATATATATATATATATATATATATATATATATATATATATATATATATATATATATATATATATATATATATATATATATATATATATATATATATATATATATATGCATATATAAACATACACATAATATACATGAATGCATACACACATATAAACATACACACACATATACACACATTTTGAAGGCTATCATATGTTTGTACTAAAGAATGATCTCGAGCTGGCAATGGATAATCTCCAGCCGTTTTAGTCTCTAAACCAGGAGGTAGAGGATTTCTAGAAACCTCTGCTTGTAATTATGAACAGCAAGTCCATGAGTGTACGAGGTATATTAACATTATGAGAAAAATTATGATCATCATCATCATCGAGCAAGTACACATGTATATCGACAGTAATTTGATTTTGTATATGTTTTTTAAATAAAATAATGACATTAATATATATAGAAAATACATACCCAAGCATTATCACATTGACGAGGTGATGGTGGAAAAAAATAAGAGGTGAGCTAACATACCACCTAAGTCGTGGCAGTTTTTTCGTAGAGAGCTATGTCTTCAGGAGTCATTTCCTCAGTAGAAGGTACACAAATTAATAGTTTATATTTATAACTTTTATATATTTTAGTAATTTTTTACATTTAATTTATGTATTTTTTTCTTAAATAAACAGGCTACTGCAAAGAAGAGAGTGGGTCGGGCCACACATCGCACCTAGGCCAAATGGGCCATAATGGTTTTGTAGCTACATTTGTAAGTATATGTGTTATCGTGAGTATATTTTTTATTTTAGTTAAAATGCAAGCAACTAATCTTTTTTATTTGTTTCAATGTAGCAGAAGGATTATGGCCGATATCCTACGAAACATGAGAACAAGTATGCTACACATTTTGGATATCGGTGTTTGAGCGAGTATATGCAATATTATCCTAATGCCTTTGTGAGTATTATTAAAATTTATATAATTATTTTATTTTTATGAATGGTTTAATTCTTTTATTTATTTATGTTTGTTATATGTAATACAAGAGTATTATGGAGAGACACATATGGATGAGGTGGAGAGACAGACACAGGAGGGACGATCTCGATCGTCACAGGGTGATCATGACGATGAGGATGAGGAAGATCAGGATGATCATGATACTGCTGATGATGATGATCATGATGATGATGATTAGGATTTTAGTTGATTATGACATTGGATTATATGTATTTACATTGATATATATATATATATATATAATCTATATATTTTTCATTTGAATTATGTTTTGAATTGTGTGTATGGTATTAAGTAATGAAGAGTTTTGTTCTATTGATTGTTATTATTGTTTATATTAAGCATGTGTTTTAATACTTTAATTATATAATTCATTCATATGTGTGTACCTAAGTGTATATGTATGTGTGTGTATATGTATGTATGTGCATGTGTGTGTGTGTATATGTTTGTATGTGCATGTGCATGTGTAAGTGTATGTGTGTGTATGAGTATGTACATGTGCATGTGTATGTGTGTGTATATGTATGTGCATGTATATGTGTAACTCTATGTGCATATGTGTGTATGTGCATGTATATGTGTATATGTAGGTATGTGCATGTGTGTGTGCATGTGTATATGTGTTTTAATACTTTAATTATATAATTCATTCATATGTGTGTATCTAAGTGTATATGTATGTGTGTGTATATGTATGTATGTGCATGTGTATGTGTGTGTATATGTATGTATGTGCATGTGCATGTGTAAGTGTATATGTGTGTATGAGTATGTGCATGTGCATGTGTATGTGTGTGTATATGTATGTGCATGTATATGTGTAACTCTATGTGTATATGTGTGTATGTGCATGTATATGTGTATATGTAGGTATGTTCATGTGTGTGTTCATGTGTATATGTGTTTTAATACTTTAATTATATAATTCATTCATATGTGTGTACCTAAGTGTATATGTATGTGTGTGTATATGTATGTATGTGCATGTGTATGTGTGTGTATATGTATGTATGTGCATGTGCATGTGTAAGTGTATATGTGTGTATGAGTATGTGCATGTGCATGTGTATATGTGTGTATATGTATGTGTGTAACTCTATGTGTATATGTGTGTATGTGCATGTATATGTGTATATGTAGGTATGTGCATGTGTGTGTGCATGTGTATATGTGTGTGTACGTATGTGCATATATATGTGTATAATGTATGTATATGCATGTGTATATGTATTCCACATGCATGTGTATGTGGATGCATTTCCATTTGCATCCATGTGCATGCATGTGGATGTGCATATACATGTATTTGCGTATATGTTAATGTGCATTATTGCAAATATATATATATATATATATATATATATATATATATATATATATATATATATATATATATATATATATATATATATATATGCAATAATGCATGCATATAAGTCTCTTTATGTGGTTGTAGAAATGTTTGTGCATATGCATGTGTATATGTGTGTATGTCTAAGTGTATGTGCACATGTATCTATGTGTATATATGTGTGTGTATGTGCATGTGTATATGTGTATATGTGTATATGTGTGAAAGTGCATCTTCATCATGTATAAGTGTTTAAGTGCATATCAATAAGTGTGACTATGCTATCTAATGAAAATAACACAATTCAAATGATATACAAAGAATAGAAATTGTACTTACAATAGTTAGCCATACTTTTTGGTTGGTTAGCTTCTTGAATAACCTGCAATAAAGAGAAGAAAGAGAGAGAGAGAGAGAGAGAAAGAGAGAGAGAATTCAAAGAGAGAAAGATGTAGAAAGAGAGAAACAGAGACAGAGGGAGACAATAAGAGAGAGCTTAGGCAAAACAACAATTCTGCATATACTCTTCAGCTCGTAAGCGCAGTGCAATTGTGAACGTTGGAGAGCTCTTCGATCAGATGCATGAAAATGCCGATCGAAGAGCCTCCAACATTTTAATTTTTTTCCTTCAACAAACCGTCATGTAAGCGTTGCTACGCGTCAAGTTGGCATCACATAAGCGACATGTTTTGAGCATCGCTTATGCGATGCTATTTAAAACCGTCATGTTAGCGACGTTGTGTGGGAGCGTCACAGACCCCGTCGCACCACAAGTCGCAAAAAACATCGTTTGGTTTGTCGTTTAATCGACGGTCCACGTGTGATGCTCATTACGATGCATTTTGTAATTTTATAGCGACAAAATTCTATCACCTTAACCGTCGCTATACGCCCGTATTCCTTGTAGTGATGAGGTTTCCTGGGTGTGTGCATAAATTGACTTAGCACACTCACACCATAACATATATCGACCCTCGTTAAGGTGGCATAGTTCAAAATTTCCACAAGGCTTTGATAACCTATAATATCCTCTATGAGTTCTCCTTCATGTGAGCTCAATTTATGATTAACTTCCATTGAAGTACCTGCAACCTTAGCATCTTGCATCTTGAATTTAGCCAACATATCTTTAATATATTTTCTTTGAGTAAGGAATAAACCATGATCTATATATACTACTCCAAACCTAGGAAGTATGTGAGTGACCCAAGGTCACTTATCTTGAACTCCTCTTTTATCTAGTCCTTGATCTTCTTAATTCCATCTATATCATTTCCTTTGCGAATAATTTCATCCACATACACACATAAATAAGTAACTTCGGAATCACTCTTTTTTATAAAGAGTGAGGGATCTGCATTGCTAGGTTGAAATCCTTTATCATGCAAGAAGGTAACAGGTATGTGATTCCAAGCCCGTGGAGCTTGTTTGGGTCCATATAAAGCTTTGTTGAGTTTGCACACAAAATGAGGATGTGCTTTATCTTCAAAACCAGGTGTTGTGCCATATAAACCTCCTCTATTATCCAACCATTAAGGAATGCATTAAGCAACACTTAGAAGTACTCTGATTGTGGGTCATCTTTGCCACAGGAGAGAAGGTCTCATCATAGTCAATTCCTTGCGTTTGTGCAAAGCCCTTTGCCACTAGCCTTGCCTTGTACCTGTTAATAGAGCCATCAGAATTCTTCTTTAATTTATAAATCCATTTTGAACCTACTACTTTCATTGATGAAGACTTGGGAACCAACTCCCAAGTTTTGTTCTCCTTAAGTGCTTCAATTTCCTCTTCCATTGCTAGCTTCCATTCTGGCTTATCCTTGGCATCCTCAAATGTTGAGGGTTATTCTTGATTTAAGTCTTGTGCTAAGTAGATTGAGTGCTTAGTAACAAGAGAAGTATCAAACCCATACCTCTTTGGTTTTCTTTTCTCCCTCATGGATCTTCGACCATGATGTGATGATTCCGCTTCTTGACCAAGCTCCTGCACTTTAGCTTTACCTTTAGACTTCCATGCTTTGATTTTTCTAAGACACTTCATCATCTTCTGAGATATCCTACTCTTCAACTTTAGGAGGGTTTTCTTTGATAAGCCTTGGAAAATCTTCTTAAATATCATAAGGTAAGTTGACTTTCCTGCATGAGTCTTCATACAAAGAACTATTCTCATCAAACACAACATCTCTACTCACCAGAAATCCTTTGTTGCTTGGGTTGTATAGCGTGTAGCATTTTTTATTATTGTCATATGCAATGAATACACATCTCTCTGCCTTAGGGTCCATCTTTCCTCTAATCTAAAGATTTTGAGCATAGGCAATACATCCAAAGATTTTGTAATGATCCAATCTACCTCTTCTCCCATTCCAAGCCTCATATGGTGTCATACCATCAAGAGACTTTGAAGGTAACCTGCTAATCAAATAGTTGGTTGTAGATACAGCCTCAACCCACAAATAGTTAAGTAAATGTTTTTCATTCCACATAGATCTTGTAGCTTCAACAATTGTCCTATTTCTTCTCTCTAAACTCCATTTTGCTATGGAGTGTACCTTGTACTAATCTCTCTCTTGATTCGCCTTCCTTGAAGGAAGGAATCAAAATCGTGGGAGAAATATTCTCCCCCTCCATCTGATCTTAGCCTCTTTAGTGTCTTACTTGTTTGGTTCTCCACAAGAGCTAGATATTTTTTGAAGCATGAAAAAACTTCATACTTGTGTTTCATGAAATATAGAATAGTCCATCTACTAGAATCATCAATGAAAGAGACACAATACTTTGATCCAGCAATTGAAGCATCCTTGCTAGGTCCCCATACATCTATATGAACCAGTTCCAACAGGTCTCCATGCATATACCCTTTCTTCATGAATGCTAACATGTGAGATTTTCCAAATTGGCATGCACTACACTTATAAATCATATGCTGCTTTGACAAATTAGGAAGTCCAAGTACATTTTGGTCTCTACATATCTGTTTTTGTGATCTTTTTCCAATACGTGCCAACCTCTTGTGCCAAACTTCCAATTTTGTGAGTGTCTGATTACCATAATTAAAGAAAGCAATGTTCCTTGTATCTTGTATTTCAAATGTGAATAATTTACTTGCCTTTTCAACCTTTGCCATCTTCCTGAATCCTTGACTTGGATCTTCAACAAATGCGCCTGTCCTTGTGAATCTGACGTGAAAACCTTTCTCCATAATCTGCCTTATGCTTATCAAATTTTTAGTGATGGTAGGAACATAGAGTACCTTGCTAAGGAGATTGAGATTTCCATCTAGTGCCTTTACATTTCCTATCTTTTCCATAAGGTGGCTTGTATCATCACCTATTTGTACCTCATGCTTATTTCTTGGATCTTCCAAATCTGAGAGAAGAGCCACATTTCTTGCCACATGATTTGAACACCCTGTATCAATGTAGAAAACATGAACATTAGATTTACCTTGAGGCATTGCCATATTCATGATTATCAATCAGTCCTCTTGATTTGAGTTCTTTGTGTATTTATTGAAATCTCTTCTCCCTTTGTATCCTCCTTGATAGTTTCAATTGTGATTGCCATTAAATTGTTGAACCTTCCTCTTGAGTAGCTATAACCTCCTCTATTGTAGCCTCTGCCTCTTTGATTCCTAGAACTCCTAAAGCAATTTTCAGTTGTATGATTGGTTAGTCCACAAATAGAACAAGGATTAGAGTCTTGGGGTCTCCCCCTACCTTGTATGTCTCCTCTACCTCTTCCTCTAGCATTTCTTTCTCTACCTGCATAGTTAGCTTGATGTGTACCTGCTTCATCATCCACTTTCTTTCCGTTCCCTTTGTTTGAGTTTACTTTTATCAGTGTACAAGGCAGAGGATTGATTACCTTTAGAACCTTCTCCATTCTTCATAAGCTTGACCTCTTGAGTAAGCAGTTGTCCAATGAGTGTATTGAAGTCTGGTACATGCATATCCATGTATAGATCCATTGTTGTGGTAAAGGCTTCCCACTTGTCATCTTCCTTTATGCCATTGATTACTTGCCTTACAATCTATTCTTCATCTATCACTTCTCCAATGCTTCCTAGCTGATCAGCAATATCCTTGATTTTTGTGACAAAAGAGGTCACATTTTGCTTGGGAGATTTCTTGAGGGTTGTGAAATCCAACCATAATTGATTCCGTTTGGCCTTCGTGCTTGAAGAGAAGAAGGCCTTAAGTGCATTCCCCACTTCATGAGAGGTTTTACAACTTTTAATGTGAGGCAACAAAAAATCAGAGATAGAGTTGAGGAGATAAGACCTTACAAGTGCATCCTTGGAACACCATGTGTTCAATCTTTCTTGCTCTTCTTGTGTAGGTTGACTTTTGTTTTTGAACTTTGGCATAACTTCATCTCCAGCTACATAACCATATAAACTCATGCCTTGAAGGTAAGCCTCCGTCCTTAATGACCAAGCATAGTAATTACCTTTTTCCAAATTTTTAATTGATGAAGGGAATCCATCTACCATGTTGTTCAACCTTGCTCTCATACCAATGTGAAGACATGGATTGTATTTGGTGAAGATGAAATGGTGCTACTCAAATTTTGCACTACACCAGCCAAATGGACTCCGCGAATATGTAGTGGGCCCTTTTATCTTGCAAATGGATGTATTAGATACCCTATGTATCTTGGAAGATCACTCACAAATAGATGATTCAAAATAGATAGGTTTGACTAATGGTCAACTTGAGAAAACTTTCTATTTTGGAAAGATAAGCTCTAGGATTTTACTAAGTGCTCCTTCTCTGGTTAAAATATACTAGAGAGCTTTTAGAGACGCTAATTAGGAAGCAAAGCAACCTATTAGAAGTCGTTTCAATGAAAATGAGTGACTATATTGAGAGAAATCAATTTAACAATTCATCTATGTGAGCCCGATTTTTTAGGAAGTAGTAGAAGTAAATACATAGTCAAATTCTAATGAATGTTTCTCACAATTGACAGATCCAAATGTAATGAAACTTTGTGATCTAAAGGTATACCTAGAGAGCCTACAATTACCAAGTTAAATCATTGAAAAAGATGAACCATGCTCAGAGAAATCATTTTTGAAGTCTCACTAAAAACTGAGATCACTGATAGTGAACAATACACTCACATAGACTTGAAGTTATGGCAACAAATATGTATGAACTCAAATTTACATTACATGGAAAGTACAATAGACTTATTGATGGAACTCTGAGATCACGTTCAAATTTGACAAGAATCTCTGCTACAGAGTGTGTTTTTTGCGACTAGATTGGTCACACATATATAGTGTCTCTTGGAGCCATATTTTGAATTTGAATTCATGCTCACCTAAAACACGTTGCCTAAATTCTAATAATAGATCCTATTATGAACTCGTGGATTTCTTTGCCTAACATCAAGTGGCTTCAACCACTTTTGATTCTTTTACTTTTACAATAGGTGAATACTCAAGAAGCTACAAGAGTGAGTTCACATGAGAATTCTTCATCACTTCAAGTATTTTCTTCAAGACTACATGATCTTGTGGTACTCATGCCATCACATAGGCTTGGCAAGAACTTGCTTATTGCTCCAATAAAATTTCCATCTGATACTTGACGAGTTGAGGCCCCATCTCCTATTAAGGGAGATATGAAAGTCCAAGTGTTTTCTATAACTCATCACCTTGTCTAATTTGTTACCATTGATCCATCACAAGCCTTCAATCTACATGTGATCATTCCTAAAAGGAGTCTAGTCTTTGAGTTCTGCCAGGAATTGTTTATGTGTCTTAATATGCACCAATCTCCATAGTCAAATCCCAATTAAGTTCGTCCCTCTAGGAGTCATAAGAAAAGGAGAAAACATCAAAGTGACCAATTCATGTCGCTTCCATCCAGAATTCCTAAAAGCATAACAAAAGATTTTTTTCGGAGAACCAATTGAGGTAGGAAGCTTTTGAGTTGCACCACCCTTTGATCATCCATTTGGTAGCCATCTTATCTTCTATCCCTCCAATGTCCAGAATGTCCAAACCACCATAATATTTTTGGTTCACACAAATGGCCCATTTGATCTTGGACATATATCTCCTGTTGAGATCTCCTTTCCAAAGGAAATTTCTGAAGTAATTTCCAATTTCAATAAATCTTTGTCTGTTCAACATGCCAAAAAATAGATAATCAAGGCCTTTCTTGTCAAGTTTGGCAAGGGACCAATTCCACCTCTGACCATGGGAAACATCAAAACCCATTTGAATCCCTAGAATATGGGAGATGTTCGGACTCGAGAGCTCCAGATAACCCTTGTTAACCAAAAATGGTAGAGGAAGCCTAGAAATAGCCTTGATAGCTATTTTTGAGTGGTTTATTATAGACTCAAAAGAAATGCAAAAAGTGTTTAGACATTTCCACAAGATGGCAATACTAATGCTATCATTATGAACAAAAGCATTCGAGTCCTTGGACAAGAGCCTCATTATTATCGGGTTCTCATTATGGGGAAGCAGTATGGATGTGCCCAAGATGGTTTTGATGGTTAATCAGGCAATGAAGGCCATTGCTAACAATAGCAAAGAGAAATGGAGCAAGGGGGAATCCCTATCTAATAGAGCAATTTAATCTAACCACTTTAGAGATGTTTCCATTGATATTAATATTTGATAGATAGTGTTTTCTAATTGTGGCCATGTCATTTAATTTTGGAGCTAGTTCTCATGTGATAGATTCATTAAAGGATGCAATATAATCTCTCATGGATCTTATCCATAATTTTTATCTTTTATGTTAATAATGATAGAAATGATGTTAAATTTTTTTGATGTTCATGTTAACATTATTTTTTGCAAAAAAAAAATCAAGATAAGCCTCTAACCATGGCACTTTTATCCTGTAGATATTTTCATTTCATGGGATCCTAAGAAATCTTTTTTCTTTAGCTCATCCCTTTCAATCTTGGATTTCCAATAACTTTATCTAGATCTTCTTGTTCTTATCTCTTTTCTGATTGTTCATCACCTAGCTATACATTCAAATTCTTTTTAATTTTGGAGTGCTTACCTATGTACTTTTAACTAATTATTTCATTCAATGTTGAAGTATCCTTTATTAATGGTAAGAATTATGATCTAGTGTTTTGCATGATATCTCCAATTATCCTCGCTCATGTATCCCTTCAGCCTCATCAAAATATTCAATTGTTAATGGAGGGTATTTTCCATACCCAAAAAAAGACTTTATCAAGCTCCACAAACTTGGATAACCCAATTTTTTGAGTTGGGGGTTTAATTATCTTTATCCATCTTTATATTAGTAGGATCTCCAAAAGAAATCCATCTTCCTACTTTGGATCTCAATTTATGTCTTGGTTCTTGAGGTATATGAAAATAACATATAGGGAAATAACTTTTTGACTATAATAAACCAAAATTATTAGCATATAAAGATTTGTATAGTTTTACGTAATGTATTATAACCTTTGAGGATGCATATTTGATTGAAAGAAACATCTCTTTGCGAGCTACATGCCATTCATGTGGCATTGCCCTATCTACCATGTATCAACTATTTATTGATGAAATTAACATATATATTGTACCTACACAAAAATACATTCCTATACTTTTATATTATAACTTGTATAGTAACTCACTCAAACAATTGGAAAATAATTTATGGTAATTGTTTATTTTCAATTCTTCAATGTAGTCATCCATGTTTTTTACACGTGTTGTACATATGTTGAAGTGGTAGAGGAGACATGATTATTCCCTACATCATCACTAAAGATTCAATGGCAGATGAGCTTTCTTCATTTGAAGAGACTAAGAAGAAGAAAGAGTGGAAAGAAGCCATGCAGGAGGAAGTGGAAGGATTGTAGGAAAATAACACTTGGGACCTAGTTCCCAAGAAATGAGATATGAAGGTAATTAGTTCAAGGTGGATATATAAAGTTAAAAAGAACTCTGATGGTTCTATAAATAGGTACAAGGCAAGACTAGTGGCAAAGGGTTTTTGCCAAACACATGGACTAGATTATGAAGAAACATTTTCACTTGTGGCAAAGATGCCAACAATTAGGGTATTGGTAAGTCTTGCTGCATCCGAAAATTAGAATTTATATCAGCTAGATGTCAAGAATGCATTTTAAATGGTTCGATATAAGAAGAAGTATATATGGCACAACAACCAGGTTTTGAAGATGAAGAAAAAGCAGGATACGTATGCAAGCTTAGAAAAGCACTCTATGGTCTCAAGCAAGCTCCTAGAGCTTGGAACCATAGGCTTGTTACCTATTTGCAAGATCATGGCTTTGTAGCAAGCAAGGCAAATTCCTCTTTGTTTGTGAAGAAGAATAAATCAAAGATCATCTACTTGTGTGTCTATGTAGATTATATCATTATTATAGGTAATGATTCTGATGGTATCAAGCAGGTCAAGGCTCAATTGATGAAGGATTTCAAAATCAGTGATCTAGGGTTGTTAACCTATTTCCTTAGCTTAGAACTTGTGTATACAAATTCAGGTATATTCATCACACAAAGGAAGTACATACATGATATGTTGGTAAAGGTTAAGTTGGAGAACACTAAAGTTGCAGGTATTCCTATGGAGATCAATCATGAAGGTGTACTTGAAGATATTACAAGGTATCAACATCTTGCGGGTAGTCTTAATTATGCTACTTTGACAAGAGTGGATATTGCATATGGTGTGAGTACATTGAGTCAATTCATGCATGTACCAAGGAAGCCACACATGGAAGATGCAAAGAGGGTGCTTAAGTATCTAAAGGGTACAATGAATGAAGGGTTATTCTATCCCTTCGCTTCTGACATAGATATAAAGTTATATTCTGATGCAGATTGGGCTGGCTCCAAGGATGATAGGAGGAGCATTTCAGGGTACCTATCTTTTACAGGTTCAAAACTCATATCATGTTCATCCAAGAAGCAACCAACTGTGGCCTTATCTTCCACAGAAGCAGAGTATAGAGGTTTGGCAAATGCAATTGAGGAAGCTATGTGGCTTAAGCAATTGTATGAAGATTTGGAGATACATTCCTACACTCCAATTATTTTTGGAGATAACACTAACTCACTTAATTTGGTTGCTAATCCTGTGTACCATGCCAAGACCAAGCACATTGAAGTGCACTATCATTATGTAAGGGAGAAATCGCTTAGCATGGATATACAATTATCCTATGTAACAACTTATTTGCAATGTGCAGATTTACTCACCAAAGCATTGGATGGAAGAAAGATGAGCAAGTTCAAATTGATGATTGGGCTGCAAGAGATCAAGGGGCAATGAAGATCAAGCATGTTAGGCTTGAGGGGGAGATATTGGTGCAATTAAGCCTAAGGCTACACACTTGATCACTTCACATAAGATTGATGTATTAGCTTATCACTTGAAAAGAATCATATGTACAACCTCTTGTAACTTTGAGCTATAATTACTCATTGTAAAAGTGAAGTAAGCCCACGAGGAGTTAGGCATCTTGGAATCTCGTAATTCTTGGTAGTTGAGTAAAGAGAGAATCAATCCTATACTTTAAGTTGCACTTTATTGGTAAAGATTTGAATGTTAATTCAAATCCTTGGCTCCAACAAAAGCTATAAAAAGATGAGATTAAAATCCCATGTGTATCTTGAAGTTGAGAGATCATATTTGTGTACCTTCCTTGTGAAGAGGAGCGTATAACATAGCTCACTCATTCCACACACATTGAGCAATGCCTTATTGCCAATGACTTTGGAATTTTACATGATTTAATCAATACATGTTCATTACTTCCTACTCTCATATCTCTATCACTCCATCAGAATAGTGATTTTGTCCAAGCTCGTTCTCACTCTATACTCCATCATTTTGCAATATTTAAAGCATGACAATCTTCAGCATATTGTCTAATATAACAGTACAAAGCTTCATTGATAATGGTTCAATCGATCATCAGATATTAATCAAACTTTGCTCACTGATCTCTGACTGTCAAGGCTCGTAAAAGTCAGGGTATCAGTGTTCAACTTGCTAAACATAATTCTCTACATATAGTTGATCATTTTAGATTATTCCACTCATGAATGGTAGCT
>CM035409.1:6634111-6806611 GCA_020310875.1 Ceratopteris richardii
AAAAAAAAGTTGGCAGTGATCACTCCATATGCTAAAAAGCAAGGCTATCAATGGACTTTATATAACGCACAATAGTATCTACTATCTACTATGAATTGACGTTCTACAGTGCACAGTGCACTGCTCTCTTTGTCCTTCACGGAATTCATGAAACTTGTACTTCAAGCCTGTGATATCATTTAATGCACCTCTCCAGAAACCAGAAAGCTAATTATCAAAAAGCATGTGTGGCATGTGCGCCATCGAGGAGGAGTGATGCAGCATAAATATGTACATGTGGTTCAGACACTGCAGATGCATACGCACACGTGTATGCATGTGTGTGTGGATAAGTCGTACTTTACAAATTTACACACGCCTGTTGTCCGATGCCCACTTCGCGACTCGGTCGGGAGTCCGCATGGACACACACACTCTGAATACTGTTGCCGACGGCGGGCCCGTTGTTGTTTGTGTCATCCTATGAGACAAAGTGTGGCTGTCCTACTCATCAGTTGGATTGTCGTACTCATCAGCTGGCAACGTACAAAGGAAGACGTGTTCTACGATGGTCTGCCATGCCATCCATCGTCCTCTCAGCTGCGACTCTACAATGCATATCATCACACAGATTCTCGTTACGTAGACGGTACTACGGTAGGTGTCTCACTGCAGCCTCACTCTCATCATCTAACCACGGGCCACAACGAAAGCGTTACATTGAAGTAAGGCTTTGGAACAAATGGGCGCTTGCAAGTTGCTTCCCTTTGTGGCAGTCAGCGGTTGTTGTCTGCTCTATCGAATGCTGCAACCGGGACACTCCTACCTATCTTCGGGCAAAATTAATTGGGTTCCAACTTCCGCGCATTGTTATATTTCGCGGCAAGTTCCTTGCTTCCGTCTTCAGAGTCCCAAGTTCCCAACTTCCGACTGCTGATTTGGTAGGCCTTAATGTCAATCCTCCAGTAGCTCGGTCTTTGGGTTGGTCTTCAATTGGTTTCTAGGCTCTAGTTATCAACTTTGCTTTCAAGCTTTCTCCAGTTGTCCAGCAGCCGTGGCCTACTCATAACTCATTCATGCTCTGATGACTGCTTGGGATAAACATCGAACATATCAAAACCTCTTCGTTACTCGCTTTGGGTGGAGCTGCCCAATCTGCCTTTCTTTCTGTATGGATTTCTTCGTGAAATCATCTCACCGATCGGTCGCCCGATGGCCTCAAGAGAGGATGTTGGGGGGCTAATCTACGATGGTGATCAACATTCTTTCAATGCAAGATGGCATCCACAGGTTTGCGTTGAAACAGACCTGAACCAGGTCCTTCCCTCAAAAATCTCCATAAACTGTGGAGATGGTAAGACCTGGACACAAGAGGTTACTTACAAGAATTTGCCAAATGCATGCTTCCGGTGCGGGCATCAAGGTCATAGGATCAAAGACTGCCCCCTAAAGAAAAGTACCATAAAAACAAGCCTAAACCAGATGGGACCTTGGATCCCTTCCCCCAAGATGACACTCGAGGTCATCCCCCTCCGATGGAGGAAGAACAAGGAACTCGCGTGGCTGAGACGGATTCAAAAGGATTCACTGAAGTAAGACGCAGGAGGAAAGCTAGAGCTCGAAGATCAACAACAAGGAACACCATGACAATTGCCCCCTCGAATAACATATATTGTAACCTAGAAAAAGAGATTAATGAGATCGACTTCCCAGGGGACAACCACTTTGAAGAAGACCCCACTGATAATAACCTTGGGTGCTCTACCAGCAAAGAAGACAACCAAGAAGGTTACACCACGAGTAAAGAGGAAGGCTTCACTACTAGCAATGAAGACAACCCAGACAGCGAAAGCTCCTCTCTTGGTCCTACCCTTCCGGTATGTTTTCCAAGATTACCGCAACAAAAGTCAAAGCTTAAAGGAAAACAACCTTCTGGCATGCATTGGAAGAGCCCCCTCAAGAGTAGGATCCTAAGTCAAGAAGCTGGGAGGAAAAAAGAAGACCACAAGAAGAAAAAAGATCGGGTCCCTCCCCTCAAAGAGGGCAACCATCTTTAATGAAATTCACATCACTAAACGTCAGGGGTCTGTCTGACCCGTCAAGAGCTTCGATTATTGGCCGATGGTTCAAAGACAAGTGCTTCAGCCCTGACTTTATTTGCTTACAAGAGATTAAAATTGATGGAGAGGATCTCCAGAAACGGCTTAAATGCATTTCTCCGAACCACCTTTGGTTCTCCACTTCTCACCCTAGGGGGACGAGGGGGGCTTCTATCGGTATTAGTCACTCCTTGTCTGGCAATGTAACCTCGACTTTTGAAGGTCGCAATCATTGTTGGATTGCTGCCTCTATCGGGTTCCCTTTCCCGTTCACTGTGGTCTCAATTTATGCCCCTAATGGAGAAGCAGATAGAATGGATACTTGGACTTCCCTCGACTCCCTTTCACATAATGTTCTGATTTGTGGGGACTTCAACATGGTCGAGTTTCCTGAGGACCGATGGAATAACAAAGGGAAAATTATTGACGGTCAGGAGAAAGAGATATGGGATAAAATCAAGCTCCATCTCGACCTGGTCGAGGTGAAAGACATGAAGGGGTTCTCCTGGTCAAATCTCCAATTAGGGGACTCTTTGAGGAAAGCAAGACTTGATAGATGTTACATCGATCATAACACCATCCTTCAGTGGGGTATTCCTTCGATTTCCCAACACATGGACCTGACTATCTCGGACCATTACCCGATTACTCTGTCTTTCAAACCAATCCCCATGTTCCAGAAAGCCCCTTGATTTCATGCTTGTGAGACATCATTTTCCCTCCCCTCTATCCACCAAGAAAATTCTGAGGTGTGGGCGGAAGCCTTTGCTTTTTGTAATGAACCGGCTAAGTGTTGGAGAAGCGCGGTGGAAAGGACTCGAAAAATTCTAAACAGGACTCAAAAGGCTATAAGAGATATCCGAAAAAATAGAAGAGAAATGGTGTACCGGAGGCTCTCGCGGCTTGAAGAAGAGGTGAACAAAGGTAAGTTACATTGCCAACAAGGTCTTTTGAAAATCAAGGGAAGGCTAAGATTAGAGGAGGAGGTTCAAAGGAAAAATCTACAAATTTTCTTCAAAGACTGGTGGGCGGGGAAGGCCGACAAACCATCGAAAGGGATGTGTAACATCCTCAAAAGGAAACAAGCTAGGGAATCCATCCCCCTATTGGTCGATAACAATGGAACCGAATGCTGCACGGAAGTGGAGAATAGATCTATCATCGTCGAGCACTTTACCAATCTTCTCGGGGTCTCGACTCCTCCTTCCCCCCACAGGCGCGACTTTATGAGCCATAAAAAAGAACCTCCTGAAGAGGGAAAAAAGTGATGGAGTGGTCCTAAGTGTGTTCACACACATCACTACCAAAATATATCAACAAATCCCCCCTTGGGAGTGATGCAATGAACAAGGAGTTGACACTCATGTATAAGGAAGTTCCGAGATATGTGGAAAAGATATCAATCCACAAAAAGAAATAAGACCAAATCTTTGTGAAAAGCTTCAAATTGCTCTCTAGGTAAACCTTAGTGAAAAGGTCGGCAATGTTATCCTATGTGCGCTCATATGCCAAACACATTCTCTCTAATAAACAACCTCTTCTTGACATAATGATAGTGCACCTCAATGTGCTTTGTGTGAGCATGGAATACATGCTTCCTTGCAACTACCAATGCGCTCTAACTCTCAATGAAAATGATGGTTGCAAAAGATTGATCAACACCCAAATAAGACAAAAGGCATTTGAGCCACACATAATTAACATTCACTGTGAAAGTTGCCCTATACTTAGCCTCACAACTAGGTGGCCATATTATAAGATGCTTCTTGCTCAACGAAGATATGCATGAGCTACCAAGCATGAAGCAAAAACCACTCAAAGACACACAAGTGTCGTAGCAACACAACCAATTAGAGCTAGAAAAACCATGTAAATCTAGTGGTAGTGATCCCCGCTTGGTATAAAACAATCCAAGTAGCGGGGTAACACTCAAGTTGTGAAAGATACACTTAACTACCTACCAATGCTTGGCACATTGGCAATACATAAACCTACTCATTTGAGAGACAAAAAACTGAATATCAGGTGGAGTTATGCATAAGTAAATCAAGCATCCAATAGCATGCTGATAGAGAACAACATCAAGTGCACCTCCAACATCATGAAGACTCAACCCCAAACCTCTTTCCATAGGAGTGGCAATAGGTTTGGAATCTTCAAGGACAAAACACTACAATAATGTGTCAATATATTTTTTTGAGAGAAAGCCATTCCTCCATCAACTTGCATAAATTGAATGCCCAATTAATGATGTAAATGTCCCAAACCTAATATCTCAAAAGACGCCTGAAAATCAGCCTTGAATCTCAAAAGCAGTACGCTTCTCATTAGGGCCAGTAAGCAACATGTCATCAACATAGATAATAGTGATCAAAAGTACACCATCTGCATGCTTAGCATACAAGGTGCTCTTAGTTGGACTATTCTTAAAACCATGTGCAATCAAGTAGGCATGTATCTTTTCATGCCAACAATGTGGTTCTTGCTTCAAATCATATAATGCCTTTTCAACTTGCACACTTTATTTTCAAGCATTTTTTGCACATGAAATTAATAGCCAGATTGCATCTTCCACACAAAAATGTGTCTAATCAATGGATGATACAGGTAGCAACCTTTGCTTTTAGAACTATACCAAACAAAAATATATTCCAGTGCTTTATCATCCAATTTCTTGCATTGGTGTTCAGGCACTAATGCATATACTAGATAACCAAACGCATGCATATAGACACTTTCGACTTTGCTTTCAATGGATACATCCATTCATGCTTGGAGAAATCATCAATAAAAGTCGTGAATTAAAGGTTGTTCCCAAAAGAAGGTGTCTGCATAGAACTATTACACTTATATGTTCCCCGAGTAGCTTTGATGTGAACCTTTTCCCTATACATGGGCACATTTTACTCTAGTGCTAGCTAGTGGTTTTTTCCCCATGTACTTAGGGATATTATTTACTCTCCACAATTTGGAGTAATCCGAGAGGTGCAAGTCCATTTTGGAGGAGTTTTTAGAGCTATTCTGAAGGGATTTTTCAAACTAACTCTTGGAGTTGGTTCTCAAACTCCAAAAATTGGATGATTTCCATAAAGTAAGAGGTTTTATTCATGGTCTCGATATGACAATGAAACTTGAAATGAAAAGAAGTAGTCTTAAGAGTCTAGAAGATGCAATAAAGTTAGCACATATCTATCTACAAAGATCATGCTAAGACTACGACATAGCCACTTCATCATATTGGGGAGAATAAAAATTTGAAAAGAAATAAATGGAAATTAAGGAATTTTAAGAGAGAGGACCATCCATAATGATAGACTCAATTATCATGGCAAACCAACCTAATGATAAGAACCGTCTATCAAGAGAGCCATTGTCTATCATCACAAGGTCAATCCATCATGGTAGACCAAAACAAAGAAGCCCATCTATCATAATTGACACCCTATATATTGATAGACCATTCTATCATGAAAGACCCCTCTATTGTGATAGGCACACTTTATCACGATAGAGCCTCCCCACAACAATGCCTATCTATCATGATAGGCACTCTCTATAATGAGAGAAAGCTCTACCATGACAGACCCCTTCTATCAGAATAAACACACTTTATTGCAACAAAGACCCCCACTAGACCAAAATATATAATAGAGACCCTCTATCATAATAGACCACTCTATCGCAATATAGAAAAATTATGATGGGCCCTCTCTATGGCAATGGACATGCTCTATCATGACAAAGTGCTTTTTCTTGAGAGAGCCTCTCTGTCATGATAGACCTAGACCATCATGACAATCTCACATATCACGAAAAACTCACTGCTTAGCAAAAACTTTTAAGTCAAATTTTGGGCTATTTTCATGATTCTTTAATCATTTTCAAGGTCTATCAAGCATGAAGAAGATATGCATGCAATCAGAAAGTAGTACAATTAGTGCATGTAAGTGGAAAAAATGTAACATCATCTCGAGCTAGGGAGAACATAAAAGGTAGGCGAACAAGGTTGGAATCTTGAAACCCCCTTGATTAATTCCAACATAGGCTAAGTTTGTAGCTCTAGGTCTAGCTCTTAGGAGTGCAATAAGGACTAAAATCTTCAAGAAATCTTGTAGAGCCTCAAGTTCAAAGGTCAAATCATATAAATCAATATGAAAACCTAAGGGAAATAACATAATTGAGCAATCAAACAACAAATCCCACTCACATAAGGCATTCCTAAGGATTCAAAAAAGGAAAAAAAATCAAACAATGTTAGTAAAAAAGAAACAAGTGGCAGAGGACCAAAGGAAGCTAAAGGTTAAGGCTAGGTAATTCATGGACTTGCACTCAAGCAAGTATCTTGGTAAGGTGGATTAATAAAGCTTAATATCTCTTGAAGCTAGTGTCAATCACACTGTGAAATTGTGGTCTAAGCAATTAGGTAGCCACCCCTGTAGCCTAATCTCTGAAACAACTGAATCTGAGAGCTCATACAACATGGAGAGGCCAACAACTAGTTTGAGATTAGTGCACTCAAAAATGCCTAAAGTCCCTACAAGACTTAGCTAGAATACATATAAAACAATTGATAAGGAGATTCCATGTATGAGGATGATCTAAGATGTTGAATGTTTTAACTCAAAAACCCTAAAACCCTTTGGAATTGATCAAACATGTTAAAGCTTGAAGACCTATCATCTATAGACAAGGAGGAAACCATGCATGTGGTAACAAGCTTTCCAAACAAGACTAATGAATTTGGGAGAGGCCTCTTAAGTAAGAGTTAGTGGAACCTAAAGAAGAGGAAAACAAAGGCCCTAGTACCCCTAAAGTAAAGTTAATGTTGATGAGGATCATAACCACATCCACAATACCTCAAGATAACATAGGCATAGAGTTGCTTGCAAATGAGACTATAGATGAAGCCTTCTGGAGATTTCAACCACCAAGACCCTACACCAAGGGCCTATTTTTGGCGTATCAATTCAAGATCCCAAAACGCCTATAAAATTTTTCTTTTTGGATCCTAATGTAGATAGTTTATACCAAGTGATGGAACTTAGCAAAGAAACACATGTTTGGAAAGGAAATAAAGTTTTCCTTTGAGAAAATTAGCTAATTCACTCAAGAAATTAGATCTTGGACCCTCAAACCCATTGAGTGCTCAAAAAGAAAAGTTAGAAGGGCCCCTTGAAGTGATTTTTGTACAACCTAGTTTGAAGAAGAGCAAAGCAATGTACAATGGATGAGAGGAGATAGAAAAATAGGGAATAGGGCACATAAAGATACATAGGACTTCCCTCTACTAATACTAGAAGAACATTCAACAACTTTGAGATCTTCTCAAGTGGTAAACGTAGTGTAAGAATACTTTGATGGCACAAGAGATGCATATGATTATGTGGCCGAGTTCAACAAGTTCATAGTCTAGATGAACAAGTGGAAGTATTGTTTACCTAGTTTGAAGCTCCTTGAAAGGCACAACCCTTGCTTGGTTTTAGCCATTGAATACACGAAACTACTATGAGATAACTCAGCTATTGGAAGCCTACATCACTAAGTTCTCTAAAAGTGGAATCAAGCACAACACACCATCCTTAATTCATAGCTTCAAGCAAACCCTCAAGAGACAAAACAGTCAGTAGAATGTAGATTCAAGTAGTACATTGAGATATGTCTCATCCTAGAGCTATCTTACCTCTAGATATGTTCAAGGATATCAAACTTCTCAATCTCTCAAAATCCATAAAATTAGATCTGAACTTCTTGGGATTACTTAATTGATTAGAGTGATTCGGAGCCAAGCCAGATCCTTAAACCCCATAGAAGGCTCTTTCCATTTGTAGCAAGAGAGTAAATTCATAGCGAAGAGACGCTTATTATGCTAACTTGACCAACAGTGGAATATCTCCCTCCGTCATGAAGTACTCTCAAGAGTTCTTGCAAGAAATAGAAGAAGAAAAATGGGCGAGAAAATAAGAGAACCCCCACATTTTCAAGAGACAAATGACTTACATGATCCATTCCCCAAAGACATTCCTTCAGCTATACATGGAAATTAGATAGACCTCAATAAAAAGGGTTAGATTTTGAGTGTAACTCTTTACATGAGTTACCTCAATTCATAGGACCATGGAAAACAAGGTCATTCCACATAAGATAATCCACAATGTTAGTGAGAAAGGAAGATTCAATCATATCTAGAATCACTAATGCTTTTCGAAACTCGCAGAGCAACAGGTAGCTAGAGGGTTTGCTGGAGGAAGAGGACACACCAGGAGGGTGACTTCGTTTTTGGGGGATATCCGGTCAAGGAGCAGATAAAGAGGAGCTGGTGGGAGTTGCTTTTGACAGTAGGAGTAGGAGAGGGCTTGTTTTTTGGTCGTGGGCAGGAACAAGGGCAGCGGGAGGAGGTGAAGAAACCAGAGAAGGGGCTGCTGTGCTACTCTATCTATTTTTTGTCTGTGCACGTCAGCAAGAGGAGAAGGCAGGCATCATCGTTGGGAGGGCTGCAGTGCAACTAGGATGATCTCCGATGCTTCATGAGAGCTCGGGTGCCATGCTTGAAGCAAAAGCCAAGCAAAAGGACAGGGAATCATTGTGCGTGCAAGGGGATGTCGACTTATGAGGAAGCACTGATTGCCTCTATCATTCTACAAAGGAGAGCAGCTCTTGTCGGTCTCCGAGCTTAAGGGGAAGCTCAGTTCCAATAAAGGAAGGTAGGGGTTTTTTCCAAATATTTCCTCCCTATTGCCTGGAGTGATTGCGTGCAATCTATTTGAGGTTTTCTCATTAACTTTCCTCTTGGAAATTACGTTTAATGTTATACAAGTTCATTCTCACCCTCATGGACATAAACATGTCCACGTAGAGAGCATGAACTATTCTGGAAAGTGGCTTGTAATCCATAAAAGAACAGAGATCAGTTTAGTATGTGCAGATATCTTTAGGTTTCTGGGTCTTCATATAGGGGTCAATGCTGAACCACAAGCACACACTGTAATGCTTATTCTCATTTCATCATTGTTGGAACCTATTCAGATTGAATTGAAAACTATCTTTTTTGGATCTCACATATTTTAAATAAAATATCGAAGAGGAATATGATACCGTCAGCAGAAGTCGACATTGATAATCGAATAGCTACAGGGAGAAAAATATAAATTGTCCTATCACTCGAATATTGTCCTCTTATGAATCTTGCAAAGATTATGGCATGATCGTTCTTCCCTCCCATGTTAATACAAGCTAAGGACATATTTTGGTTGCTCCCAAAGTTTGCTCGCTATGTTTATGCATCATAAGTGATCTCTTCTCCCTATTTTGGTTGCTCCCAAAGTTTGCTCGCTATGTTTATGCATCATAAGTGATCTCTTCTCCCGTTTTTACAAGTCATGGGACTTTGTCCTTACGCACTACACATAATCCTTATGTTCATCGTGAGTTAGGCATATCATGCGTTGGAAACTTATTTCTCTATCTCCCTCTAGAAAGTGACCAAGTGGCGAGACATTGCCTACAGTTAGACTCCCAAGTCGTGCACGAGGTTGAGAGTTAGCTAACCTGGCTTACGAAATAGGAATGTATCTGTAGAATAGGAATACATCTATAAAACCATGGGAGCTTGGGAGCTTGGGAGTAATATATAGATACCATATTGGTGTAATCGAAGGGCACAAGAAAAAGTGGGGGTTGAATGGGTATGAGTATCCACGAGCCCATTTGAGTGTGCTTGAGTGGGGATAAAGCGTGTGTCTTATAACCCAAGTGCATACGGGAATATTAGGGCAAGAATTAGATAATGAAAGAAAAAGTGTGAGAGAGAAAGGGGATGCTTGTGGGTGAGTGGGGTCATGAGGAAGAGCAAGGATGCGGGGTTGAGGGAGTGCATAATGAGTTAATTGTTAGTGTGTGTATGAGGGAAAGGGGCGTGCATTGGAGAAGGAGGGAGAGAGTTAGAGAAAGAGAGGTAGAGAGTCAAGAAGGTAGAGGGCATATGAGTGCATAAGAGAGGAAGAAAGAGGGGAAGGAGAGTGATAGATAGAGGGAAAGAGAAAGAAAATAAGAGCGTGTGCATGGGTCGAGGTTTGCAAGCATGTGTAAGAATATAGGTATGAGCACATGTGTGTATAGGGGATTGTGAGAGAGAAAGATAAGAAAGGAAGAGACGGTGTGAAATAACAGCAGGAAGGGAGTGTGAATGGGAGGAAAATGAGCTATCGTGAGATAATTGTGGCCTTGAGGCAATCCAAGTCAATCGATTCCAAGGGGTTTGAGCAGAGTAAAGGCTTATATAATCATATTTCACGTGGGCATTAGGACTTAACAGAGAGATAAAAAGTTATGCCTCTATTGTCAAAACCTTGGCCATATTGCAGTTAATTGTCCCAACAAGAGAACAAACTCCCGAGTTGTAGCCACCCTTGTAGACCACGGAAACGAGGAAGTCTAGTTGTAAAAGAGACCGTACAGTCGGACCACGATATAAGAAAGGATCTCATAATTCTAGCTACACCCATAGAAACATGTCTTGCCCCTGTAAAGTTAGTACTTTGGAAGAATAAACCAATAGTAGGTGAAGTAGAAGATGGAAGACCTCTAGCATCTCGGAATATTACCATGGAAACCACACCATTAAGAGTACACCTTGATGACCATGATTCCCACATATGTTTCAATGTAATATCTGTTGGAAATTCAGTAGGCCCATTACTAATACCACAAGTCCAAGGTTCCATAGGTCCATTATCTACAACATAGAATTGAGCAATCTTCCAATATTGACAAAACATGAACATACCACACTTAATCATACAAGTGATGAGACAAAGATAGAGAAAGATTAGACAACATGTGTAAAGTGTTACATAAGCCACTGCTTACTCACACTATCATATATACCAATGTTCAATGTACAATGTGGAGCAAAACTCTCAACCACTCTATGTGAACAAAAATAGATGGAAGAGTGAATGTGCAAATGTAACAAACATATTCAGATGTATGGATAGAAATCTGATTATACATGAGATGTGTGAACTGATAAGTTGTAGAAGAGTGAATACAAGTGATAGAAAGAGGAAGGATCAGTCTAAAACTGATAATCAACAAACCCTCATCTGAACTTAGGCTATGGAAGACCCTAAGTTAGACATGTGTGTGAAAAGATCACATACTTACAAAAGTAGCAAAGAATGCTAACAAGTTTGCTCCCAAAAATCCTCAAACTCATATGAACATATCTTCTCTAACACCTCATCCAAATATGCATAAAGAATACATGTACTGATTCTCTTGTACCTATGCCGAATAGGACTCCTCCTGATATGGATGTTAGTGCCTCCATAAACTCCAAGTAGTACCTATGTGCATAAAGAGAATATGTACCTGAATTCTTAACATAAGATGTAAATCTTATGTTAACCACCATCCAATGTCTTTGAAGTAACCCGAAATATTCATGTAGAAGACAATCTTCAAATACATCATGTGAATGGCCGATCCACACCACCAAGCTGCTAATGACCAAGTCCTCTCCATAAGCAAGAGTCTGAGCACACTCTTCTTCTTCAAGAAGAACTCCATAGCCGCTCCTCAACATGCTTCAACAAAGCACCATGGCTGCCCCATGTGTTAAAAGCACTACCTCAAAGAGGTACCAAGCTTCCAAATGTTGTGTTGTAATAGGTGATGGATGAATAACAATGAGCCAAGCATGTACTTATATAGTCTTTGTGTTCCCTTCCAAAAGCTCTCCAAAAAAGCTTTCGCTCAATAAAGCACTCCCAAAAATAATACGATCGCTATTGATTCTAAAACACATAAAAAAAAACTATGTCCGTCACCAAATCTGAAATGCATCGCGTGTAGTGTTTGGTCTGCTAAAAAGCTCAAAATAATCTTCGTGTGCGCTGCTACCGTCGCCAGGATTTGAACTCTAGTGGATGCTTTATTAATGTTTCTCTTAGACCAAGTCGACGCACGCTTCTTGCTGTACAAGGAGTAAAACACACTACTATACATGCTGGATACTCTGAATAATTTGACCAATAGGACATTATAGCTTGACCATGAGACATTGTTTTCCAACAATCCCCCTTGTAATGTCACAATGGTACAAACTGAACTCGATCTGCAAACTATCACAAGCTGCAAACTTGTACTCCCCAAATTGACCTTGAAACCTTTTTTTTTTTACAAACATCTTCTTCAAAACTGAATTTGATTTTCCTTCATAATACCTGAGAAATTATGTAAACTAGATATCCAATAGTGTACATATCAAGCAATCACTGCTTGACTACAAATGTAGCAAGTACTGACTCTGAACCTGCTATCTCCTATCTTCATAAACTTGAAAACATACACTAGGATCCACATATTTGCATTTACCTTACGAAGGTTTTCTCAACGTACTTCTGTTGTGTCATGTAAATACACTAAACAAAATCAAGAACTCAATCCTGGAACCTGTGACTAATAACTCAACTTAGTGTTTTATGAACACTGCTGCTTCATCCAACTCAACTAAACTGAAATCAACTCATGAGTCTTATCAAAATATCATATCTATGATGTCATCTTGTCTTCGTCCTTGTTCAATCTGTAAATCCTTCATACCTCTTTCCTTCAGAACCTGGTATAAACATATATGTGCGCACTTCTCAAACATACCTCTCTGAAATATCAAGCTTCTCTTCAATAGAACTCTGGAACCTTCTCTTGAATAGGAACACCCTAACAGGAACTTTCTCCAAAACATTCTCCTTCTTCCTTCTTCTTTAAAAGCTGGAACATAAAGAGAACCTGACAAAGGAAATATAGGAATACCTATAGGTATGACTCTGCATTCTTTTACATATGGCTGAAAATAAGTCTTCATGTTTCATCACCCCCCTGGATGACTTAACACTAGTATCCAGAATTCTTCAAATTATATCAAACTTTATGAAATCTGGAACGTCTTCCTTCTTTCAATAAATCTGATCTTCAATAATCAATACGTGTATCTTAAACAAAATTTTAGGATCCATAATCGTCTGCAACATAACAAGTATCTTCTTCTATTCTCTGCAATACAAATATGAAAGAATTTGAATCTTTGACTTACTTCCTCCAATGCTAAGAATCTTCACAAACAAAGGATAGACAAGTGACTCATAAATACTCAAGATCTTCAAGATCTTTTTAACAAAATACCTGTGTAGAATCTGCTCTCATCAAACCTTTATAACTTAATGTTTGATTTGTTACCTGAATGTCTTTAAGTGTCCATGCTTCTCACAAAGTTATAAAACTTTTCTTCAAACAAATCCTTCCCAAGAATTTGCAACTCCTACTTGAAACATAAATGGACAAACTTCTCACCTTGAGAACTCCAAAAGCTGCAAGTTGATACTTCATCTTTTCATATTCTTCCCGGGTGAAATGTGATAGTACCTACTTGACTTTCTTTTGGCTAACTCCACTTCTCAATCAAGTGATAGGATCTAATGGAACACCTTTTTGAATACAAACATGTATCCAAAAGTCTAGACAATCATAAAAAGTAGATTCTCCAACTGACTGGTATATCAAAAAATCTAAACTTTCTGAATTTTTTTCTGAAAATACTGAATATGAGGTAACCTTTCCAAACACAAAACCTCAACCCAAGTCTTCAACATCTGCTACAAAAAACTCTTTTACCTCAAGAGTTAGATAAAGAAGAAATATACTTCTTTGTAACTTGTCATATACCAAGTAGCTTTGTATTGACACTCCAAGAATTCTTTGAGGGAACGTATAAGCTAACTGCTTAAAATCTTCAACTATAACTCATACATATGTGAGTCAAACCAAATATCTGCTGCTTTTCTTTCTCTCAATGTAATTCTTTGTCAAAACTGTTGAAGAATCACTCACCAATTTGCAATACAGACAGACATAAAGATAAAAAAAGATAAGGAGAAGCAGAATCAAAGTATTCAGAAAATCAAAGCCTTAGTGAAGGGACAAATTCACGACTGTAATGTACAGCGTAGAAACTTCCAGAATTAGAGTTTGTTACACCGGATCAAAAACTGTACATAAATGAGATAGGAAAAGAGAAAGTAAGAGAGCATGAGTGTGCATGAGAAGAGGGCGTAGTGCGAATAGAGCACATGTAGAAATCAAGAATAGGTTTAGAAGACGCCAGAGATTGTGTATGTAAAGATGAATAACAAAAATGTGAAATGTCAGGTATTCATCTGAGAGAGATGGTAAGAAGAAACTACTCAGTGTAGGAGAGTTTCTATAGCTTGAGCAGGAAGAGGTCAAGCTAGTTTTGTACACATCTTCTCTAATAGAAATCACATGTTCATGTGGAAGTTTGCGCGCATTCTTCGTATGTGAAGAAATATGAGTATTTTTTCATGTTACGGTATAAAGTTAGTTAACAGTTACAATTTTCTCAGTAAACGTATTTTCTGGTCAGTTACAGTTTTCTCAATAAACGTATTTTCCGGTCAGTTATAGTTTTCTCAGTAAACGTGTTTTTTGGTAGAACAACGAAGTAGATCTCGCATAATAATGTAAAGTTTTGTATGAGAGATAGCTTATCTTGTAGCTAGACATCTCTACTATCAGTTCATCAAAGATTTCGGTGAAATGGATATGTACACACAATACAAAGTCTGACCGGAAAGAGGCATTCTGAACTGGTGAAGTTTTTCCTTAAACTTCAGAAAGAGTTCATTCAGTGAAGGAAGTTCACGCATCATTTCCTTATATACTTGAAGTAATTACAAACAGAATTGCAGTTGATTCCGGTAAGATTCCGGTATAATTACGGTGACAGTCCGGTGAAGTTCTGGTTGAATTTAAGTGAATTCCAAACACAGTCCTATATGGTTGAGTGTCAGAAACTTTGCTAAGCTACTGCTGATTATAGAGGTGTTCTAATATCACTCTAGCTTAGCCACCTTCAATGATGCGGAAAATTCCGTAGGCTTGATAAGGTTTGAGCCTTTGCCGTGTCATCAACAAGTGGTATCAGAGCAAAACGATTCTCAAAGAGCAAACGGAAGTGAAGATACAAGAGAATTTGAAGAACTTTCATAAAGAAAGGTGAATGCTGAAGAGATCAACAGCAAACGATATCAAGAAGTATTCCAAAGTCATTCTCAAGGTAAAGGTTTACAAAAGGTAAAATTCTTTAACGTTACACTCACCGAAGAAACAAAAACAAGAAGATTATGGCAGATCATGTTTCTATTGACAAATTGGACAGAGATAATTATCCCGCATGGGTAATGCGCATGGAAGCCTTACTTATGAGTAAGGACTTAATGATGTATGTGACCGGAGAAGAAAAGAAGCCGTCTTTTGAAGACAGTAGACAACCAAAGGAAGAAGAATTAGAAGCCTTGAAGTTGTGGCAGAAGAAAGATGCAACGGCAAGAGCTTACATTTATAATACCGTTACATATCATCTACTACCGCACATTAGAGGTCTGGAGAAAGCGGAGGACATATGGAGTGCGTTGGAAGATCATTTCCAAAATACTACTAAAGCTAGGAAGGCTAGCTTATGGTCCGAATTCACAACGTTCAAAAAAAAGTCGAATCAAAGCATTAGTGACTATGTTACTAAGATGAAGGATCTAGCAGATAGTCTTGGGTCCATAAATGAAGATATCGAAGATCACAGATTGATAGCGCAAGTGCTCACAGGTTTGAGAGGAGATGAAAGGTGGAAACCTTTCGTACTCTCAACTGAATTGTCTTTAAATCATTTTGTACCAGATTTAAATCAGTTGCTTGGTTTGATGCTCACATATGAGCAAGACCTGAAAGGAGATGGAGATAAAGGACAAAGTTCTGCAATGTACATGAAGAATAAGAAGAAAGGAGATAAAGGTAAGTCAAAAGATGAAGAAGATTTGAGTTCTCAGGCTTATTATGCAAGAGGTAAAGGCACTGGCAGAGGAAGAGCAAGAGGTTTTGGAAGAGGAAGAGGTAGTCAAAATATCAACAAGAAGGCTTGCTGGATTTGTGGATTAAGTAATCATTTGGCTCATGATTGCTGGCATAATTCCCAAGGATCAAGTCAGAATCAGAATAACAATAGAAGAGGCAAAAGCGGAAGATATCAAAGAGGTAGACAAAATCAAAGAGGAGGCTATGGTAGAGGTGGAGCAAGAAGTTGGGGGACAGAATCAATCCTACAACACCACCTACAACAACTACGCAAATGACACACAGAATGAAAGTCATACATCATTGATGATGAACTCAATCGGCACATCAGATAACGAAGATCTAAAGGTATTTTACATTGATTCTCGATGTTCTAATCATTTGTCAGGAAATATAGAACTGATGTCAAGTTTGGAAAAAGGTAGTTCCAGTCATACTGTTCAAACAGGTGCAATGCGAGACATAGTGTACATTCAATTGGAAAAGTGAAATGTAAGAGTGGAGCAGATTTGCTAACCAATGTTTTGTATGTTCCGACAATACCTAAGAATTTGATTAGTGTGGGACAGATAGTTGAGAAAGGTTTTCAGGTCAGATTTACAAATGAAGGAGTATTTGTAGAAGATCCCGAGAATGGATATCATCAGATCATCTCTAGTAAGAAAGAAGGTAGACTCTTTACTTTAAGAGTACAAGGGAACATTGGTCAAGCGTTGCTCACACATGGTGAAAATGTGATTACAGAACTTGATCTCTGGCATAAGAGATTAGGTCATTTTAATGAAAGAGGAATAAAATATATGATTTCAAATCAGTCAGTACTGGGATTACCTAATATACAGAACCAACATATGATTCATAAGTGCGAAGCATGTTCGATGGGAAAAGCCCACAGGTTACCTTTTCAGAAGAAAGGATTCAAACATGACGGAGTACTTGAACTCATTCATACAGATGTATGGGGTCCAACAAAAGAAGGATCAATGAGTGGCTCAAGGTATTATGTTTTATTCATTGATGATGCTACAAGATGGATAACGTTATATGTTTTGAAGGAAAGATCAGAAGTATTTGAAACCTTCAAGCATTTTCATGCATATGCTAAAAGACTCACAGGTCGAAAGCTTAAGAGACTGAGATCTGATGGAGGGGGAGAATATTTTTCCCAAGAGTTCAATGATTATCTTTGGAATTCAGGTATTAAGAGAGAAATAACCTGCAGGTATACACCACAACAAAATGGTGTAGCAGAAAGAAGGAACCGAACTCTAGTTGAGTTTGCACGAGCTATGCTAAAAGAAAAGGATTGTCCTAATTATCTTTGGGCTGAAGCTGTAAATACAGCTACATACTTGGTAAACAGATTACCGTGTACAACTTTAGACGGAATGACCCCTTATGAAGCTTGGTGGGGAAAGAAACCAACACTTGATCATTGCAAAGTGTTTGGATCAATAGCTTATGCTTATGTACCATCACAACTCAAACATAAGCTTGAACCAAAAGCAGAGAAATATGTGTTCGTCGGATATGATGAAAAGCAGATGGGTTACAGGTTACGGAGTCCTCTAACAAAACAGTTTACTGTTTCCAGAGATGTTACATTTGATGAACAGAAAAGTTGGTATGCAGATCAAAGTCATAGAACTGAAGAATTTGAGGAAGAGATAAGAAGAAAAGAGAAAGGGAAATCAATTGTGCAGGTGAATAGAGATGAAGACTATATGCAAGCAAGTACGTCTAGAAATGGATTAACAAGAAGGAATGAAGAAGTTCCTATATTGATGAAGAAGTGTATTCAGACACTTATGAAGAATGTGAACCAAGAAGGTCAAGAAGGACTAGAAGACAACCAGAAAGGTATTCCTATGATACTTCGTATATAACTCAAAAGAATTATGCATATATGGTCAAAGATGATGAAGAACCTCAGAACTATGATGAAGTTAAAGGTAAGATGCAATGGGAAGAAGCAATGGAAGAAGAGTTCAGCGCACTAGAGGAGAACAAGACATGGGAACTTGTTCCTAAACCAAATGGTAAGAAATTGATTGGAAATAAATGGGTTTTCAAAGTTAAGAAGCTTGCAGATGGAAGGATAGCTAGATACAAAGCTAGACTGGTTGTCAAGGGCTATGCTCAAACACATGGCATAGATTATGATGAGATGTTTAGTCCGGTGGCAAGGATATCAACCATAAGGACAGTGATTGCTATAGCAGCATCAAAAGGATGGAAGCTAAGTCAGCTAGATATAAAGAATGCATTTCTGAATGGATATATATCAGATGAAGTCTATATGGAACAACCTGAAGGGTTTGTAAGTTCTAGATACCCAAATTTTGTTTGCAGATTAAGAAAAGCACTTTATGGATTGAAGCAAGCTCCAAGAGCTTGGAATTACAGACTTGTGAAATATCTCAATGAACTTGGATACCAAAGTTTGAAGGCAGATGCAAGTCTACTCATCAAGAGAACAGAAGAAGGTATGATCTACATTTGTATTTATGTAGATGACATTATAATCATAGGTACCTCAGATGAAGGAATTAAAGAAGTAAAGAGATTGCTTGAAAAGGAGTCTAAGATCAGTGATCTAGGAAAGTTATCATACTTTCTTGGAATGGAAATCACATACACAGATCATGGTGTATATGTTTCGCAAGAAAGGTATCTTTTAAACTTACTGAAGAAGTTTAATATGGAGAATTGCAGAGAAGCTTCAACACCACTTGAAGTAAATCATAAACTCAGCAAATATATCAGTCGTTAGTGGGAAGCCTAATTTATGCTACGCTAACAAGACCGGATCTCAGTTATGCAGTGGGAGTTCTCTCACAATTCATGCATTGTCCGAAGGATCAACATTGGGTTGCAGGACAAAGAGTCTTAGACATATCAAAAGAACTATAAAGGAAGGATTATATTATCCTTTTACGTCAGATATAAAGTTGAGAGCATTCAGTGACTCAGACTGGGCAGGAATTCAAGATGATAGAAGATCAACACATGGGTATATGATATACCTACGAGATAAGCTAGTGAGATGGTGTTCGAAGAAACAACACACAGTGGCTTTATCGTCAACAGAAGCAGAATATAAAGGACTTGTAGAAGCAGCTAAAGAAGTGATATGGATGCAGACCTTGTTCAAAAGCATGGGTATTGATCAAGGTATACCTATCATACATGGAGATAATATGAGCTCGTTGTATCTTGCAGCAAATCCAGTATTTCATGCAAGAACAAAGCACATAGAGATTCTGTATCATTTCTTCAGGGAAAAGGTAATGGAGAAGGAGATAGAAATAGTATACACTCCGACAAAAGATCAGATTGCAGATATTTTGACAAAGAGCTTGGATGGAACAAAAACAAGCAGATTCAAAGAAATGGCAGGTATAAAAGAAAGAAAAATATATGAAAGACACGAAGATGCAAATTAGTGATTGAGGGGGAGCTGTTGAAGAATCACTCACGAATTTGACATATAGATAGACATAAAGATAAAGAAAGATAAAGAGAAGCAAAATCAAAGTATTCAAAAAATCAAAGCCTTAGTGAAGGGACAAATTCACGACTGTAATGTACAGCGTAGAAACTTCCAGAATTAGAGTTTGTTACACCGGATCAAAAACTGTATATAAATGAGATAGGAAAAGAGAAAGTAAGAGAGCATGAGTGTGCGTGAGAAGAGCGCGTAGTGCGAAAAGAGCGCATATAGAAATCAAGAATAGGTTTAGAAGACGCCAGAGATTGCGTATGTAAAGATGAATAACAGAAATGTGAAATGTCAGGTATTCATCTGAGAGAGATGGTAAGAAGAAACTACTCAGTGAAGTTTGCGTGCATTCTTTGTATGTGAAGAAATCTGAGTATTTTTTCATGTTACGGTATAAAGTTAGTTAACAGTTACAGTTTTCTCAGTAAACATATTTTCTGGTCAGTTACAGTTTTCCCAGTAAACGTATTTTCTGGTCAGTTACAGTTTTCTCAGTAAACATGTTTTTCGGTAGAACAACGAAGTAGATCTCGCAAAATAATGTAAAGTTTTGTATGAGAGATAGCTTATCTTGTAGCTAGACATCTCTACTATCAATTCATCAAAGATTTCGGCGAAATGGATATGTACACATAGTACAAAGTCTGACCGGAAAGAGGCATTCTGAATCGGTGAAGTTTTTCCTTAAACTTCAGAAAGAGTTCATTCAATGAAGGAAGTTCACGCATCATTTCCTTATATACTTGAAGTAATTACAAATAGAATTGCAGTTGATTCCGGTAAGATTCCGGTATAATTACGGTGACAGTCCGGTGAAGTTCCGGTTCAATTTCAGTGAATTCCAAACACAGTCCTATATGGTTGAGTGTCAGAAACTTTGCTAAGCTACTGCTGATTATAGAGGTGTTCTAATATCACTCTAGCTTAGCCACCTTCAATGACGTGGCGAATTCCGCAGGCTTGATAAGGTTTGAGCCTTTACCGTGTCATCAACAAAAACCTACTAAAACATGTCCAAGTATAATGCAAACAAGAAACTGTTTCTTCTTCACACAAGATGTATTTGTAGACTTGTCTTTGGATGTAGAGGATTAAGAAAGAAAAGTATATGGGAAATATATGAGAAAAGGAAGTCTTACTTTACCTTTTGGAAATATTGGACTTTCTTCTTCTAGACCTTTCTTCCACCTGATGATGATGTCAACATCTTCAAACTTCTCTTCCATACCTTTTGTTATCTTCATCTTGAAGTAGCAAGTACTCTTGACGTCTTCAAATGAACTTTTCTCTTTCTCTAATGCTAAGAGTAAGAGATAAAACAAACATGGTATACAAATGGAAGTGAACATAGAATCATGTTTTACCATCTCCTCATATCTCTGATCAGAATTCTATGTCAAATGTCTAAAACAACTAAATTCACCATCCTTTTGTCCGAATGATGAATCTCCTTTCTAGAGTTACCTTCTCTAGATACCTAGATCAGATTTTGTACCTGGATATCCAACCAACTTATAACACAAAATTGGCTGAAAACAAAACTCATCCCATCTCCAAATTTGTCTTCTTAGATGAATTTTCTTGCCATGAAAGAGATCTCTCAAAACTCTCTAGAAAAACCTCTAGATGCCTGTTTTGATGTAGCCTTTAACTTTCAATCAATGAAAGTGTATAAAAGCACTCCTTGAATCCTTCAAATCTCTTCATAATTGCTCTTCTAAGACATGACCTGCAAATGATAATCTAATAGTAAAAATTGAATGATGTTGATCTGATTCCTTCATCTTCTCTAAACCATTGTTTTTCCTTGAATTTAAAGTAGTCTTCACTTCATCAAGTATTGGTCTTCAAACAATACTTTTGTAAAGTATTTGCATACTCTTCCAAAAATATTCTGCTGTTAACAGATCATCAACTTCCTACTCATGAATACACATGTAACTGAATTGTCTAATTCTCAAATCTCTACTCATCTAGATTAAGTGTGTATGCCAAATTTCAAATATTAGAAGATGCCCTTAAATCATATGTTGTAAACCTGGAAGTCTGGAAACCTGGGAATCTGATGAGCCTGAATGCATTGATGCCAAAGCCCTAAATCTCTGATACCAAAACCTTAGAGCTCTGACACCAAATGTTGGAAATTTAGTAGGCCCATTACTAATACCACAAGTCCAAGGTTCCATAGGTCCATTATCTACAACATAGAATCCAGCAATCTTCCAATATTGACAAAACATGAACATAGTACACTTAATCATACAAGTGATGAGACAAAGATAGAGAAAGATTAGACAACATGTGTAAACTGTTATGGAAGCCACTGCTAACTCACACTATCATATATACCAATGTTCAATGTACAATGTGGAGCAAAACTCTCAACCACTCTATGTGAACAAAAATAGATGGAAGAGTGAATGTGCAAATGTAATAAACATATTCAGATGTATGGATAGAAATCTGAATATACATGAGATGTGTGACCTGATAGATTGTAGAAGAGTGAATATGAGTGATAAACAGAGGAAGGATCATTCTAAAACTGATAATCAGCAAACCCTCATCTAAACTTAGGCTATGGAAGACCCTAAGCTAGACATGTGTGTGAAAGGATCACATACTTACAAAAGTAGCAAAGAATGCTAACACGTTTGCTCCCAAAAATCCTCAAACTCATATGAACATATCTTCTCTAACACCTCATCCAAATATGCATAAAGCATACATGTATTGATTCTCTTGTACCTATGCCGAATAGGACTCCTCCTGATATGGACGTTAGTGCCTCCATAAACTCCAAGTAGTACCTGTGTGCATAAATAGAATATGTACCTGAATTCTTAACATAAGATGTAAATCTTATGTTAACCACCATTCAATGTCTTTGAAGTAACCCGAAATCTTCATGTAGAAGACAATCTTCAAATACATCATGTGAATGGCCGATCCACACCACCAAGCTGCTAATGACCAAGTCCTCTCCATAAGCAAGAGTGTGAGCACACTCTTCTTCTTCAAGAAGAACTGCATAGCCACTCTTCAACATGCTTCAACAAAGCACCATGGCTGCCCCATGTGTTAAAAGCACTACCTCAAAGAGGTACCTCAAAGTTGTAATAGGTGATGGATGAATAACAATGAGCCAAGCATGTACTTATATATTCTTTGTGTTCCCTTCCAAAAGCGCTCCAAAAAAGCTTTCGCTCAATAAAGCACTCCCAAAAATAATACGATCGCTATTGATTTTGAAACACATAAAAAAAAACTCTGTCTGTCGCCAAATCTGAAACGCATCGGGTGTAGTTTTTGGTCGGCTAAAAATCTTAAAATAATCTTCGTGTGCACTACTACCGTCACTAGGATTTGAACTCTAGTGGATGCTTTATTAATGTTTCTCTTAGACCAAGTCGACGCATGCTTCTTGCTGTACAAGGAGTAAAACACACTACTATACATGCTGGATACTCTGAATAATTTGACCAATAGGACATTATAGCTTGACCATGAGACATTGTTTTCCAACAATATCAACCCCTGTGAATCTTGTTATCATTGGAATGCCCTGGCTAAAGAAACATAATCCAGACATTAATTGGAAAAAGAATAAAATCACCCATTGAGATATCTAGAAGAACCCAACATATGTTGGCAGGAAGGAACCGACATATATGATCTATGCCATACCAACTCAAGAGTCCAAGAAAGAGAATTTAGTGAAGCTACCCAACCAGTACCAAGGTTTTGAGGATGTTTTTGAAAAAGAGTGCATATATCCTCCTAGAGCATAGACATCAGGATTCTACCATAGAAATTCAAGAGGGAGCACAACCACCCTTCGGACCAATCTATAGACTATCCCCATAGGAAATTATAGAATTACGTAAGAATATTGATAAGAATCTAGCCAAGGGGTTTATTAGACACTCAAAGTCTCCTAGAAGAGTCCTATCTTATTTGTAAAGAAGAAGGACAAGACTCTCTGAATGTCCTTACATTATCATGTATTGAATAAAGTCACAATAAAGAATAGAAACCCTCTACCACTTATATCAGAGCTCTTGAAATGCCTTGGAAAAGCAAAGATCTTCATGAAGGTTGACCTTCGGGAGCTTACAATGTTGTCAGGATCAAAGAAGGAGATGAATGGAAGACAACATTTCGAACAAGGTATGGGCATTTTGAACATGTAGTTATTCGAATTGGTCACCTAAATGCTCCATCTTTCTTTCAACATATGATGAATGATATCTTTGGAGAGTATTAAGATGATTTTCTAGTAATATATCTCGATGATATCTTGGTATTCTCCAAAAATCTAGAGGATCATGAATCTCACTTAAAGAGAGTCCTAGAGAAACTAAGAGAAAAAGTTTTTATATGTAAAATTGGAGAAGTTCTCTTTCCATTAGATAGAAGTGGAGTTTTTAGGGTACATTCTATTAGAGAAAGGAATCTTTATGGACCCTAAGATTGGCAACCACCTTCATATGTTCAAGTTGTATAATGTTTATTAGGGTTTGTCAATTTTTACAAGATATTCATCAAATATTACTCCAAGATAGTGATACTTCTTACCAAGCTTACACAAAATGCAAAACTCTCATGGATCGAAGAAGCAAAAAAAAGCCTTCTAGAGCTCGAAATCAACATTCATCACTTCTCCAATTCTAATTCACCTTGATTTTAGCAAGCCCTTCTTCCTAGAGACAGATGCATTAGAATTTGGCATGGGGGCCATTCTATCCGAGTATGGAGATGATGGATAACTACATCCAATTGCATATCATTCAAGGAAATTTTCCCCTCTAGAGATTAATTATGAAATCCATGATAAAGAACTTCTTGCCATAGTGGAGATGTTTGATACATGACATCACTATCTAGGAGCATCTCATAAAGTTATTGTGTATACAGTCACAAGAACTTAGAGTATTTCATGACCACTTGCATCCTCAATAGAAGGCAATCTTGATGGAGTAACGTTTTATCCAGGTTCCACTTTGTCATCACATACCATCCAGGATGCCAGCAGTGTCAATCAAATGCCTTGTCGAGAAGATTTTACCTTGAACAAAAGAAAGGTGAAGAGGCCTTTGATCAACAAGAGAGTGTATTAATCAAGCCTGAGCATCTCCAATTAGCAACTATCTCTTCAAGCTATCATGAAGCTTCAGCCTTGAATCATTTGATCCGTGAGACTCTACCACCAGGTGATTTTTTTTTGTAACGTTAAGCAAAAAAACTAAAGATAGAGAAGTTCAAGAAGTAAATGAATTTCAAGAAAAGGATGGGTTATTATTCTATAAGAACCTATTGTATGTCCTTCTAGGAAATTCCATGATCCGAGTACTTCAACAACATCATGACAACCTTGCAGTAGGACATTTTGGAGTGAATAAACAATACAACTCACATCAAGGGATTTTTGGTGGCCTCAAATGTGGAAGGAAATCAAATAATATATCCAATCTTGTGACACTTGCAATAGATCTAAGGTACCATGACCTAAAACTCATGGCCTCTTGCAAACTTTACCTACTCCAAAAAGGCAATGGGCTTCATTATCTATGGCTTTCATCACATATCTACCAAAGTCAGATAAGTATGATGCCATTCTTGTTATAGTCGATAGATTTACAAATATGGAACACTTCATTCCAACTACAAGGCAATCATAGGTGCAACCATGGCTAGATTTTTTCTCATATACACCTTTAGGCTTCATGGATTTTCTGATGATATTTTCAGTGATCGAGGTCCACAATTCATATCTAGCATTTGGAATAGTCTTTGCAAGCTCCTTGGTGTTGAAATTAAAATATTTATAGCCAATCATCCATAGACTGGTGGAAAAATAGAACGAGTGAATCAAGTCATAGAACAATATCTCCGTTGCACGATCAACTATCATCAAAATGATTGGTTTGAGCTCTTACCATTTGCAGATTTTGCCTATAACAATAGTATTCATACATCAACCAAGCAGACTCCCTTCTTTGCAAATTATGCACAACATCCAGGGATGGATATACAACTCTCAAATCATGTGAAGAACATAACTACCAGAGATAAGGCCCAATACTTGATGGATATTCAAAAAGAACTCAAGGAGGAGATCCATAGAGTGCAAGAACAACATAAGTATTATGTAGATAAGCATTGTGTCCAAAACATAGCCTATCACATTGGGGATAAATTGTGGTTACTCAAAAATAATCAATAGACTTCATGGCCTTCTGCAAAGCTAGATCTTCAAAGATTTGGTCTCTTCACCATCTTGGCCGAGATTAGTCCAATCACTTTCAAGCTCCAATTACCAAATACCATGAGAATACATCCGATTTTCCATGTGTCCATGTTGAAACCATATCTGATTTCACCATTGAGGGAGGAGAGACCTAGTCCTTCACCACGTATCAAGATTGATGATCGTGAAGAATTCAAATTCAAGCATGTCCTAGGTTCAAGAATATCCAACAAAGAGTATGACATCAGGAATCGTACTTGGGAACCTACAGAAAACCTTTAGAGAGCACTAATCAAGGTTCAAGAATTTCAAAACAAAAATCTAATGAAGCCTAGATGAGAGAACATGACCGCTCCTCATGGAACTCGTTGCTTGAGGGGAGGTGATGTCATGGACAAAGAAAACCATCTTTAACCCCAGTTTCGTGTGACCTTCTATATCGCATGATTGCTTTAGAATTTGGAGAAACC
Source organism: Ceratopteris richardii (assembly GCA_020310875.1). Lineage (NCBI taxonomy): Eukaryota > Viridiplantae > Streptophyta > Polypodiopsida > Polypodiales > Pteridaceae > Ceratopteris > Ceratopteris richardii. Next base: position 6,660,335 of record CM035409.1, read on the forward strand.
AATGTTTCCATTGTTTTTGGAATGTGCCAAAACCCTAAGATCAATTGTCTACTTGCTTGATTGTGATATCCAGAGATCATGTTTTGAATTGATGACATCATCAATGATATCAATTCCTAGTTGCCATTGATGAATCACCCTTGAAAACCTATATAAGGAGGGCTTGGCCACATACATACTCAGTCTTGCCAATATCAATCTTGGAAGCTCAAGGAGTCGCAATCTCCAAGTAAGTACTTTCCAAGTTCTAGTTCTAGTTCTAGTTCTCGTCTTGTGCCTTGTTCTAGTCTTGTCTAGTCTAGTTTCTTGGACATCCTGTTGTATTCTCGTAGTATGAGATCCTTTCTAGTTACTCCTTGTATCTAGTTCATCTCCTTGAATGGAGTTCTTGTAATCCAGAGATCTTGATTCATACCTATAGTCTCGGGTTGTGGGATCTTTTGTATCATCTCTAGTTGAGTTATCTATCCCTATCAATACCGAGTTGTGGGACTTCTTGTGTCAATTATATGTTCTTGTATTATTTCCCTAAGTGGGTGATCTTGTAATCAAAAGTGTAATTTTGAAATCTTATCTAGTCTATTTAGAGGGCACAATATAGTGCTCCCCTGACATTGGTTATCAGCCTGAATTCCTTGTCTAGTAGTTATAAGTGGTATATTATAGACCATACTAATGCTAAAGGTGCATCTGTGATCCATTCTACCCTAGCATCATAGAGAAGACTAAATATATCATAGGTCATCACTTTAACTCTATTTTCTCTCCTTGTGGAGCTTGGGAGAGGGATGTTAAAGATATTCAATATCTTTTCACCTTCTTCAAGAAACTTCTTAGAGATATTAGAGCTAAAATAAGAGAAACTGTTTCTCAAGACTTGAATAACCTCAATGTTAAATCTCAAGCTTATCATGATCTTCAATTGAGATTGAACAAGGAAAAATACCTTGAAGCTAGATTGTCTCTTGCTTCTTCAAATGATTATTGGAGTGGGAAGATGGATATAAATAATAAGAGTATGTATTCACTAATGAAAAAGAAAAAAATTCAAGGATTACGTCCCCTTATTAAAGATGAGGAACGATGGGATTGTTATCTATATTGAGAGATTATAGGAGGCTAAAAGCTTCTATATGGATGTTTTCTCTAGTTCTCCCAAGTGGGGGGAGGATATCTAGAGGGCCAAAGCCACTATTGCCTTAAGAAGGAAAAAAATGATTCCTAAAAGTCTAGCAGCCATATTGGACCCACCCCTCACTATCCGTGAGGTCAAAGAAACCATTGATAAATTGAAACCCTGTAAGTCTCCCAATTTTGATGGGATACCTAATGAATTCTTCATTGTGCACAAAGATTTCCTCACTTCTTATATTCTTTTGATGTGGGAAGAGGCTTCTAGTAATGGGAATCTACCTAGTCACTTAACATTTTGGTTATAAGACTCATTCATAAGAAAGGTAATAAAGATAATGTCAACAACTAGAGACCCATTAGCTTGAATTCCATTTATAAAATTTTTACTTCCATCCTAGCCATAATAATTAGCCCCCTTATGAATCAGTTCATCCTTTCTGAACAAAAAGGCCTTATTAAGGGAAGATTCATCCTTGATGCTATCATATCTCTTTTGGAGGGTATGGAGTGTGCTGGAAAGTTGGGACAAGACTTCTTTCTCTTCAAGATTGACTTTGAGAAGGCTTATGATAGAATTGAGTGGGATTTTATTCTTTAGTCACTTCATGACATTGGGTTCGGTAGAACATTTATCAAGTTTTTCAATACCCTTTTTGGTAATGCTTCCTGTAGCTCAGTGATGAGTAGCACCTCCTTTAATGTCAATCCAGGAAGATGTGAGGATGGTATGAAGACCTCAAACAAGTGATGGCACAAATGTGTGAGTGAGAAGCACACAAACATGCACACACATACACACACACGCGCACACATGGCAAGACAAAGAGAGAAACAATGGAGTTCTTTAGATTACTCAAAAAGTCTCATATAAGTTCAATTCTACAACAAGCTAACCTCAAAAATGAGCTCTCTAGCTCTTTTTATAGTTTTTGACTAGCTTTGGTCCTATCCAGACCTAGTGTTCGGCCTAGTTAAAAATTAGGTTCTAGGGTGTATTTGAGGGCTCAAATAGAGTCTAAAAAATATGAAAATTGATAGGTAGGTACCTCTAATGCTCCTCAAGCTCAAGGACTCCTTGGCTTGCAGAAAATGGAGCTACAAAAAGGTGGAATGGTATTTACAATGATGTGGAGTGACTAAATTCACTATTTGGGAAGTATTTCTTCATGGAAAAACTTAAGGGCCTATTTGCCAGATCTGCGTTGACTGCTCTGCCTACTTGGCCCTTCTCGTTGGCTTCCTTGTCTCATAAGTCCTTGACTGCCCTGACCACTGTGAACACTGCCCCCTCTCTCGCGTCTGTCGTCTCTGAGAGACCCTTGTTTGGCTGAGCATTTGACATAGTATTCAAGCACATCTGAAGCTAGGTGGTGTTCTTCCAGTCGTAGCCCCCGTGCTAAGTCTGTTAATAAAGCATTCCAATCTACTAGCCCTGGAATGTCCGGATGTGGCAACCACAATTGATCTGAGTGTAAGGTCCTATCCATAGCAAACAGTTGGAGGAGATATGAGGGATTGGGTACGAATATTTCCGAGTGATATTCCCAGAACCCTATGACGAACATCTCCTCGAAAGTTTGTTTGAAGGAAGTATGGAGGTACTTTATTCTTGCCTGCCAAGCACATATTGCCTTGATTGAGGGGGTGGTGCTCATGTCATATACCAGGTCTAGGTTGCCTACAGTGAAGCCAACTCCTAAGAAATGTGGGTCTTTGATGTTTTTGAATGTTCTGAATGTGACCAACATTAGTTCAAATATCTTCATACACATTTGAGCCATCACATCAGGGGTGTTTCATAGTCTAAGACTCCAATGACGGATGGTAGAAATCATATATGCAATCGAGGGCTGTCCTTGTGGACTCAAACGTAACATGGATTATACTTGATAAATAGTGGCATGTTGATCCATGTGTGGACCATTTCTCGATATGTTTCAAGGAGACGAATCCGCAAGGTGGGTTGGAAGGTTGATCCTTCTTTCGCACGTTCAGGTAGATCTTCAAGACCAAATGTCTTTTATACTCAAGTAGCTTCCTTTGCAATTCTTCAAACTTGCTCTTTAGCGCCTTTACCTCCTCTAAAGCCGATGCTGACTCTGTGACCTAGGGTTGTTCCTGTTGCTCTCGTAGCTGTTGGCAAGGTGTATCTCATTCTTTTTCCACATCATCATGTGCTTCCAAAAGATTGGCATAACTCTCAAGGATGGTTTTCATAGTCTCTAAAGGGACTGCTTTAAGCTGTTCTGGGTCGATCTCGTGGGGGGAGCCTTCCATCGTAGCTTCTAGGTTTTCTTTGTTCTACTTTTGCAATCACTTGTTCTCTTCAAGTGCCGTGGCCATGTGTTTTCTGAGTAGGGTCAAATTACGCCGGACTCTAAGATTATCAAATTGGTAGAGTTCGAGTAAAGCTTCAAGTTGTTTGAAGTCTGACAATTTTGATGGTTGGGGTGTCTCCATGATGGTTTGATGGGCCTGTTCGAGTGTGGTGTAGCGTTGATTGAGGTGAGCGTTTTCTTCTTCTATAGTCGTAAGCCGCCTCTGTAGTTGTTGGTGGTCTGTGGTTAATTGAGGATGGCGATCTTCGAGAGTCTGATATTCACTCTGCAGTTGATATACACATTGATGTAAAGTAGAAAACACATTATTTACATTTAAGAATGTTGGGAAAGGAGAGGATGCAGGGGGAATGGGGAAGGGAAAGGGAATCATGAATGAGGTGGAATCAAGTGGTGATGTGGGTGGAGGGGGTATGGGAGATTGTGGTTGTGTGTGGGGAGGGAGTGGTGCTGTGGTTGGTGATGTTTCCATGGTGTCAAAAGTGTGTGTGAACGTGTAGATGGGGACAGTGGGTGGGGTGGATGTGATGTTCGTGAATAGTGTTGTGAAGGTGGGTATAGTAACCCCTCCCAGATGGATGCCTGGAGAGAGGGAAATTCCCATAACATATGTGGTGATTGTGGAAAGTTGGGGTGGTCGTGTCATGGGGCAAAGTGAATTGTGCAATGATGGGTGAGGAGTGTGGTGATGATGGTGCCGCCTGATGTTCTTCCGTTTGTGTGGTATCTCCTTGTGCCGATACATCTATATGGATTTGCTTTCTGGAGTGAAGGGGACGGGTAGGCACTCGTTTCTCAAAGCGATGAATGTAAGCCATAGCTAAATGAATGGCTTCATCCAAGCCCAGTGCATCCGCAGGCAGGTTCAGGGATTCAATAAACAGTTCGTCCACTCCTTCTTCTCCTGACATCTGACTTATTAGCATCTTTCCTATTTCTAGTGACAGCTTGTGATGCTCTTGGACTCTCTTCATAGTCTCATATAATCTTTTGATTTGCGCAGTATAAGCTGGGGCACTCGCTAGTTCGGAGGTGTCTTCATGCTCTTGGTCATGCTTCTCGTCTGCCTCCTCTTCGTCACTCTCTTCTTCATCCTCGTCTACTTCCACTACTTCAGGTTGGGTAGGAGCTGAAGTCGTTGTGGTTGGTTGTGGTCCTTGGGTCTGTTCTGCTTTCGTCTCAAGATTGGCTTCATTAATCATGCGGGCAATTTCTTCATCTCTCAAATCATCCAGGGTGTAGCCCTATGGGAACTCCAAGTCAGATGGAATTGGAGGGAAAACAAGATTGGGTCCTTTTGCGCTCTATCTAGGTAAGCGAATAGTAAATGGACGGACATGTCGTGTTTGAGGTGGTGTCACCTCTGGTGTGAGGGTGGCACCCCTTGTCGGTGCACATGGTAGTTGGACTGCTCCTCTCATTTTCTTAGATGGTGGCCCTATTGTTGATGGCCTTCTTTGGAATTCCTGAGCTCTGGACCACACTAGTGCTCTTTGAATAGGCACATCATAAGCTAAGCATCTGTAAAGGATCCTCATTAGTGCATAGCATCCATGAAGCACATTCTTATGTTTCTTATTCTAGTGTTGATGTGCTAAGTAGATTTGATCTATGATCCATTGGGTAGGTTGATGGTGAGATTTTCTGTCTCCTCCAAGTACAAGCTGAACCAAATTCTTTTGGGTGGCATGGTGAACCGCTCCTGAGCTGGAAAGGCGAAGTGTTGCATGACAGTGCGTAAGTGGAGAGCGATGGTAGGTGTCATCGCTACCATATCCTTTAATTTGTTTAGATATTTGTGCTTCATTCTTCCAGGGATCAATGTTTCTTTCTCTGTGGGAATGTGCATACCATTCATGTCTAAGGCCTCCCGTACTAGGTTGAGGGTTAGTTTGAATCTTTTTAGCTCGTGGCGTGGCGTTAATGAGGGTAGCACAAAGGTACTATCGCCTCCCTTGGTTTTGCTAGGGGTGATGGTACTGATCAAGTAGGAGCAACGCAGAAAATCAGGCTTAGATGAGAGTGCTCTAAAATAGTTGTCCAAGCCTGCCTTCGTCCATAGAGATCTCATTACTTCTGCATCCTGATATTTCTCGAATTCATGGGTAAAGAAATGGTATCTTCCCCATTTGCCATTAAATTTGATTTCTGCTTCTTAAAAGTAGGTGCCCTCACCCAATGGACCTGCGACATCACTGAACCAATGTGCATGCTTTCCTACTTGAGAAGTCTGTCCCTACGGAGGATCCTAAATGGGAAGTACATGCACAACTTTGAGTTCATGAGGCCTCTCGGTGAGTTGTGGTTCGAGGAGGAGATTTTCAATGTCGACTATTTGGGCGCTGGACCCCACCTATGAGCTGGTACCTCCTGCTTCTGCCATGTTACTTCTTGTTTGCTGGTTCTGTGAGAATATTGAAGCATGTGTTAACATTGTAATGGACAAGATAAAACAATTTTTGTCCCCGTTACAACATTAACATGAGGTTAGTGATAAGTTAGTGGGTCAGTGAGTGCTCGTTGATCATGTGCGTAGTTAGTGAATGAATAGTCCTATGAGCTAAATGGAAAGATGCAGTGTGAGGATGATGTAGTTAGTAGATGGAGATGAATTTACAAATGGGGATCGGGGGGTTTATTACAAGCTTTGGGCTGCCAAACACAGTGGATGGCTTTTGGTTTTGATTTTGTGGAGACTCTGGAGGGCTTTATAAGAGTATCTGCTTGGAAATGAGGCTTTTTAGGGACCCATTTACAAGTGATTCTACTTGTGCTCATGGGCGAATATGTGTTTGTGCATGCCAAATAAGAGTGGGTATCAGCTGTTCGAGTGAGTGAACCATGTTGTACATGGTGTGGTCTGTGGGTGGATATTTGAGCCCACAGGCAAGCCTTAGGCACCCAAATTTGTCTTGATTGTGGGCCAGCCTTCATCGACTTCTTGGGTACCTAGATAGACTTCACTTTAGTAGAAAAATTTTTGAAAGACTTCTTATTAGTGTCCTGTCGTTGATCACTAATAAGAAGTTGAGCCAGTGCTTGTGACTGGACCGCAACAGGTTGATCGCCTTTCCGCACCCACACTTGTTTTGGTGGATGAGACACTGTGCTTCGTACTTTCTTTTGGCTTCAAGCATAGGTCATCTGCTTCTTCTACATTTGATCCACCTTTGGTTGTCGTATCCCTATGGCCTTTGGAAAAGAAGGGAGTTCCATCGTATCTTTGACTTCTTTGTTGAGACAATCATCCCTCTGCATCACATAGTTTTGGACAAGAATAGCATCATCATCTTCATGTGTACTCCTGGAAGGACCAAGAGTTGGTGCCTTTCCTAGTTCCTTGAGTGCTTTATTTTGTAGCTTGATTATAATGCGATTCTGATTTACCGAGACCTGAAGAAGTCCACTTCTTAGGTTTAGGTTGACTGCATGATCATAGATCCAGTCTTGACCCAAGACAATAGGTTCAGTGAGATCCTCATCTTGACACATTAGTACTTTAATTGTCATTAAAACATCTTGAATGTAGAGGGGAAGTTGCACCTCACCCATGCAAGGGGTTTCCACACCTCCCAATCCTATGAGGTATGCTTCTACAGGATTGACATTTAAGTTCAATTCTCGACAGTAAGAAAGTTTAACAGCACTAGTGGCTGCACCTGAGTCAATCAAGGCATTTACGGTCCTTGCACTCTTTCCTTGTCCTATCTCTAAGGTTACAAAAGGGTGTCGATCAATTATTCTTTGGGAACTTACACGTGAGACTTCGCACATAGCCATATGATATCCTAGATCTGCATAGGCATGTGTCCTAGGTTGCTCTCTACCCTGTGTTCTCAACTTCATTCTTCGGATGCGTTCCAATGCTTCTACCTGTGCTTCTTCATGAATTCCCTTTTCCTCTTCTTTACATTTTTTTGCAGTATTGAGTCGATTTAACATCTCCTCCGTAAGGGGTTCTTGATATAGTTTGACTCTGCATCCACTAATGTAACTAGGGCGAACATCACTTTCCAGTGTAGCTAATTGAACTACTCCACTTGTGGAGATCCTATTTATGATCATAGGTCCATAGCCTCTCTTCTCTAATTTCCGTGCATGTTGCTTCAAAGTGTAGACTAGGACTAAGTCCCCTGCTTTCAAGCCTTTATCCTTCATATGTGCATCAAAATATGCTTTTTGTCTTTTCTTTGCTGCATAAATTCGTGTTGTTGCTCTTAATCTTGTTTCATCTAATCGTTCCAGGTCAAAGATTCTAGATGAGAGCTCATGGCGTGTCCACTCATGCTCTTGTGCTACTCTCAATGTAGGTATCAAAAAGTCCAATGGTAGCACTGCATTTTGGCCAAATACCATCTAAAAGGGTGTGGCTTGGAGTATCGTTTTATAGGCAACTCTGTATGCCCAAACAACGTGGTGTAGCTGTTTGTCCCAATCAGAGCATTTAATTTGGTCAGCACATTGCATAAAATCTTATTTGTGCTTTCGGCTTGCCCATTAGCTTGTGGATGATAGGGGGCAAACTTCTTATGTACTACCAAGAATTCTTGGAGAAGATTTTCAATAACTTCATTCAAGAAGTGAGTGCCTCTATCACGTACTAGCTCGATAGGTAGCCCGTATCTAAATAACACATTTTCAAATAAGAACTTAGCTGTCGTTTGAGCATCGTTCTTGATGGTGGCTTTTACCTCTACCCACTTGGTTAAATAGTCTGTGGCCACAATGATATATTCAGCATGTGAACCCTTAGCTGGGGGATTAATAGGACCTACAAAGCCTATTCCCCACTTAGAGAATGCACGTCCACCCATCATAGGTTTCAATGGCATCTCGTCTTTACGTATAGGATACTGAGTTCGATGGCACACATCACATCTCTTCACATAGGTATGTGCATCCATGTGAAGAGTGGGCCACCAAAGACCTGCAAATAGTATTGCCTTGATCACCCGATCTAGTCCAAAATGTCCTCTTGCTACACCCTGGTGAGCAGTTTCCAAGATCTTAAGATATTTGCTCTCGTGGACACATAATCTAAGATACCCATCTTTTCCTTGTCTATATAGATTATCTCCAATGAGAATATAGTCTATAGCTTCTTGTTCTAAGATCCTTTGTCTAGCCAATGCCATCTCTTGAGGGAATGTTTTCGTCCTTAGAAAGGCTACTAATGGTTCACTCCAATCTGGTATTATAGACACTTGGTACAGTGTAGCATGTTCCCCAGGTGGTTTAATATAAGAGACTGGGCATTCTTTACACAACTTATGTACATCTGCTTCCATAGTAGGCCAATGCACTCCGAGACTCCTTAATGTCTGTAGGGTTCTTTGCCTAGAGTAGTGTTGCTCTAATGCACCTACATGTGCTAATTGCAACCATTTAGCGTACTCAGCCTCTTCCACACAACAAGATAATATCCCCTGATCTGTGTGCTTGTACATACTCCCTGCCATGATGTGGTACTTTTGGGCTTTCACTACCTCTCTGTCTTGAGTGTTTATTATTGAGTGGTTAGGCCCGTATGTCAATACTGGCACTAATGTTTTAGCCCACTGAGGTACAACTTCCAAATTAAACAAGTAAGCATCAGGAAGGTCATCTGATACTCCTTGTGGGGCCTCTCTGGATGTGAGCCTAGAGAGATGATCTGCTCTCAAATGACTCTTCCCTTTCCTCACCACAACCTCAAAGTCGTATTCCATTAGCAAAAGAAACCATTAGCTTGATCATCAGTAAAAAATTTAAACTTATTTGCAAGCAAATAGTGTCTAAACTTTTTAATCGCATATACCATGCCTAATCCTTCTCGTTCGGTGGTCGTATAGTTTCGTTCAGCTGCATTCAATTGTCTACTAGCATAGGCAATTGGAAGATCCATATTACCTTCACCAGTAGGTTGTGCTAGCACACATTCAATAGCATAGTTGGATGCATCCACATGCACATGAAATGGCTTGTTCCAATCTGGTGTGGTCAAGATTGGTGCTGAATATAATCGTCGTTTAAGCTCATTGAAGGAGTTTTCACATTCTTTAGTCCACTTGAAATTGGTCAAAAGGCTGTACAGAGGCTTTGCAATGATGGCATACATGTGTATAAAACATCGGTAATAACCTTAATGCCACATGAAAGCTTGCACTTCCTTGACATTCTTTGGCCTAGGTAGCTCTGCTATAGCTTTTACTTTCTCCTCATCCGTGGATATGCCATTCTTTGACACTATGTGTCCTAGGATCTTGCCTTGCCTGACCATGAAAACACATTTTTCTAGGTTCAAGCATACTTCATATTCTCTACATTTGTTAAAGATTTGCCTGAGTTCAGGTATATGTGTCTCTCTCATGTTAGAATGAGCACAAAGATCATCAACATAGACTTCCAAATTCTTCCTCAAGAACTCTTTAAACATGTGGCATATTAGTCTCTGAAAGGTAGCAGGCGCATTGGTGAGACCAAAGGGCATTAGTCTAAAGGCGAATGTGCCCCACTTTATGGCAAAAGCTATCTTATGCTGATCTTCTAGAGCAATGGGTACTTGATTGTAACCAGAAAACCCATCAAGGAAGCTGTATACTTCCTTGCCTGCTACTCTTTCTAATATATGGTCAGTGATAGGAAGCAGATAGTTATCTCGAATAGTGGCTGCATTAACCTTCTTCAAGTTAATGCACACCCATAGTTTTCCATTCTTCTTGGGCACCACTACCATGGGGGATACCCACTCAGTGTGCTCGATTTCATAGATGAATCGAGCTTCCACCAATCTGTCTATCTCTTCCTTGATTTTGGTAGCATAGTTATCGTTGTATGTGTATGGCTTCTGTTTAGAGGGTTTGGCATCTGAGGTCATGGGAATCGTGTGTGAGCATATGTCAGGCTCTACACCTTTCAAGTTCTTGTAACTCGAAGCAAATACATCTCGGTATTCTCTTAGAAAGGCTATCAACTCTTGCTCTTCTTCTTCCGTCAGGTCATGTCCTATGTAAGTACATCTCTCTTCTCCTTCTTCTATGTCTACAACTATTTTCTTGGTGGTTTCTTTGTTATCATAGGCCTCTCCTGCTTGTGCCTCGCATTTTGGCATTCTTATCACCACTCTCCTATCATCTATTTCATACTTCTTAAAGTTTTTAGGGACCTCAAACAAAGATTCTTCCTCCTCTGGTGTGGCTTCTCTCTTCTTTCTTTTCTTGCCTTCGTTCTTAGTGGTCACTTGTGTGGCTAATCTCACCTCATTCATAATTTCTGTGTGTCTCTAAGGGTGAGCTTCTACTTCATAAAAATATTCCTCATCTGATGCAAAAGCGTGGGGTCCATAATAATTGACTCTAGATCTGAGTCACTTGCATCCTCGAATGCCTCACTGCTAGGTTCACATTCTTCCAAAACCGAATCACCCATGATTGGCTCTATTGAGAAGACTGAAATATCATAGCCGTCCTCATCATAGTGGGGTGTCCATTGTTCTTCATTGATGGCTACATCCATTGTTGCTAAAATTTCCGTCCAGCCATGAGGTTCAAATTCTTCGTTAGGAAAATCTATAGGTGCATAGGCTGGGTCTTGAATTGATCTATGGGTTTCCTTCGCACCTATCTCTCTGGCTTTTTCTCTCTTCTCTTCTTCTACTGCTACTTTACATATCCACAAGTGAGTGTCTTCATGCATCCATGAGGATCCTGATCCTATGGAGTGCACTGACTCAGTATCATTTTTGGCTCTATGGATGGGATTCCATTGGATGGGAGGGACATCTCTATGAGAGTAGTCCTTGAGATTAACTTTGGTGGTGACACCTAAGTGTTGCAAGTACAAGGAATTGGTTTCCCAATTCTATACCACTTGCAGCTGTCGCATAAATGGTCTTCCCAGAATCATCTCATAGGCATGATTTTTGCTGTCACATATGGCAAAAGTATGTTCAAACTCCACGCCACATGTAGTGAGAGTTATTCCTTCTAGCAGTCCTAAGGGTCTTTCAATGTGACCATCAGCCATCTGCAATTTCATTCTCGTTGGCCTAAGTGCTGGCTTGCCCCAACGCTTCCATAGGGAAGTGGTAGCAATTGCAGCTCCTACACCTGAGTCCAGAATTGCCTTGGTTGTGTACCCCTGATGGGTAATGAGAAGATACATGTTTCCTTCTTCTCCTTCACTCGTATCTTGTCCAAGGGTATTTCAGGTACTGTTCTATGAGATCCTACCTTGGAACGAGGTTTTGCTACTTTTGGTACTTGATTGGCTACATGTTTCCATAACTCTAGCCTAACCTTGAGTAGCTCTTCTAAAGTGAGGTTGCACTGCACTTTAGTGTTCTTCACTACCTCTGTGTTCCTAGGTATGAACGAGTCTTCATTTCTTACCATGACCATGGGTGCCCTCATGCAAGTAGACTTGGCTTCTCATGGGTCTGTGAAATGGGGCAATTCCTGTAAGGAATTAGACTCAAAGTCTAATTTCTCCTGAGATTGGGCACCCTCCTGCTCTTCATAAATAGAAGGAATGTCTTGTGGGAATTGATCATGCGCATCATACACAAGTTCAATGGGAGGAGAGACTTCACTTTCTTTAGCCCATTTCTCTTCTTGAATCTCTCGCAGGAACTCTTGTGAATACCTATTCATAGAAGAAGAGGTGTCTGGTTTAGTGGAATTAGGCACATAAGCTTCGTGGGGAGGAATGCTTATTCTTTTACTTGCCTTATCTCTTCCTTGGGAGTTTCCTTCCTTTGTAGATCTTAAAATTATGCTCTCTAACTTCTCCAACAGTCCATCAAAATGCAATTGTGCCTTAGCTGAGCAAGAGTAGTTGAAGAGGTGACTAGCTTCAAACATAGCCTGAGCCAGTGCTACCATTTTAGCGCAAAGTTTGGTTCTTTCTATCTCTAGATCGGCTCTAGGGTAGCACTTGTCATGATCTATCATGTTTGGCCCTTCTTGGATTTTGGCCTGATAAGCTTTAAGCATCATGCCTATGTCCTCTGGAGTGGGGTCAGCTAATACTGATCCTAGTCTAAGGGGTGGTGGAATGGTATGAGGTGGGTTGGAGGGTGGTGGATTGGGTATTGATAAGAATGAAGGTGGTGGTGGTATGTGAGAGTTTGTTTGAGAGGTGAGTTCAACAATTTTGGCTTTTGTTTCTCTTGTGCTCTCTTCTAATTTGCTCATCTTCTTAGACCATTGTCTTTTCATCCTTTCTCGACTATCTTTCCAAGATCTCGTCTGTTTCTTGGTTATGCTCTCAGTTTCACTAACCTCGGCACTCTTTTCTTGTCCTAAACCTTGGTTCTGCTGCAATGCTTGAGCTCTGGTGACCACTTGCATAGGTGCAGTGGAAGTTACACTTCCTGTTGAGTCTACTACTAACCCAATAACATTGATAGGAGTGATTTTTGGCATGTTATTGGGGTTCTTTGGGCAATCTCGCAAGAGATGCTCTTTCCCACAATCAAGGCAAAACCCTTGAATCGTCACATATTGGCTTTGTGTAGGTGCAGACATAGGGCAATCACAAATGAGGTGATCTCCTTGACATCGATAGCATGGTGCTCTAGGAAATGGGGGTCTTAATTGCCTAGGTTGAGGCCTAGAGTTGGGATTTGCGTACATGACATTTGTATACTCTGGCTCCCAACTAGGTTCACTCGGATCTTCAGAGTAATATGACTCATTATGCTCAGGTGACTGCATGTAGTAAGCTTGTGGACCATCCATGTGAGTAGAGTCAAAACTATGATCGATCGGGTCACTTTCTCAAAGCAGTGGTGTCACCGGCCCTATGGCTCTATTCAGGTTCTCTTCTGCAGCTGAGTACTTTACGGGAATCACATTGGCTGGGGTTGGAGGTTTTTAAGCTAACACAGGCTGAGGCCTTTGCTAGATTTGGTAGGGTTGCTGATAGGGTTGTTGAGGTCTACCATATTGTTGTGGTGGGTACTGGTTCTGATATCTTCCCTGTTGTGGATAGGGCTGAGGGTAGGTTTGCCTAACCGCTTGCTTATTGTATGGGCAATCTTGTGCTGTGTGATTAGTGTATCTCCATTCTATGGTGCAGTACTGGCTACTAGGATTCACTTGGGGTTGAGCCATAATGAGACATACATTCGCCATGTGGTTGCCATCACAGGTATAGCATCTCTTCACTGGGGCAAACCTTGGTATTTGTTTACTAAAGACTCCTAGCTTCTGAGCTACTTTCTCGGCAAGTTCCTCAATAGATGTGGATTGCGAGGAAGAGACGCTAGTAGAACTATCTGAATCTTTGTAGATTTTCGAAAGTTCTAATTCCTCCCCTAGGTTATATTCAATGTCAATGCACATGCATACACACTCTTCTATGGTCCTAGGGTCCTTCAAGTACACATATGATCTCAATTTGGTACTTAGCAATCCATCCAAGAATAAAGCCACCTGTTTGGCTGGTGTGGGTAACTCAGGAACAGGACATCTCTCCAAGTATTGCCTAAACCTTCTTCCTGCAAGTCTAACTGTCTCTTGGGGTGTCTGCTTGAAGCTGTGAATCAGTGAGGATGTATTATGCCGTATGCCACTCTTAGAGAATTCAGTAATGAAAGCCTTTAGAAGTTAGTCTATGTTCCTAAAGTGTCTCTCATTTAGTGGTTGGAACCATGTAAGGGCTATGTTCTTAAGGGTTAGACCAAAAGCATTGTACTACATGAATAGGTCCTCAACTTGTTCAACTTTCAAGACTTGCCTAAGTTCAGACACATGATCGTATGGATCTCCGGTGCCATTGAAGTAATTCTTCATGGACTTAACCAACTGGGTTGGCCTCAAGATCCTAGTGTGTTCCCTAGGCCTTGGCAAAGGAAAATCAGCAGCATTTCTTTGGCTTCTTGGGGCTTTAGATCTCTCAGCTTCCACTCTATCCGTCTTTGTTCTCATCCCTTCTCTTCCCAAGGGTTTGGCAAAGCTTACTTGTGGTCTATCTCTACTTCTGTCCCTATGAGCTCCATGAGTTGGGATGTTCCAGCTCCTTGGTGGTCATACGAGACATTAGATCTTGGTTGGGGAAAAATAAATTCACCCTTCCAAGTGTAGGCATGCCTACCATGCTCTGTGACCACAAATATCCGCTCTAAAGTATTGTCTAAATAGGTCACTTTGCCTAGGCTATCAGGATCTTTAAACTCATAGAGTGTGATCGTTCCTACCTCATTCAGTTGATCAGGTTTATACCTCCAAAAGTCTTCATGGGTCTCTTGGTTCAAGAGCAGATCTATGCTCTTATTGTCCTGAGGAATCCATTCAGGTGTGATAATTCTAGTAAGAACTGATTTGCCTCGAGGTGTTTTAGGCTCTCCACCTATGTTTCCTTGCTCTAGGTCACCTATGTCTATTTCTGGGATCACATTACCAAATTCATTTGTCCTATCTGGGTAGGTGGTGACCACATACATGGTTCCTTCTTTGTCCAAGTATGCACTATTTTCAAACTTGACTGTTGGATGTTCTAGTCCAATGGGTTGATCTGGGTTTTTGATCTGGACCACATACCTTCCTAGGCAGTCCTGATAGATGCAAGCACCTAATCGGTTGGTCCTAAGGTATTCTAGTTGAGTCTTGTAGGGGCCTTTAACCCTCTGTAAGTATGGCACGCCTGAACTTCCTATGGGTCTCTCTATACCACGAGACATCTCGGACTCGCTAGTTTCAGAGCTAGGGTAGTGCGAATAATGGCTCAACTGTTGGGCCCAAGATCTATTAGTATGATTGACACTAGCCTCTGAAGACCTAAGACTTTGTCTATCTCTCCCTAGGTATGGTCCTAATCTAAGGTTCATATGCCCAATTGAGTAGCCCTAATTTTCCCAAGTACAATCTCATTGCTGAGTTCTTTTGTATCAGTTACTTGGTTCCTTTTTTTTAATTGGTTATCGTGTTTATAATCTTGTCTGATATCAAGTCGTCAGGAATACTTGAGTTAGTTTTCGCACTTTAAGTTGATTGTACCACGTTAACTTCTTTTCTTTATAGTTATCGGTGGCACACAGGGATTATGCTTCAGCTTGGACTTGAGTATTTAGGTAGTCTTCAACTTGATAGATGCCTATCGTCACCCTGACTTACTTTTAGCACTACTCGTACTTAGCTTAAGCTAGGAATTGACAAAGGAAGTTGAGAATGATCCAACCTCGAGATGCTTATCCCTTGCTCTTCTAAGCCCAAGAGATGTGTTCCCAAGCCTGCACTCACTCTTGCCTTGAAAGCCCTTCGATGCTCTCAATAGACCTGTAAAAGTCCTAGAGTTAGCTTAAGACTTAGAATCAAATGACATAACAAATCACTTCCATTCATGTAATTCAGATATCACTTTGCTCTTTATCTTTATGGAAGACAATTCTAGGGATCCCTGAGTTTCTTACCCAGGGGTATGGTCTACTTCAAAATACCCTATCTAATAATCCACATATTATTTTCACGAGCTTTCCAACGAGCCTAAGATCAGTCCGAACGGATTTCATATGAGCAAGTTATGACAGTTCAGGGTTCTAGGGCTAAAACAAGGTTAAAACAGGCTAACAAGCAGATAGGATTTCTAGAATTACTTGTGTGGAAGCCTTGCAATGCTCTAATAGCCCTTAGTGTTTCCCAAATATTAGCCAAAAATAGAACCAATGTCTGTGCCCTAAAAAATGGCCGAATTTTCCCGTCAACCGCAATCGAGTGGTCTGTCAATCGCGATTGATATGTCAGCACGATCGACGTGTCGGTCGCGATTGACAGGTCCGTTGTCACGTGGCCCGAAATTTTAGTCAGTCATGGTAAAACAATCGTTGATTGGGTCAGTCATGATTGAAAGGTCTGTCGGGGCTGTCGATCGTGATTGATGGGTCGATCAAGAATTTCGTCAGTCATGGTCAAAGAGCCGTTGACTTAGTCGGTCGCGATTGACAGGTCCATTAGGTCTGTCAATGACGATTGATGAGTCGATCGCGATCGACACGTGGCACATGTAGGCTCTGTCAGTCGTGGTTAGTCAGTCGTTGACTCTATGAGTCCCGATCGAGGTGTCGATCGTGATCGACAGGTCCGTCGGCAAGTGTCCGTTGTCGTTTGTCGGTCGCGATTGACGTGTCAATCGCGATTGATAGAAAACGAAGGAATTTTAAAATTTTAAACACACTTTTGGAATGCTCTAGGCCTACACATCATGTTTATGCACTTAGTTTATCAAATTGGTTAATTATTTTATCGATCGTGATTGACAGAGGTCAACGCCTCGGGACCTGCATAGTCAAAAATCTGTACATGCTGAAGCTGGTGCAGCTGCTGGGGATGCTGATTCCTACAGAAAATCTCAAAAAACATAGAAAAGCACAAGCACACAAACACTCTCTCGCTCTCTCTCACAAGTGAAATAAGGGAAATGGTATGGGAGTGGGGATATGACCAAAACACTGAAAATGTCGCAATGATGCAGATGGAGGTGGGAGATGGTGATGATGATGAGGGTGATGAAGATGGTGAAGAAAGTAAAAGGAAGTAGATAAAAGTGAAGGAGATACCTATAACTCCAACGTCTCAACTCTACTTCTTACCATCACACGCTCGTCCTCAAAGCTTGATCCCTGGCAACGGTGCCAAAATTTGGTGTAGCTCAGTGATGAGTAGCACCTCCTTTAATGTCAATCCGGGAAGACGTGAGGATGGTATGAAGACCTCGAAGAAGTGATGGTACAAATGTGTGAGTGAGAAGCACACAAACATGCACACCCATACACACACGCGCACGCACACGGCAAGACAAAGAGAGAAACAATGGAGTTCTTTAGATTACTCAAAAAGTCTCATACAAGTTCAATTCTACAACAAGCTAACCTCAAAAATGAGCTCTCTAGCTCTTTTTATAGTGATTGAGTAGCTTTGGTCCTGTCCAGACCTAGTGTCCAGCCTAGTTACAAATTAGGTTCTAGGGCGTATTTGAGGGCTCAAACAGAGTCTAAAAAATATGAAAATTGATAGGTAGGTACCTCTAATGCTCCTCAAGATCAAGGACTCCTTGGATTGCATAAAATGGAGCTACAAAAAGGTGGAATGGTATTTACAATGGTGTGGATTGACTAAACTCACTATTTGGGAAGTATTTCTTCAGGGAAAAATTTAAGGGCCTATTTCCCAGATCTGCATTGACTGCTCTGCCTACTTGGCCCTTCTCGTTGGCTTCCTTGTCTCATAAGTCCTTGACTGCCCTGACCACTGCCAACACTTCCTCTAGGGTTTCCATGAATGGGCACATCTTTGAGCCCTTTAAGTTGCCTACATCCATAAGAAAAGATTATCCTCTTGCCCCCTTGCTTTTTTCCATTTCTAATGATGCGTTAGGTTGGCGTGTCAAAGATGCTATGAATAGTGGAACTATTAAAGGTATAAAGATCCCCAACTCTTCTTCCCAACTAGGATTACAAATATTTGTTGATTGCAATAATATGGCTACCAATGTTGACAGTGTTTTGCTAACACCTTTCTCAATTGTCTTAATCATTTTTACGTTTGTAGCGGATCTAAGGTGAATGATAGTAAAATAGGTTTTAAGGCTTCTAATAATGGTATGCTTGAATGTGTTTTCAACATTGGGTGTGAAGAGATAAAAGATGGTGAGGTCTTCAGGTTGTTAGGGATCCCCATGTGTTTCAATGTTTCCTTTAAGTAGAGATGGGAATGGGTTCTTGATAAATTCAAAAAGCATATTTTTTATTGGTATAATTTGAACAACTTTCTTGCTCATAAAACTTATATTGTGAATCATTATTTACTTCCTAAACTCACTTATTTTCTGACCTGTTGGACTCCTTCTAAAAAGAACTTGGCTCAAGCTACTTCCTTGGCTAGAAGGTTCCTTTAGGGGGAAAATGCTTATAAAAGTAAGGTCACCAAGGTAGCCTAGTCTATTTGTTGTTTACCAAAATCTCAAGGTACGTTGGGTATTATCTTTCCTATGAAGATACTTGACAATTTGGCTACAAAATGGATTTGTAGAAGTTTGCATAGTGATGATATTTGGTCTGCCTTATTGAAAAGAAACATAAAAGAAAATTATGTGAAAAGTTATACATCTTGGATTAATATAGAATTGTGGGATGTTGTTGTGTCCCCTTTGACCACTGCTATTCAGTGTACCCTCGTGTGTAGAAATAGGGCTGCCTCAATGAAAGCTAAAAAATATTTCTCTCCCTATGACTCCCTAATAAGTAATATTGATTTCTACTTGCAAGAATCTCCTTGGTTGGGGTGGTTATCCCTTTGGAATAACTGTAACTTCTCCATCAAGGAACACAAATGTCATAAAGAAGGCTTCAAGTCTTGGAAGGACTTTTTGGAAGAGGACAAGGTAATGTATGAACATGGTATGTCCTTCCACATTAATGTCTTTCATGCTTGTTTTCAAGTACTGTGTATGCATAAAGGCTTGTTGGAGAGGAAGCTTAAAGATTGTCAAAATAAGAGATTACAAGTCACTAAAATTATTGATATTATCGTGAATTCTTTCAAAAGAACTAAGGGTTCTGTGGGCAAGGTAGTTGCCAAGCTCAAGAAGAGATGGAAAATTAATTGGAACAACAAAATGGATCTACGGATTTAAAGCCTTATGGTCCTTTCTTGATTGTAGCAAGCACTCCTTCTTAGAGTGGCTTATCATCCATAATGGTTTATGGATTGGTCCTAGAGTGAGAAAGATTATGCCTAATGGCGGTCTTTGTACATATTGTGGCAGAGTGGAAGATTTTTCTCATATGTTCTTTGAATGTCCCCATGCCAAGAAGCTTTGATAACCTCTGGAGAACTATCTATATGCTAATAAATTCCCCAATCTCAATAAGATGGACATTCTCTTGGGATGCTCCAGGAACATGGATCTACTATTGTAGAATGTTTGGAGAGGCCATACTATGGAGAATCTCGTTGAGTAGAAATAATGTTGTTTTTGTAAGGGAAATAAGAATTTCCTTATCTCCCTCTCTCTCATGCTGAAGAGAAAATGCTTAGCTTGTATCCAAAAAAGTCTCTAAAGCTCTCAAAACTAATAATGAAATCCTCAAGTTATTAGCAAAGAATCACTATAATAGACGGAAATCCTTGCTCCTTCCTATATATGCGAGGAAGAGATCTCTTATGTATTCCTATTTATGAGAGCAAATCCTTGAGTGTTTGTTACTCTGATTTGAAGGCCTCTTGCCCTCTTCACTGTATGTACATTCCACATTAATATAATCTATTTTGTTGTTTTCACAAAAAAATTACAAGGATAAAACCATCCTAAACCTCTGTATAGTGTACATTCTTAGGAGAGAATCTCTCCATTTCATGTAATGCTTACCATATACAAGGGTAGAGATAGGAATGTCCTCCTCCGGGACATCTCTAATAGATGATACACGACATTCCAAATTTATACAGAGTTTTCCTCAGAGAATACAAAAGTTTTCTCTTAATAGAGTTAAAGTACACAAAGTTTCTACTAAGCCAAGTGTGCCATAGTATATGCGTCCTCCAAATATGCCAAAGAGGAAGATCCATATTCTTTAAAGAACCAAGGATCATCTCCTAGTGCCCTCAAACACCCATATTGAATTTATCGAGATAAGATTGGATAGGTTGCCAAAACCTATTGCCATGATGACATTCAACAAATAGGTGGGTTGAATGATCCTCTTGCCTGTCACAAAAAGAACAGAGCCCATTATTAATATCAAGATTCTTGACCTTCTTGCCAAGTGACAATCCATTATGGATAGCTTGCCATTGTAAAAATGAGTGTTTTATATTCAATAGGAATGCCCAAACACTCATAAATCTGTATTTCCAGCGCACCATGGACGAGTTGATTTTCCATCCGAGGTTGAGCTTGCCAATAATTTTGGCCACAAAGATTTTGTTTTTCTTGAAGGCAACCCACATTTCTTCAGCTATATCTATGTTGATATATTTAGGTATTGATGTGTCTGAACACACTAGGACCACCGGGGTACTTTTTTCCCTCTTTAGGAGGTGTATTTGCCCTGGCTTGTATCTATGCATATTTCCCTTATGGGTTGCTTATCTTTGTACATTCTAGTGGTAATACATTTGATATTGTGTGTTTTGCTCCAAGCTTCTTCTTCTTACTTGTGTTGTTCGTGTGCCTTTTGAGACCTCAAACTCGAATAATTGGTATCAGAGCAGGTTGCTGCTTCATCTAGGGCCTCGTTAACACCTCTCTGGTCATAGTCTGAGAATTGCATGGAATTTGTTGTGCATACTCAAGGTGGTTAGGAGATCAAACTATCGTGCAAAAATTGCAATCTGAGCTCCTTTCAACCTCTGAACACACTATCATAATGCTTGTGTAGGTAATTTTGTCTTTTTGTGCCAAATATATATAAAAGTTTTGGTTTGCCAATATAAGCATCTAGAAGTTTGCTACATGTTTAGAAGAAATTGATATGATAGTTTTGTTTAACTTTTTGAGATATAGTCAATTTTTTGCATCAGGGTATTTTAGTTAGTGGTCATGGTTGAAAGTAGTGATGTATTCTGTATGTTGGTGGTTGAGGATAAGTTGGACGGTACCAATTACCCATTATAGTCTTATATGATGTGCCTTGTATTGGTTGCAAAAGGACTATAAAATATTATGCAGGGCATTGAAAAACATCCTATTCCACTTGCAAACACAATTGTTGAAGGTGATGCATATGGTGTTGAAGATGACGATATTCTTCATATTCCTATTCATGCTATGGTTCCTACTGCACCTGCTATAGAGCAAATTTTTTGGGATGGCAGAGATGTTCAGGCACATGCATTGATAGCCTTGTTTGTCAAACGTGCCATTATTCCTGATATTCACTCTTGCAGAACATAAGGATGCTTGGGACACACTTACCACTTTATATTAGGCAAGGAATGAGGCTCTTGTTGCTTACCTCCGAAAACAGTTGGATAGTGAGTTTTTTTAAAAACATCAAAGATTTGAAGGAATATTTGATTTCTACTGATGAAGTTTTTCTTGAAAGTTCACTTGTGCATACTGTTCTCAACGGTCTTCTCGATTCATATCAAAGTTTTGCTTCTACTCTTTGTTTGATGATGAAAGGCAATCCAAATGCCTTAACATTTGAGGACTTAGTCTATGCTCTATTGTAAGAAGATCAGTCTAGACAGAACAGGTCCATTATCCATATTGTAGATCAAGCTTTCATGGCTAGTCACAAGTGCAAATGAAAATGGATCTCTTTTACTAGTAAGTAGAAAGCTACTAGTAAGCAGAAAGCTGCTAATTCTGCACAATCAAAGAAGGATGATAGAGATGAGAAAAAAAAAGCAGAAATTGTTTTGCAAATACTGTAAAGGAAATGATGATGTCATAAAGAGGTGTCTTAAACTAGCTGCTAAAGAGGCAAGGAACAAAGAGGCTAGAATGGTTGTTGCAGAGGCCTCTACACCCAGAACAAATTCTACTAATCTTGTACAGAATGAAGAATGGGCATTTACCACTGTTTGCAATTATGACCTATCTTCTCATGAACAATGTATGTCTGCAATAGGCTCAGGTGTTTGGTACTTTGATAGTGGGGCAACCAAACATATTACCTTGTAGCACATTTTCTTCACTTCACTCAATCCTACCCCTATAGGGAATATTGTCACATGTGCCAACGACTCCTCTTATCCTACCATGGGAGTTAGTAAGATCATTTTGAATATTGTTGATGGTAGTTCTTTTACATTGTCAGATGCTTTATTTGTGACAAGGATCAAGAGGAATCTCTTATCAGTTTCAACTTTAGCCAAGATTAGATTGGTTGTGAAAGTTGTTGATGATAGATGTATACTTCATGATGTGTCAAATGGTGATGTAATTATTGCTTCTGGCATTTTATGTCATGGGTTGTATGAGTTCATAGACTATGAAAAATATGTGAATGATTGAAACATGTACAGTACATGATTCTCAGGCTATGTCAGATGCAAAGCTTTGGCATGCATGCTTTGGTCATTTGAATTTTGCTAGTTTTCCATGCCTACAAAAATCTGAAATGGTGTCCTCTCTGCCCAAACTTGAGGCACCTGGTAAACATGTTTGTGAAGGTTGTACTTTGGAAAAAATACAGCGTTCCTCGTTCCCAAAAGATGGTTCAGTTTGAGCTATTTAGAAATTGCAGCTTGTTCATAGTGATGTCTGTGGTCCTTTGCATACACCCTCTTTTGGAAACTATCTTTACTTCATGACTTTCATTGATAATTTTTCTAGACATGCATGGATATATCCATTGAATGCAAAGTCTGAAGTGTTTATGTGGCTCAAACAATTTCTGGTTTTGGCTGAAAATTTATCAGCATGTGAAATGGGCACCCTCTCTTCTGATCGAGGGGGGAAAATATGTCTTCTGACTTTAGTGCATTTCTAGCTGAACATGGGATAAAACATCAGTGTAGAGTGCTCAATGGGATATCCATGAGTGTAAAACATGGTATACACCTCCACAGAATGGAGTTGCTGAATAGAAGAACATGTCACTCATGGAGATGATGAGGTGTATGGTCAAGAGTTAGGCTTTACCACATAGTTCTGGCTTGAGGCTGTCATGTGTGCAACATATGTAGTTAACAGGTGTCCCACTAAAGCATTATAGTCTATCACTCCATATGAGGCTCGCATGGTCGTAAGCCATCTATTGCTCATCTATGTGTTTTTGGTTCTCTAGCATATGCATTAGTGCGTGAACAACAACGCAAGCAATTGGATGATAAAGTACTCAAATGTACTTTTGTTGGGTAGAGTTTTGAAAGCAAAGGCTGTATCATCCATGGACTAAATGCATTTTGGTTAGATGTGATGCTTTTGTGGAAGATGCTATTCATCCATTACTTTCATGTACTAAGGAGACATCAATTAGATCCAAATGCATGTATGACACTTTGCTACCTCTTTTTATAGGTGGAAAGTCTAGTGCTAGCCCTAATGAGGCAACTTCTCAGCCTTTATAGGCTTCATATGATGCAGATTTACATGATGCACTTGTTGATGAGAAAGATCATATTGAGGAGGCAAAAACTATGCCAAATATGCTGGTGTAAACTTTGCGTGATAGCAAATTAGATGCACCTCTCTCGTATCATACTTGTTCTCACTCTCATAGTGCTTCTTTTGCATCAGACTACTATGCAATGGCTGCCTCTAGTTCCTATGATGAGAATGAGCCTATTTTGTTTCATGAAACACAAAATTCTGAAATTGGATTGTTGCTAGGCAATCAGAATATGATGCTTATCATGAAAAATGGTACCTGGTCTTTATGTGACTTGCCTCCTAGCAAGAAGGCCATGGGCACTAAGTTGGTATACAAGCTAAAGCATAAGCCTAATGGAACAATTGACATGTATAAGGCTAGGCTCGTTGCAAAGGGTTATGCTCAAGAAAGAGGCATTGATTTTGATGAGACCTTTGCTCCTACATGTCGAATGACTACTGTTCGTAGCATCTGTGCACTTGCAACTCATCATGCTTGGAATGTACATCAGCTGTACATTAAAACTACATTTTTGAATGGTGAGTTGCATGAAGAATGTATGTTTTTCATCCCTGTGGCTTTGTGTAGAAAGGGCATGATAACAAAGCATGTAGGTTGAAGAAGGTATTATATGGTTTAAAGCAAGCATGGCGTGCTTGGTATGGAAAGATACATGCCTATCTGATTGCACGGTTTTGTGAATAGTCCAACTGAAAGAAACTTATATGTTAAGCATGTAAATGATGTGCTTCTGATCATTGTTGTCTATGTTGATGACATGTTGCTCACTAGTCCTCATGAGAAGCATATTGCTGATTTTAAGGTTGATTTGCATGCCTCATTTGAGATGTTCGATTTGGGGCATCATTATTTGGGCATTCAGTTTATGCAAGTTGATGGCAGGATAGCTTTGTGTCAAACAAAATATATTGACACATTATTGTAGTGTTTTGGCCTTGAATACTTCTAACCTATTGCCGCTCCTATGGAGACAGGTTTACAATTGAGTCTTCATGATACTTGAGATGCATTTGATGTTGTTCTCTATCAGCATGCTAGCCTGCTGGATGCTTGATTTACTTAAGTATGCATTACTCAGCGAGATATTTACTTTGCTATCTCACACATGAGCAGGTTTATGCATTGCCTAGGTGTCAAGCATTGGTAGGTGCTTAAGCACATCTTTTGCTACTTGAGTGGTACCGGGCTACTTGTATTGTTTTATCACAAAAGGGGACCACTACCGCCAGATTTACATGCTTTTTGTGACTCTGACAGGGTTGGTTACTATGACACTCATGTCTCCACTAGTGATTTTTGCTTTATGCTTGGTAGCTCATGTATATCTTGGTTGCACAAGATGCAGCCTATTGTGGCCACTTCTAGTTGTGAGGCTGAGTATAGGACAGGTTTCACAGTGACTGTTGAGTGTGTGTGGCTCAGATACCTTATGGCTGATTTGGGTGTTGGTTAGTCTTCTGCCACCACCATCTTCATTGATAGGCAGAGCACATTGACAATTGTGAGGAACCCTGTGTTCCATGCTTGCACTAAGCACATTCAGGTGCATTATTATTATATCACACCTTTTCATGAAGGGTCTACCTAGGGAGAACTTTGAGCTTTTCACAAAGCTTTGGGCTTACCTCCTTTTGTGGATTGATTCCACATAGCTTGGCACTTCCTTATACATGAGTGATAGCTCGTTGTTCACCGCATCACTCCTAGGGAGGATTTGTTGATATATTTAAGTATTGATGTGTGTGAACACACTAGGACCGTTAGGGGCACTTTTTTTCCCTCTTTAGGAGGTTTTTTTCCCCCGACTTGTATATATGCCTATTGCCCTAATGGGTCACTTATCTTTGTGCATTCTAGTGGTAATACATTCAGTATTGTATGTTGCACTCCAAGCTTCTTCTTCTTCCTTGTGCTATTCACATGCTTCCGTAGACCTCAAACTCCAACATTTTGCTAGCTTAACTTCCTTTTTGAAGCAGCGTCTTGAGGATCAGCTTCTGAGTGCACAAGATCTGTTGACAAGCAGAGGACAAATTAGTCAAAGATCTAAAGAATGTGGAAAAGGAACTCTTTATGGGATATTATAGGCTCACCATAAATTTTTGTTCTTATTGGAAGCCCATTGTCTTGTAGGTTCAAGAGTATTTGGATGCAAGTTAAGAAGAATTTTTCTCAAAATGATAAGTTGGTAAATAACAACAAGTTTTTTATGTAGGAATCTCCTTGGTGTGGGTGGTTGTCTCTCTGGAATGGGACCTCTCAGTCCATTAAGGAAGATAAATGCTTGAGAGCTAGTTTCTAGAAATGGGAAGATCTTATGGAGGATGGGGTACTGAAGCCTAACTCATTCGTGTACCAATGAATTTCAATCTTCAAAGGATGTGTCTAAGGATGTGCCAATGAATCAATATGTAGATGCTAACCCTCATTCTCAGGGCCCCTCCAAATCCTAAAGGAAGGATACTATCAGAGTTTCAAGTTTTGTGTTAAAACCTGCCAAGAATCATAGAAAATGATTGGGAATGCTAAGAGAACAACAATCATATTTTTAAAGTATTTTTTTCCTCTCTTTTATGCAAGATTTTTATTTATTCGTACATATGGTGTGTCTCGAAGTAAGCTTTATGATTGTTATCTTCTCTCTACTCTATTATGAAATGGATATTGTTGAGATGATCTCTCTCAATAGTAAAGGTCTTATTGACCATGTGAGAGGCAAAGTGATAAACAACTCGATATACTCTTCTTGATTACTCTTTTGATTACAGAAGTAGGTTGACAAAACAACTCCCAAAGATAGCGTTCACAAAAATTTCATCTTATTTTTGTCCCTCTACAAAAGATGTGTCGAAGGCCCAGCTGATAGGGGTAGCACATGGAAGGATTTTGTCGAACTTTGGGTAAATATTTCGCTTTTTGGGTCACCCAAAAACGATGAGGCCAACGGACTGGTGCTAATGAGCACCAGTCCGTTCGGATGATCTGAAGTTCAGCCAGACAATATTTTATTGTAGAATATAAAAGCAGACAATATTTTATTGTAGAATATAAAAAGTATGAATAAAAAGCGGTGGCGACATCAAAAAACATATTTATGTGCAAACAAAGATGCTATTGTCACCAATAAATCAATAAAATTCATTTATTGTCGATAATTAGCTGAGAAAATAGATCAACGAAGATGTCGCGCTGGATAACAAAAGGAGTGTTACATATCAAATGTAGATATGTAGATGGAAATCAAAGGTAAGGGCATATCAGATATCAAATATGCAGATGAAAATCAAAGGTGAGGGCATGCCTCTACATAGAATGTAACCTATTCAATTTTTTTGGTAAGTTGAGGTTCTAGATGATGTAGTTGAGATTCTAGAGCATGTAGAACTAAAGATGCATTTGCTCCTTAATTTCTCGATGTACTCATAAGCCTAATGCGTGAAGTTTTGGAAGTGACAATTTTGTATGCAACGTTCAATTCTTGATATTTTGTATGCAACGTGCATAAAATTCTTATTCACAAAGAACAACTTCTTATATGCTAGATCATCCATTTATAAGAGCACGAATTTATTTGAGAAGTTTCTTTTCCAAGAGAAAAGAAAGCACGTGAATAGCAAGACATAAAGATTGCACCTTTTAGTGTACATGTATAGATGCATGATTCCAAAGGTAGGTATACGTATTGGACACTCTTAAGTATGAAGTGCCCAAGAAGGAATTTAACAACAAATGAGGTGGGATGGCCCAAGTCGACTTCACCATGGAAGTACTCAAATGAAGTCAAGGGATGGATGAAGCTTAATTTCTAGATAAGTCTTTGCACCCTTTTCGTTTCCTTGCAAGCCATAGGACATACAATGCATGTCATTATGAACATGAACTTTGAAGTTGATGCATAGGTTCAGATGGCCTACTTTGCTTGGTCATATGTATAGGTAGTCATGAAAATAATTTTTATATGCATCAAATCCAAATATTTCACGAAAAGAAAGATTGTTTGTGATCATGGCCCTAGTTTAAGAAGTATGCATTCAATGCATTATGGATGTTTGCATGCCTTAAATGAAAGATTCATGGAAATTTTACACCATCCTTGGGACGAACAAAGTTCCAATTTGGAGCTTTTGCATGCTTTAAGGAGGGGTTCAACTTTCGAACCTTATGCATGCAACACCTTTTCCAATAAAGGTGTAACCATTTGGCATACACTAGTATACATATCGAACATATTACATGGGTTTGTAGTATTAGAAGGAGATTTGGCTTATTCTAGTTTAAGTGTAGTTATAGTTTCCATTATATGAATAATGGTAGTAGACCAATTGGCCATATTAAAACTACCACTTAATTCCTATATGATTGGCTTATTACAAGCCAAGAAATAGTACAATACCTTGTTGGAGAAACAATCACTAATTGGACATATATTTGAAGGTCAAAGCTTTAGAAGAAAACCACATGCCTATGTGAAGGGAAAAATTCACGTGTATTATACTTGTAAAGTTAGTTCACTTTAGTTCTAGAAGTTTTTTAAAAGTCATGAGATTGAGAAACTCTATATAAGTTAGTTTGTATCAATTGTCGCATAAGAGAGAATGAAGAGAATGGTAGTTGAGAATAATTGGGCTTCTTTACATGAGAAAGTATCTATAAAGTTTTGAGTCTCCATAGCCATCAGAAGGATTAATAGAAGTTTTGTGTATAAGTCTTCTTCTTCCATCTCTAGAGTTTGTCTTTTGTGTAATTATTTCAAAAGTTGAAGTTTTCCAAGCAAGTCGATGCCTGGCATTGAATGTATAGTGAAACGTTGAGGTTTTATGTGGGAAGCCGATGCCTGATATCGAATCTAAGCTGATAAGTCCTTGTTTTCATATCTGAATTTTATCTATTGATAAAGCTTTCTAAAACATGAGGTTTGTGGAGCAATCCAATGCCTAGCATCAAGTTTATGCATAAAGTCGATCTTTAACATCGAATTCCATCATAAAAGTGATTTCCTTTATATCTGTGTTCAAGGGGGTATCTCAGGTGTTGAAAAAGTAGCTGAAAAAGCACCAAGTCGATGCCTGACATTGATTTTTGGTTGCAAGTCGATGCTAGGCATCAAATTTGCATTTTTAGACAATTAATTTTATTAAAACAAGTAATATTTCCAATTTTGGCAATTTGACATAGTCACCTTGTGAAGGCCATAACTTAAGTTGTAGTGATCCATTTCCTACAAATACTAGCTTGTTGGAAATCTCTACTATTCTTCTTTCATCTCAAGAGATCTTGAAGAAATATTATTTGTGTTAAGAGAAATAGACAAAAGAGTGAAGGTATATCATTTCAGTGACTAGAAATTTATGTAGATGCAAAGTTCTTAGTTTTAGCAATCTTTTATCAAAGTTTGAAGAAGCATTGAGCTAATGGTGACCATAGAGGTGTTCTAGTTTCACATTGATTCATTTCTTGTGATGTTTCACACATCAACAAGTGGTATTAGAGCCAAAAAGGTTCTCAAGACTAGAAGGCATCAAAGATACGAGAAGTTTTTGAAAAGTTTTCATTAAAGTTCAAAAATTGAAGCATTCGAAGGCACAAGGCATCAAGAGACCACTTCAAAAGTATATTTACACACGAAGAACTCCAAAAGGTATTATTCTTTAGCCTTTAAACTCATAGGTTGAAGCAGAAGCAAAGAATTATGGCAGCCCATATCTCCATTGACAAACTGGACATAGATTATCCTGCATGGGTAATGAGAATGGAAGACTTACTTATGAGTAAGGATCGCATGGTGTACATAACAAGTGAAGAAGAGACGCCAGTATTTGAAGATGAAAGTCGACCAAAGAAAGAGGAACTAGATGCTTTATAACATTGGAAGAAGAAGGATGCAAGTGCAAAAGCTTACATCTACAATACAATCTCAGATCATTTGCTATCACACATGAGAGGATTGGAATTAGCTGAAGATATATGGAATGCATTGGAATATCATTTCCAAAGTACTACCAAAGCAAGGAAAGCAAGATGGTCAGAGTTTACTACATTCAAGAAGAAGCCAAGTCAAAGTATTAGTGATTATGTCACTAAGATGAAGGATCTAGCAGATAGTCTTGGATCCATAGATGAAGATGTTGAAGATCACAGATTGATTGCTCAATTGCTTGCAGGTTTGAGAGGAGACGAAAGGTGGAAACCTTTTACCTTGTCAACAAAACTGTCTTTGAATCATTATGTTCCAGATTTGAATCAATTGCTTGGTTTGATGCTCACATTTGAGCAAGACTTGAAGGGAGATGGAGATAAAGGACAATGTTCTACAATGTACATGAAGAACAATAAGAAAGGAGATAAAGGTAAAGCAAATGATGAAGAGGAATCGAGTTCTCAAGTTTATTGTGCTAGAGGTAAAGGCACTGGCAGAGGAAGACCAAGAGGCTTTGGAAGAGGAAGAGGTAATCAAAATAACAATAAGAAGGCTTACTGGATCTCTAGATTGAGTAATCATTTGGCTCATGATTGTTGGCACAATCAGCAAGGATCAAATCAAAATCAGAATAACGATAGCAAAGGTAGAGGTGGAAGACATCAAAGTAATTTTTAGAGAGGTAGACAAAATCAAAGAGGAGGCTATGGTAGAGGTAGAGGAAGAAGTTGGGGATAGAATCAATCCTACAAAACCACCTACTATAAATATGCAAATGATACACAAAATGAAGGTCATACATCATTGATGATGAACTCAATCACCACATCAGATAAAGAAGATCTAAAGGTATTTTACATTGACTTTGGATGTTCCAATCATTTATCATGAAACACAGAATTGATGTCAAAATTGGAAAAAGGCATTTCTAGTCATAGAGTTCAAACAAGTGAAAATACAAGACATAGTGTACATTCAATTGGAAAAGTGACATGCAAGAGTGGAGCAGATTTGCTAACCAATGTTTGGTATGTTCCCACAATACCTAAAAACTTGATTAGTGTTGGACAAATAGTTGAAAAAAGGTTTTCAAGTCAGGTTTGCAAATGAAGGAGTATTGTTGAAGATCCAAAGAATGGATATAATCAGATTGTTTGTGGTAAGAAAGAAGGTAGACTCTTTACATTAAGAGTGCAAGGGAACATTGGTCAAGCTTTGCTCACACATGGTGAAGAAGTGATTATAGAACTTGATCTCTGGCATAACATATTGGGTCATTTCAATGAAAAAAGAATTAAAGCTATGGTTACAAATAAGTCTATATTAGGACTACCAAATGTGTAGAGTCAACATATGATTTATAAATGCAAAGTATAGGTTACCATTTCAAAAGAAAGGATTCAAGCATGATGGAGTACTAGAGCTCATTCATACAGATGTATGGGGACCAACAAAAGAAGGATCTATTAGTGGCTCAGTAACTCTGTATGTTTTGAAGGAAAGATCAGAAGTGTTTGGAGCTTTCAAGCGTTTTCATGCATATGTAGAGAGAGTCACAGGTCAAAAGCTTAAGATACTAAGGTCTAATGGAGGGGGAGAATACTTCTCCCAAGATTTCAATGATTATCTTTGAAATGCAGGTATTAAGAGAGAAATAACATTCAGGTATACACCACAACAAAATGGTGTAGCAGAAAGAAGAAATAGGACTTTGGTTGAGTTTGCTAGAGCTATGTTGAAGGAGAAGAATTGTCTCAATTATCTTTGGGCATAGGCTATAAATACAGCCACATATCTTGTAAATAGATTACCATGTGCAGCTCTAAATGGAATGACTCCATATGAATCTTGGTGGAGTAAGAAATCAACACTAGATCATTGTAAAGTGTTTGGATCAATTGCATATGCTTATGTGCCATCACAACTTAGACATAAACTTGAACCAAAGGCAAAAAAATAGGTTTTCATTGGTTATGATGAAAATCAGATGGGTTACAAGTTGTGGAATCCTCTAACCAAACAATTTCTTGTTTCTAGAGATGTTACATTTGATGAACAGATAAGTTGGTATGTAGATCAAAGTCATACAGTTAAAGAATTTGAAGAAGAGGTAAGAAGATGTGAGAAAGGAAAACGAATTGTGCAGGTGAATGAAGATGAAGACTATATGCAAGCAAGTACATCCAGAAGTACTGTATTAACAAGAAGAAATGAACTCCTATATTTGATGAAGAGGTGTATCCAGACACATATGAAGAATGTGAACCAAGGAGGTCAAGTAGGACAAGAAGGCAACGAGAAAGGTATTCTTGTGATACTTCTTACATAACTCAAAAGAACTATGCATATATGGTCAAAGATGATGAAGAACCTCAAAACTATGATGAAGCAAAAGGTAAGAAGCAATGGGAAGAAGCAATGAAGGAAGAACTCAATGCATTAGAGGAGAACAAGACTTGGGAACTTGTTCCTAAACAAAATGGTAAGAAGCTAATTGGAAATAAATGCGTTTATAAAGTGAAGAAGCTTGCAGATGGAAGTATAGCCAGATACAAAGATAGACTAGTGGTGAAAGTGTGTACCTAAGAACCAACTTAGGGACTTGTGGAGAAAGAGACTATACCTCAATCCCCCTCAAGTGCATATAGTGGGGATTCATACTTTAATTATCAATCCGATGAGCATCAAAACCTAGCCGAGTGTATGAAGACATGCATTCAAATGATGATCAATGCAAATAAGTTACTCAAGAGTGTAAACAAGGCAAAGACTAATCCAAACAAGCTTCAACTGTCAGTCATGGTGTCACGATACTTGGAACAACAGCCAACAGTAAATTGAGCTTTTCTCTCACCTCTGAACTCTGAATATAGCGAATATCATATGCGTTTCGAAGCTCTAGAGAAGATGGTGGTATTTTCACTCAATTCTGACCATCCTACTTCAAGTTATGAGCAAAATACTGAGTCGCAGGAATGACCTTCCTACACTTCAGCACTTCCTACACTTCACACACACCCTAATCACAGCAAACAAAAGCTTTCATGGATAGACAACACTTCCTAACACTCTTTCCAAGCAATACACATGCATACAAGCTCACAAAGAAGAAGATACAGAGAGGAAGATATGAGGATGTGATCCTTCAGCCTTCGATCTGGACCTTCCAAAGATCAAGAGGTTGAAGCACCCTCTTGTGGTTTCGGAACCGCTGGATATCTTCTTGCACATCTTCATGGATACTTTCCTGGCCCTGGTTCCTCCTTCCACCTACCTGCTTTTTCCTTGATATGTGCCCCTGCGGGGCTCTGTGCAGAGATGGGTGTTGCGCCCCTACGGGGCTTCTTGCAGAGATGCATCTTTGGATATGATCTTTTCAGTGAAGCTTCTTTCGTTGTCTTCTTCTTTTCTTCTTTTTGCTTGATTCTCCCTCAACACTGCACCCCTCCTGAACTCTGTCGTCCCCGATAGGCTTTAAGAGTCGACGGGAGTATGTTCTATACACTTTTTGCTCTGTTTCATTAAGCAGATTGGCTTCACGTATCATTAGCTGCTTCCATTGTTCTGCTTTTACGCCGTCATGTGGCGGTTGTCTATGATTGGCGAAGAAGCTTAGCTCATATGCCACTAATCTGGCATTCAGGTTGGATGACATCTTTAAAAAGATCTCTGAATCAATTTCAAAAAACCTTGTGAAAAAGGATTCTTCGAACGTCTGCATGTATGTACTTGGCAAAAACATGAGTCTGGAATAATAGGCCATTATGGTAGGGCGGCTAGGCATAATAGACAAATAAAAAACAAGATTTGTTCCCTGGTTAATGCCAATGAAGTTCAAAAATTTATATGCCACATGTTTGAAGACCTTCAATACTGTGAGTATCATACTGAGTATTTTATTTGTCATTTTGATAGTTAAATCTGGTACTGTTGCATAACTCTGCAGCCAAAATTCGATGGTCTTTACCATATAATCCTCCGTTGGTAGATAGTTATGCGGTGGACTTGGAAGTAGTGGATAGTTTAGCCACTGTTTATTGATTACACTGGTCTTTTGCATATCCAAAAATTCTCTGCCTTCTCTTCTACGAGGTGTTGGACAAAAAGATGGATTTACCTGTAATAAATATGGTGCCGCTTGCCAGTGCACCCGTAATGTAGGATGTTTCTCCAAAAATTTTCTTCTCCACACAGGTTGTGCAACTTCAAATTCTTCTTGAGTATAAGTGAATGTGTCATTTTTGAAGTGCAGCTGCTCGTCTGGATTTTTCTGTGTGATCTTTTTGATGTATTGTCTTGTTTTCTCTTTCATCAGTCCGTAGGGAATGTTGAAAGGCTTCATGATCGTCTCTAAGTCTTTACCTTTAATCCTTGCTTCTTTCATGACTTTGATGACTTCCTCTTCAAAATGTTCTGTCAACCGGGACACCAATAGTGCCCGTTCCTTCTGACTTATTTCTGCAGTATATGGCATTGGATGATCATCATGTGGTTCCGCCATCTGATCTTTTATTGGAGAATTATAAATCGGGGGAGATAGAGGACGTACCTCTACCTCGTCAGTAGGATTTTCTTGTCTTGGCTCTACTGGTGTCCCGATTGATGCTTTCGCTTCTACTTTGGTCTCTAATTGTGCTATGCAATCAATCTTCTCTTTATTTTCTTGCATAACTGCTCTGAGTGCTTCTTTTGCTGCAAGCAGTTCATTACTAATTTCTGCTACATGATCCATATTTTCACTATAGCTTGCTGCCAGTCTCGCGTTAGCCGTGTTCAACTGTTTCCGAAGCTTGGTGGTTTCTGAGGCATACTTTAGAGTCCATTCTTCTCTTAATGCTTGCTCTTGTTTCAGCATATCTGCATATTTGGAAATTTGATCTCTTAACTCTTTCTGATCAATATCTGTTGTTTCTTGTTTTTCGATGGGTTGATCATATAGCAATGACTTCATTAATTCTTTGTTTCTATTTCGGAAATTGTCATTTTCCTCCATATACATCTTTAGTTGTGTTTCTAGTAAGTTGCTTCTAGTTTTCATTCTCTCTTTGTCGGCCTCACTGGCTTCATGTAATCTTTGTAGGTTTGTCAGTTGTGCCTGGAGTTGGTGATGCTGGGCCATCAATGTATCAGATTGTGATTTTACTGCGAGTAACTCCGTTCCCTTGGCTGCAATCTCTTTCTGGGCCTGGATAAGTTGTGCAGATAGTTGTTCACTCATAATTTGAAACTGATTCTTTTCCCTCATGGCTTTGTTGTAATCTACATCTGTATCCATCATCTGTTGTTGTGTATCCATGGCCGTTTGGATCATTTGTTTGACAACAAGTTTTAATTGAGTAACATCCACATTTAGCCATGTGGTAGGGATGCTAAGTTCTTCACCTGTTATCACATCTTTTCCTTTGGCTACATGCAAAGTGGTATCATGGGGCTGCCTAATGTGGAGTTGTATCCTTGGCTCAGCCTCCTTGTGATCAACTTTACCTTGAGGTGTATCATCAGGCACTTCAATCACAATTTGCTCCTTATTCTGTTGTAGGCCTAAGTTGTGGTCCACTGGAGTTGATATTTCCTCTTTGATGGGTGGTTTTGCATATGTATTAGTTATTGGAGCTTCCTTGATGCTGATCTTTGTCGTATCATTCAATTGAATGACATGATCTGGTTCCGTGGATTCTTGGCTCTTGGTTTGTCCCTGTTGGTTGTCTGGCGTGACTTCGACTTGATTAATCTCTGTCCATTCTTCATTGTGAGTTTCTATCCTTATATCAGTATCCAGAGTGTCTTTTTCATGACTAGATTCTTCTTGGGAACTCGAATCTTCCAAGCCTAATTCCTTGTATCTGGCCACTGTTCAGGGGTCTGTTCTTTATCTTTCATTCTCCTTTCTTTGCTGGCTTGCCTGTAATGGTGACCTTGGATATTCAAATTTACTTGCCCCCGCATATGCTGATGTGTTTCTTCTATGGCAGCAGAGAGGTCTCTTTTCGTAAGTGGTTGTTGGTTCCCAGGAATCTTTGGTAAGATGTGTGTCCTCTTCAAAGTGGGTGTCTCCTGAGCTTCTTCCTCTCTTAAACGTTTAGTTCCTTTCATAGGTGTCCTTGAACTCGTTCCTACTTCTTCAACAACAATGACTGTTTTCTTTTTCTTTGGAACCGTAGTTGACTTGGCGTATTTGGCTAGCCCTTCAGAGGTTGGAATCTCACGCAAGCAAATTTTTCATATCAAGTGCCTCATAGATGAGTAAGGTCAAAGATGAACTGCCATTGAGAAACTTTTTCTTACCCCACTTCTTCCTGGCTTCAAATAATCGGTCTTGAACATAAGGCGTCATATTTACTTTATTGCCGACTTGCCTCATAGCATGTGATAATAGTTGCACGACAATCTTTTGAGGTGCTGTGTATCTATGCATAGTAGGAAAACAAAAGTGCTGATGCACTAAGTGGACAGCATCTTCAATATCCGTTCTGTTGATATCCAAAAAGGATCTCTTTTTTGGATCATGACATTCCTCCTTGACATTAGTGAGCCCTTCTTGATTCCATCCAAAAGCTTTGTTGATCAATTCATGAGTGAATTGAATTGTTTTCCATGTACCCACTTTGTCCAGTACTCTTGCTTCAGGAACTGATATCTTATTCGCTGTCGGCTGAAGTGTATTCATCACTTGCGTACACCTCTGGAAATCTGGCACATAAATAGGTAGTATGAGAAATGCATCTATTCCTGCTTGTGTCCAGACATCCTTCATGCGCGGTAATCCTTGTATGATGGTCTTAAAGTCTTGGGACATAATAGGGAAGTAGTGATCCCTGTCCATAATCTTGATGGTGGCCATGAAAATGAGGTCCGACACCGGTTGGTCATCCAGAAACCAATGACCTCTTGCTTTTGTTATGGATTCCAAGGGAAGAAGCTGGACCTCTTCCACTTGCGTCTCTTCGGAGTTAGTAGATGCCATCTGCACTCAATATAGAGTATGAATTAGTGGCAAGAGAGTATCAGAAACCCTCCTTCATTTGTCTTTCATAAGATTGGCAATGCTCCGCGTGAATGGTGTCGTCTCTTCCCCATGGGTGTGAGAAAGGTAATACCTGGGATTTTTCATACTTTTAGATATTTTTATGTTTTTGTCTGAAAGAAAAATAGAAAAGTTAGTTCATAGCCGAAGCGGTTATTAATTTTTTTTTATAATAATTTTCTTTAGGTTATGTACAAGTGCTCTCCTAGTTCCCAAGAGGGAAATGTGCGTCACTATCCTGAAATAGAAGAATAGCATGCCGAATGCTTGGCCTTGTAATGTGGCCCTATCATGCATACTTTGGATTCTGGTAACTCCATATGCGTGCAACTCGAGTTATTTGGTTGATGTATATGGCTTGCTTTGTCTTTCGGCATCCAAATCTGCTTTATTCTGTTGGGGGAAATCGTGTTCCCAACCTTCCTGGTGAATGTGATGCTTCTCATTTGGTGCTTCTGCTTTGTCTGCTTTTTGAATCTTGGAATGATGTGTGAATTGTACGTAGACTCCTGCTCTATCCTGTAGCAGTTTAGCTTCTGTCGTTTTGCCTTTAGATCATACTGATTTTCCTTGTTCATTGGTTCATCCTTTTTGATGATTGTCATTTGAGTACATGACTTGGGAATCCATATTTGTGTGCGGGCCGACTGGGCGGCTATCACCTTCTTTGGAATCCATATTTGTGTGCGGGCCGACTGGGCGGCTATCACCTTCTTTGGAATCCATACTTTAGCAATTCTTTGTGGAACTGAATATCCAGAGCGATTTTCATATTGGTTCTGTGGGTTCTTCTGCTGTAGCAAGTAGTTCTTCTGTTGAAGATATGCATCCATTTGGTCCTTCCTTATCCAAGATTGTTGAGTGTAAGGAATGGGGTATATTCTAATAGGTGCAGACTTTGGATTACTCGGAGAACTAGTCTCTCTTGTGCATGGTTCTTCGCTAAGGCTGTCTTCAAATAGAATGACACTCTTGTGACTTGCTATATTAGAAGATGGTATGCAAGCCGGATTCGGTGTGTCCTCACATGAAGTACTCCATGAAGGGGTATTCATAGTGCTAGTGAACATGCATTCATCACTGTATTCATTTGGATGAGTTTTCGGCTCTATACTTGCGGCTTTGATTGGTCGTTCGTCTAGCATGCTGAATACTTCACGATGTCCTATCTTGGCTGAGATGTAGCCTAAGGCCAATTGAATAGTTACTTCATATTCGTATATCCAATCTTGTCCTAACACGAGCTCTTCCAATAAATCCTGATCGTGATATACTAAGAGTTTTTGTTCCATTGTGTTGTTTCCTAAGTGTTGAGGTAAGATAATCTCTCCTATACACTCGGTGATCTTTCCTCCTATTCCTATCAGCTGTGCCTTTGATGGACGTAATTCTTCCTTGAGTTGTTGAGTCAATGAAAATTTGATGCAGCTTATAGTGTCAATGAGAGCATCCACTAAGTGGTACTCCATTTTTCTGGCTCCCAAATTCAAGTATGGTTGTGTCCTCTGTTGACCTAGGTTTTGAGTGGCTCTAAAATTAGCCATTGGGATGATTTCCTCTCCTAGTCGATATCTCTCATCTCTCTCTCTCATCCACTCTTTTCGTTTCTTGATTCGTTCTAGTGCTTCCTGTCTGGTTTCCTCTCGTATTCTCTCTTCCTCTAGACGTCTATTTTTACTCGTTATCAGTCGTGACATTATTTCTTCAGTCAATGGCTCTAAGTATTTTTTCACTCGACATCCACTGATATAGTTTGGTTATACATCTCCATCTAGAGTTGCTAAGCTGATGGGTCCGTTGGTGGATATGTGATTAATGATTAATGGGCCAAATCCTCTTTTCTGCAATTTCTTAGCGTGTTGTTTCAGGGTATATACCAAAACTAAATCTCCTTCCTTCAACTTTTTATCTTTAACATGAGCATTTGCTTTCTGTCGCCTTTTAGTAGCATAAATCCCTGCTACAGCTTGTAACCTAGTTTCGTGTAGCTTCTCTATTTGTTCCAATTGAGCTGAGAGTTCATGTCCATTCCACTCATAGGTTGTTACTACCCTGAGAGTGGGTATTAAGAAATCAATTGGTAAAATAGCATTCTGCCCATACACTAAGTTAAAAGGAGTAGTGCCTATGGCGGTTTTGTAAGCTACCCTGAATGCCCATAAAGCATGATGTAATTGTTTATCCCAATCAGATCTACCATTGTTCATAATTTTAGTGAGAACTGTGCATAAGATTTTATTTGAACTTTCGGCTTGTCCATTGGCTTGTGGGTGATAAGGGGCTGATTTCTTATGAATTACTAAGAATTCATTCGATAAGGCTTCTATCACTTCATTCACAAAATGTGTACGTCTATCACTCACAATTTCTATCGGTAGTCCAAATCTTGTGAAAACGTTCTCGAAGAGAAACTTGGTCGTAGTCGTTGCATCGTTTTTCTTGGTTGCTTTGGCTTCAACCCATTTGGTCAGATAATCTGTGGCTACGATTATGTACTCGACGTGGGATCCTTTAGCTGATGGGCTAATAGGTCCTATGAAGTCCATTCCCCATTTAGTAGAAGCCCTGGCACTCATCATGGGTTTTAGTGGCATTTCATCCCTTCTAAGTGGATACTTCATTCGTTGACAAGTATCGCATCGTTGAACATATGTGGCTGCATCCTGATGTAAAGTTGGCCACCTCATTCCCGCAAAGAGAATCATTTTGGCTGTTTTATCTGCAGAGAAACGTCCTCTTGCAGCTCCTGTATGTACCATCTCTAAAACAGCAAGATACTCGTCTTCATGAATGCACATTCGCAAATGATTATCTCTTCCTCCTTTAAAGAGTTGTTTTCCTATAAGAGCATAGTCCTTGCTTTGTTCTACAAGTGCTCTTTTTCTTGCTAGAGTGGCTCCTTCTGGGTACTCTTGGGTCTTCAAGAATTTCACCAGAGGCATGCTCCATCTTGGTGCTACGGTGGAGTAGCACAGAGTGGAGTTCTCTTCTGGATTCTGTTCTTGACAGGTTGGGCAGGCTGATACATAGTTATGTGCATCCCTCTGCATGGTTGGCCAATATATGCCCAATCTCCTCAGTGTTTGCCATGTTTCGTTCGCATTTAGATGAGTTTTCCATTGATTTACATGCACTTTTTGAAGCCACATTTCTTGTTCCTCTTCTTCCACGCATCTCATGAGTAGTCCACTTGAGTCTTGGTGATACAAACTTCCAGCAATGATATGAAGGTTTTTAGCCTTCCATAGGTCTTGAGTTCAGTTTGGTGTGATCCCATCTTTAGGTCCATGCGTGAGTATAGGGATCAACTTTTCTGCCCATTGGGGACATACCTCGAGATTAAAAAGGTACGTATCTGGCAGATCATCTGGTACTCCTATGGGTGGTTCACCGTGTGTCATTCTTGATAGGTGATCCGCTCTTATGTGGGTATTTCCTTTCTTGACTACTACTTCAAAATCAAATTCCATCAACAATAGAAACCATCGTACTAGTCGTCCTGTATTACAAGGCTTATTGACTAAGTATAGTAGGGCTTGATGATCAATAAAGAATTTGAATTTGTTTGCCAAAAGGTAATGTCGGAACTTTTTTACTACGTATACCATTCCTAGGCCTTCTCTTTTGGTTGTGGTATAATTGCATTCTGCTTGATTCAATTGTCTACTGGCATAAGCTATAGGGTGATCTAACTTTCTTGTATCTGCAGGTTGAGCTAAGATGCAACCAATGGCAAACTTGGAAGCATCCACATGAATGTGAAATGGCTTATTCCAATTGGGTACTCGGAGGATTGGTGCTGAACTCAATCGACTCTTTAATTCATTAAAGGCTTTCTCACATTCGTCAGTCCAGTTAAACTGAGTCAATAATGCATAGAGAGGTCTAGCAATTATGGCATACATATGTATAAATCTTCAGTAGTATCCACAATGTCCCATAAATGCTTGGACTTCTTTAGCAGTCTTTGGTCTCGGTAAATCCAGAATGACTTTGATTTTGTCTTCATCTGTTGAGATTCCATTCTTAGAGACAATGTGTCCTAATATCTTCCCTTGTCGAACCATGAAGACACACTTTTCTGGGTTGAGGCATATTTGATATTGTCGACATTTGGCAAAGATCTTTCCTAGTTCTGGGATATGCTCGAATCGTATAGCTGAATAAGTACATAGATCGTCCACGTATACCTCCATACTCTTTCTCAAGAACTCCTTGAATACATGACACATCAATCTTTGGAAAGTGGTTGGGGCATTAGTTAGACCAAAAGGCATGACTCTAAAGGCGTATACTCCCCATTCAGTTGCAAAGGCTGTTTTATGTTGGTCCTCAAGAGCAATGGCTACCTGATTATACCCTGAAAAGCCGTCC
The DNA here is from genome assembly GCA_020310875.1 of Ceratopteris richardii. Taxonomy (NCBI): domain Eukaryota; kingdom Viridiplantae; phylum Streptophyta; class Polypodiopsida; order Polypodiales; family Pteridaceae; genus Ceratopteris; species Ceratopteris richardii. The sequence continues at coordinate 6,701,164 of CM035409.1, forward strand.
AAAAAACTGTAAACTTCCTTCCCTGCCACTCTTTCCAACAGATGATCCGTGATGGGTAATGGGTAACTATCCCTTATGGTAGCGGCATTTACTTTTTTCAGATTTATGCATACTGTTAACTTTCCATTGTTTTTCTGTACGACCACCATGTTGATATATTTAGGTAGTGATGTGTGTGAACACTCTAGGACAGCCGGGGCACTTTTTTCCCTCTTTAGGAGGTTTTTTTCCCCCGGCTTGTATATACGCCTATTGCCCTAATGGGCTACTTATCTTTGTACATTCTCTAATAATACATTCAGTCTTGTGTGTTGTGCTCCAAGCTTCTTCTTCTTCCTTGTGCTGTTCGCGTGCTTCCGTAGACGTCTAACTCCAACAATTGGTATCAGAGCAGGTCGTCGCTTCATCTAGGGCACCGTCGACACTCCTTCGTTTGCAGTCTCAGATTTGCACGAAATTTGGTGAGCATACTCAGGGTGTTTCCGAGATCAAAACTGCCTCGCTCTGTGGTGCCAAAATCGCGATCTGAGCTCGTTTCGGCCTCCGAACGCACTATCGCAGTGCTTGTGCAGGCTATTTCGTCCTTTTGTGCCAAACGTATATACCAGTTTCTGTTCGCCAATTTAAGCGTCTCGAAGTCTGCTACAGGTCTAGCAAAACTCGTCTGGGCAGTTCCGTTCAACTTTTTGAGATACAGTCAATTTTTTGCATCAAGGTATTTTAGTCACCGGCCATGGCTGAAAGCAGTGATGTATTCCGTATGTTGGTTGTTGAGGATAAGTTGGATGGTACCAACTACCCATTATGGGCTTATATGATGCGACATGTATTGGTTGCAAAAGGATTGTGGAACATTGTGCAGGGTGTTGAAAGACGTCCTGTTACACCTGCAACTACAGGTACTACAAATACAGGTGCTAGAGGTGCTGGAGCTGATGAAGATGGTGTCGAAGATGATATTGTGCAAATTCTTGTTCGTGCTGCTGTTTCTGTTGCACCTACTACAGAGCAGATTCGTTGGGATGGCAGAGATGCCCAGGCACATGCATTGATAGCTTTGTCTGTCAAACGTGCCATTATTCCTCACATACGCTCTTGCAGAACAGCTAGGGATGCTTGGGATACACTTACCACATTGTACCAAGCTAGGAATGAGGCTCGTGTTGCTTATCTCCGAAAACAGTTGGAGAGTGAGCACATGAATGAAGGTGATTCTATGGACAGTTTCCTAACGAAGATCAAAGATTTGAAGGAACAATTGATTTCTGTTGATGAGGTTATACCAGATAGCTCACTTGTGCAGACCGTTCTGAATGGTCTTCTTGACTCGTATCAGAGTTTTTCTTCTACTCTTCGGTTGATGATGAAAGGCAATCCGAATGCCTTATCATTTGAGGAGTTAGTCTCTGTTCTGTTGCAGGAAGATCAGTCTAGGCAGAACAGGTCCATTATGCGAGTTGCAGATCAAGCTTTCGTGGCTAGTCAGAAGGGCAAAGGAAAATGGAGCTCTTCTACTAGTAAGTAGAAATCTGCAAATGCTGCACATTCAAAGAACCAAGACAAAGATGAGAAAAAATAAAAAAAGCAGAAATTGTTTTGTAAGTACTGTAAAGGCAATGATCATATCATAAAGAACTGTCCAAAACTGGCTGCTAAAGAGGCAAAGAAGAAAGAGGCTGGAATGGTTGTTGCAGAGGCCTCTACACCAAAAACAGAGTCTGCAAATCTTGTGCAGGAAGAAGAATGGGCATTTACTACTGTCTGCAGTTTTGACCCATCTTCTCATGATCAGTGCATGTCTGCAGTAGACTCAGATGTTTGGTACTTTGACAGTGGGGCGACCAAACATATTACCTCGCAGCATAGTTTCTTCTCTTCACTCGAGCCTGCCCCTACATGGAATACTGTTACATGCGCCAACAACCCCTCTTATCCTATTATGGGAGTTGGTAAGATCATTTTGACTACTGCTGATGGTAGTTCTTTCACTTTGTCAGATGCTTTACTTTTGCCAGGGATCAAAAAGAATCTGTTATCAGTTTCTGCATTAGCCAAGATTGGCTTGGTTGTGAAATTTGTTGATGACAGGTGTACAGTTCATGATCTCTCAAATGGCGATGTGATTATTGCTTCTGGCATTTTATGTCGTGGGCTGTATAAGCTCATAGACTATGAAAGATCTATGAATGATTCGGCATGTGCAGTTCAAGATTCTCAGGCTATGTTAGATGCAAAGCTTTGGCATGCATGCTTAGGTCATCTGAATTTTGCTAATTTGCTATGCCTGCAGAAATTTGAAATGGTGTCCTCTTTGCCCAAACTTGAGGCACCTGGAAAACATGTTTGTGAAGGCTGTATTTTGGGCAAAATGCAGCGTTCTTCCTTTGCAAACGATGGTTCAGTTCGGGCTACGCACAAATTGCAGCTTGTACATAGTGATGTCTGTGGTCCTATGCAGACACCCTCTTTTGGAAATTACCTTTACTTCGTGACTTTCATTGATGATTTTTCCAGGCATGCATGAGTATATCCACTCAAAGAAAAGTCCGAAGTGTTCATGTGCTTCAAACAATTTTTGGTTTTGGCTGAAAATCTGTCAGCATGTAAAATGGGCACTCTCCGTTCTGATCGAGGGGGGGAATATATGTCTTCAGATTTTAATGCATTTCTGGCTGAACGTGGGATAAAACACCAGTGTATAGTGTCGTATACACCTCAACAGAATGGAGTTGCTGAACGAAAGAACAGGTCAGTTGTGAGGCTGAGTACAGGGCAGCTTTCACAGCGACTCTTGAGTGTGTGTGGCTTAGACGCCTTATGGCTGATTTGGGTGTTGGCCAGTCTTCTGCCACCACCATCTTCACTGACAGTTAGGGCGCATTGGCAGTTGCGAGGAACCCTGTGTTCCATGCTCGCACTAAGCACATTGAGGTGCATTATCACTATGTCAGGGAGAGGTTCTCTGCTAGGGAGATCAACTTGGCATATGTGCCCACGCAGGAGAACATTGCAGACCTTTTCATGAAGGCTCTGCCTAGGGAGAAGTTTGAAGCTTTCCGCAAAGCTTTGGGCTTACTTCCTTTTGTGGAGTGATTTCCACATAGCTTGGCACTTCCTTATACATGAGTGCCAGCTCCTTGTTCACCGCATCACTCCCAAGGGGGATTTGTTGATATATTTAGGTAGTGATGTGTGTGAACACTCTAGGACCGTCGGGGCACTTTTTTCCCTCTTTAGGAGGTTTTTCTCCCCCGGCTTGTATATACGCCTATTGCCCTAATGGGCTACTTATCTTTGTACATTCTCTAGTAATACATTCAGTCTTGTGTGTTGTGCGCCAAGCTTCTTCTTCTTCCTTGTGCTGTTCGCGTGCTTCCGCAGACATTTAACTCCAACACACCAAAGGTGACACCCATTCTGTGTGTTCAATCTCATATATGAATCCAGCATCTAATAGCTTATCTATCTCTTCTTTAATCTTTGCTGAGTAAACATCGTTATATGTGTATGGTCTTTGTTTGGAAGGTTTAGCTTCAGATGTCATAGGGATTCTATGTGCACATATAGATGAATCTACTCCTTTCAAATCCTTATAGGTCCAGGCAAAGATATCCCGGTATTCCCTTATGAGGCGTATTAACTCTTGTTCTTCCTCCATTGAGACATCCTGTCCTATGAAAGTACATCGCTCCTCTCCTTCCTCTAACGTTACTACTATCTTCTTGGTTTGCTCTTTGTTGTCATATGCTATTCCTAGCTGTGCTTCTCGTTTTGGCATTTGAATAGCAATTCTTCTCTCTTCTACTTCATATTTTTTGAAGTGGCCAGGCACTTCAAATTGGTCTTGAGGCTTGTTTTCTTCGTCATTTTTTGCTTTATCTAATCCAAGCTCCTTTCCTGTGTTGGTTCTTGATTTATTTCATTAGTTATGACACTCACTTCTTGATTTCTACTTTCTATTTCCATTTGCTCTTGCTCCATTTCAACGCTCTCGTAATCCTCCTTCCATTCCTTTTCTATCACTTCCCCTTCTTCAGCCTCTTGAAGAACTACCACATAGAGACTAACGTCATATCCTTCCTCATCAATGCATTCATTCATGGTTATCACTTCTTCGTTTACACACACATCGAGAGTAGCTAAAATCTCCATCCAACGATGAGGTTCAAATTCTTCATCTAGGAATATTTGAGGCATATAGGCTGGATCTTGTACAGATCTAGCAACTCCTTGCCTTTGCTGCCATCCTTTCCTCCTGTCCTCTTCCTTTTTTGCAGTTTGGCATATCCATAGATGAGTGTCTTCGTTCATCCATGATTGGTCACTTGAACCTATACTATGAATCGACTGATTATCTTCCTCCTTATGAATCTGATTCCATTGTAAGGGGGGAACATCTTGATATGTGTATGTGTGGAGATTTATTCTTGTGGTGGTTCCTTCATGCTGTAGATATACAGCGTCTTTTCCCCAATCTTGCACTACCTTTAGTTGTCTCATGAAAGGTCTTCCAAGTATCATTTCATAATTGCTAGGCCTTTCAAATTGACAAATCGCTAAGGTGTGCTGGAACTCAACTCCGCAAGTGGTAAAAATTACCCGTTCCAATAACCCCAAGGGTCGTTCAGTGTGTCCGTCTGCCATTTGTATCTTCATGCGTGTTGGTCTTAGAGCTGGTTTTCCCCATTTCTCCCAGATTTCTTTAGTTGCTATTCCTACTCCAGCTCCAGAATCTAAGATGGCTTTGGTGGTGTAACCCCCTATAGGTAATTGGAAGGCAAGTATTTCCTTCATCTCCCTCACTGAAATCTCCAACCTTATCGACTGGGATTTTTACTATGTTTACTTCATCAGACATCTCCTTCTCTTCCGCCTTGATCTCCAATTGACTGGTTAATCTCTCCTTCAAATGCGGTTTGACCTTCAACAGTTCTTCCAATGTTAGAGTGCAAGGGATTTTTACCTTTCTAAGGTGTTGTATGATATCCGATGTTTGGACTGATGGGTTCAGTTCTTTTTTCCGTATCGAGGGAATACAATATAATTCCGAATTATGTTCGTACTCTCCTGTGTAATTTGGCAAAACCTTTACACTATCATTTTCTTCGTTACTTGGATCAATTGGTATTATTTCTTCTGAATTCAGTTCAGGTATGGAGTCTTCAATTTCACCTTCTGCTTCTAGCTCCTCAAAGGGTGGTTCAATTCCTTCCACTTTCTTCCATCTGTCTTCTTGGACTCTTGCCCACAAATCTTTAGGCTATTCCCCTTCTACTTCGGGAACAATGGATCCTTCCCTTTTATCCTCACAATAATTTCCATTATGCGTCTTACTTGCTTCAAGTTTCTCGGGTTCCTTAGGGATGACACACTCTTGGAATTCTTTTTCGGGAATTCATGAGTTGGGTAATTGAAGAACAGGTTTTTCTAAGGTCTGTTGAGCCACTTCGATTAATTTTTTGCATATCTCCAACCTTTCCTTCTCTAGGTCACCTCTTGGATATTCTCTTTCATGTTGTTTGATGGTAGGTCCTGTTCTTATTCGTGCTTTGTAAGCCTGAATCCACATGGCTAATTCTTCAGGCATGGGATCTGCTAAAATTGATCCTACCTCTTCTTTTTTTGACTTTCCCTTCCGATTTTCTCCTTCCTCTTCTTGTTTCTCTTTTAGATTTTGTTCGCTCTTCTCAATTTCCTTCTAGGATCTTGTAACTCATAGACAGTCACTGGGTTAGGGGCTGCTTCCCATAATGAAGAGTGGGCTCTAAGGAGATGCTCTATTCCATTGACCAAATACACATCCATTAATGAGTCATCCTAGGGAATCAGGTCTCCTCTCCAAACCTTAACAACAATAGATCTCCCTCTAGGTGTGGTCACTTGCTCTTCATTTCCGTCTTCATTAAGGTTCGGAGCAGTGTTTTCTTCCCCAAGTTCATTGATATTTTCAAGATGTTTTGTAACCACATATTGGATGTCCCTCTTGTCCATATAAATTTCTCCTTCATACTTAACTGCTGGCCTAGGCACTATGTAAGCATCTAAAGCTTTCTTTAGTCGGGCCACTGATCGGTTTAGTCCATCTAGGTATATGGGTATCTCATGTTGATTGGTGGTCACATATTCTAAAGATGTCCGATATTCTCCCTCAATAATTGACATCATGCCAATCATTGGTACAGTGTTTTGCATATCCTCTGAAGCCATAGGAATTTCTTCCTCTGACTCACTAGAGGTTTCAGAATAATATGAACCGCTACTTGGTTCGACTACACTTCCTACTGATGAGATCACACTTCTTCGGCTTCCTGGGGTTCTCCCAGATCTTAGGTTCATCCACTTAAAAGCTCTGATCAGCCCTTGCCAACCTCTGGCCTCTAGAATTCTTCACTAAAGGTCAAAATTCTAGAAAAATTTAGAAAAATTTGGCTGGGAAAGGACTGACTATGAAATTTCAAGTCACAATACTTGGCCCAAAAAGTTCACAATACTCGACCTTCAACAAGACGATACACGATACTTTGAGGAACGATACATGATATTTGAGCAACACGATACTCGATACTCCAAAAAACACGATACTCGATACACGATACTTCGTAAGTATCGCGATCGGGCAACCACGATACTCGATACTCCAAAAAACACGATACTCGATACACAGGAAATGTGATACTTGATACTTGAGCAAACACGATACTCGATACTTGAGCAAACGCGATACTCGATACTTGAGCAAACGCGATACTCGATACTTGAGCAAACGCAATACTCGATACTTGAGCAAACGCGATACTCGATACTTGAGCAAACGCGATACTGGATACTTGAGCAAATGCGATACTCGATACTTGAGCAAACGCGATACTCGATACTTGAGCAAACGTGATACTCGATACTTGAGCAAACACGATACTCGATACTTGAGCAAACGCGATACTCGATACTTGAGCAAACGCGATACTCGATACTTGTGAAGTATCACGATACTCAACCACAGGAGATCACGATACTTGTCAGGTATCGCGATACTTGACGCGGGAGAACACGATACTTGACACTTTTCAACTTTTTGCAAGGGTTTTTTTGGATTTTAATGTCATACACATGTGCCTAGAGTGCATGTACTCTCCCCTTTTAGCCTGAATCATAAAAATACTTCCTCTCTACCCCGGTATGGCCTTCACGATACTTCACACAGATCGTTTTCTTGAAATGCTTAATTTATGTGATAAGGATGAGAGAATGATATATGTGCTTACCTTAGGTACTCTCTCTCAACTCTCTAAAAACTCTAACTAGCTCTGCGCAGCTCCCCAAGCTCGGATCTAGCCCACGATACTCGACAGCACCTCTCACGATATTTGTTTAAAAGACAAGTGACTTACAAAATGGCATTTTTAGCTTTTATACTTTTGAATTTTCCTACTCACTAAAAAAGAAGAACAAGACAAGGACTGAAAGTTACTCTAATTACTTAACCTACTCCCTTGCTCCTCCTACTCCACTCACTCCACTCACTTCCCTAGACTAATAACTCACTACACACACTTCAAGAGTGAGAAGTAGTAAGTGCGAATGAAAGTGACTTACCAAAGAAGAGAAAATCATGACTCCTCCTCTCGCTTCAATGCAAAAAGCTAATTACCATCACACGAATGCCTCGATTTGATTCGACACTCCCCAGCAACGGCGCCAAAAAACGTGTGTACCTAAGAACCAACTTAGGGACTTGTGGAGAAAGAGACTATACCTCAATCCCCCTCAAGTGCATATAGTGGGGATTCACGCTTTAATTATCAATCCGATGAGCATCAAAACCTAGCCGAGTGTATGAAGACATGCATTCAAATGATGATCAATGCAGATGAGTTACTCAAGAGTGTAAACAAGGCAAAGACTAATCCAAACAAGATTCAACTGTCAGTCATGGTGTCACGATACTTGGAACAGTAGCCAATAGTAAATTGAGCTTTTCTCTCAGCTCCGAACTCCGAATATAGTGAATAGCATATGCATTTCGAAGCTCTCAAGAAGCCGCATCCAATGGTGGTATTTTCACTCAATTCTGACACTCTTACTTCAAGTTATGGGAAAAATACTGAGTCGCGAGAATGACCTTCCTACACTTCAGCACTTCCTACACTTCACACACACCCGAATCACAGCAAACAAAAGCTTTCATGGATAGACAACACTTCCTAACACTCTTTCCAAGCAATACACATGCATACAAGCTCACAAAGAAGAAGATACAGAGAGGGGAAGACACAAATTCGAATTTCTGTGCTCTTGATTCTCACAATGGCCAAAAGTCCTTACAAAGAGTCACAAATTGACTTATATACTTGTGCCCTAAAAATGGTCCTTTCATACAAGAGACCGGCACTTTATTCACTAAAAGACTAATTTCCTACTAATTTACATGGGTAAGCTTTTAATCTTCTGTGGGGATGCATCTAGAGGACTCCTCTAGTGCATTTACATCGAAAAATATATTACAAGAATGGTTATGATACAAAAATAAGGTGTCCAAATTGGAAAAATTTTGGGGCCCTTTTTTTTCTCTGCCTTGTGCTCTCTTTGCTCTGCAACAGAAAGGCTATGCCCAAACCTATGGCATAGATTATGATGAGACATTCAGTCATGTGGCTAAGATGTCAACTATAAGGACAATCATTGCTATTGTAGCTTCAAAAGGATGGACTCTAAGTCAACTGGATATAAAGAATGCATTCTTGAATGGATATATATTAGATGAGGTATACATGGAACAACCTCAAGGGTTTATAGATTCCACGTATCCAAATTTTGTTTGCAGATTGAAAAGAGCACTCTATGGATTAAAGTAAGCTCCAAGAGCATGGAACTATAGACTGGTGAAGTATCTCAATGACCTTGAGTATCAAAGTTCAAAAGCAGATCCAAGTCTAATCATCAAAAGAATAGATGAAGGTACAATCTACATTTGTATTTATGTAGATGACATTATAATCACAGGTACTTCACATGAAGGAATCAAGGAGGTGAAAAGATTACTTGAGAAAGAGTTCAAGATCAGTAACCTAGGAAAGTTGTCATACTTTCTTGGAATGGAAGTCACTTATACACATCATGGCATATATATGTCACAAGAAAGGTATCTTCTGGACCTATTGAAGAAGTTTGGTATGGAAAATTGCAGGGAAGCTTCAACTCCACTTGAAGTTAATCACAAGCTTAGTAAATATGATGGAGCAGAATACAAAGATATGAGGAAGTATCAATCTCTTGTGGGTAGTTTGATTTATGCTACACTAACAAGACCTGATCTTAGTTATGCAGTGGGAGTTTTGTCACAATTCATGCATTGTCCAAAGGATCCACATTGGATTGGAGGTCAAAGAGTTCTTAGATATATCAAAGGAACTATAAAGGAAGGATTATATTATCCTTTTACATCAGATTTGAAGTTGAGAGCATATAGTGACTCAGACTAGGTATTTAACCAAGATGACAGGAGATCAACACATGGATACATGATATATATTGGTGATAATCTTGTAAGTTTGTGTTCAAAGAAACAACATATTGTAGCGGTGTCATCAGCTGAAGCTGAGTACAAAGGACTTGTGGAAGCAGCTAAGGAGGTCATATGGATGCACACATTATTCAAAAGCTTGGGCATTGATCAAGGTATACCTACAATACATGGAGATAATATGAGTTCACTTTATCTTGTAGCAAGTCAGTATTTCATGCAAGAACAAAACATATAGAGATACATTATCATTTCCTGAGAGAAAAGGTAATGGAGAAAGAAATTGAAGTGGATTACACTTCTACAAGAGATCAGATAGCAGAGATAATGAGAAAGAGCTTGGATGGTGTGAAGACGAGCAGATTCAAAAGCATGGCAGAAGTAAAAGAAAAGAAGATGATATGAAGAAATAAAGAAGGTCAATTAGTTATTGAGGGGGAGCTTTTGGAGAAACAATCAGTAATTGGACATATATTTGAAGGTCAAAGCTTTAGAAGAAAACCACATGCCTATGTGAAGGGACAAATTCATAAGTGTATTATATTTGTAAAATTAGTTCACTTTAGTTCTAGAAGTTTTTTTAAAGTCATGAGATTGAGAAACTCTATGTAAGTTAGTTTGTATCAACTGTCACGTAAGAGAGAATGAAGAGAATGGTAGTTGAGAATAATTGGGCTTCTTTACATGAGAAAGTATCTGTAAAGTTTTGAGTCTCCATAGCCATCAGAGGGTGAAAGCATGTTAATGGTTACAAAAAAGTGATCTCCGGGACATAGTTAATTAGCTAGGAAAACCCGATCCTTCTTAGTTGAATATCATGCAATGGTTATTGAAAGAGGAGTAAAAGTGAGGTGGTGGGGCGAGAGTAGGTGGCAGTATGCATGCTGGAGCGTGGAGCATTCATGACGTGGGTTTTTTTGCTTGCTGTAGGTTGGAGAGTCCACCGCAGTACCTCATCTCATTTGGGAGTTTTTCTGCATAGCTGATTGTTGTCTTTGGTAGCCATACATTTGTTATGGAGCGTGCAAGGCAGAAGTTTTCTTGGCTATTGTTTTGTTGATCCTGTGCTGTTGTAAGGAGTCATGAAGGAATCTTTCAGTGATTGTCTTGATGGGCGATGGAAGACGTACATGCACAACAAAAAATGAGAGGCTTTAATCAACTCTAAAGAATCGGTTCTCACATTTTCTTCTATTGATTATGCTTCACGTTCCCTAACTTTCACGCTGCCAAGAATAGGGCCGACCCAAAAGCTCTAGATTGGATATTATTAGCCCAAGTTGAAGTGGAAAATCGACTCTGTTAAGAGCTAGAAACAGACTTTGGAAGCCACCACTAGCATGTATCCTTGGGACAAAAAAGACATTACAAAGCTTGATGCGATTTCTGTGGGTTGCAGAGTAGGAATGCTTTTTCAACTCCCTACATGGAGCATTCATGACGTGGGTTTTTCTGCGTGCTCCATGTTGGAGAGTACCCCGCAGTACCTCATCTCACCTGGGAGTTTTTCTGCGTGTTGCACATTGATTGGGGAGCAATGAGAGGGACTCCATCACTATAGGCATTTTTTCTGCACATTGCATCCTGAGTGGGAATATTGATAACTATTTTTTTGTGTGCTGCATGTTGGAGAGTATGCCATAATACCTCTTCTCGCTTGTGAGTTTTTTTATGTGCTGCATGTTGAGTGGGAACAGTGAGAGGGACTCCATCACTATACATATTTTTTCTACGTGCTACATCTTGAGTCTGTACAGATAACTATTTTTGTGCATATCATATATTTTCACTACAAGGAATACGGGCGTATAGTGACGGTTAAGGCGACAGAATTGCGTCGCTATAAAATTGCAACATGCATCGTAATTAGCATCGCGCACGGACCGTCGATTAAATGATGAAGCCAACGATGTTTTTTGTGACTCGTGGCACGACCGGGCTTCGACGCTCCCATACAGCGTCGCTAACACGACGCTTTTAAATAGCGTCGCATAAACAACGCTTTTTTACGTCACATATGCGACGATATGGGCGTCGCATATGCGACGCAAAAAAAATGTCGCTTATGGAACGGTGGGTAGCATCGTTAACACAACATTCTGTTGACAAACAAAAATTAAAACGTTGGAGGCTCTTCGATCGGCATTTTCACGCATCTGATCGAAGAGCTCTCCAATGTTCGCAATTGCGCTGCGCTTACGAGCTAAAGCAAGTATATGCAGAATTGTTGTTTTGCCTAAGCTTTCTCTTATTGTCTCCCTCTGTCTCTGTTTCTCTCTTTCTACATCTTTTTCACTTTGAATTCTCTCTCTCTCTCTCTCTCTCTCTGTCTCTCTCTCTCTCTCTCTCTTTATTGCAGGTTATTCAAGAAGCTAACCAAGCAAAAAGTATGGCTAATTGTAAGTACAATTTCTATTCTTTGTATATCATTTTAATTGTGTTATTTTCATTTGATACATGCACACACACATGCACATACCTACATACACACATATACATGCACATACACACATATACACATCGAGTTACACATATACATGCACATACATATACACACATATACACATGCACATGCACATACTGATACACACATATACACTTACACATGCACATGCACATACTCATACACACATATACACTTACACATGCACATGCACATGCTCATACACACATATACACTTACACATGCACATGCACATACATACATATACACACACATACACATGCACATACATACATATACACTTAGGTACACACATATGAATGAATTATATAATTAAAGTATTAAAACACATATACACATGCACACACACATGCACATACCTACATATACACATATACACATCGAGGTATACATATACATGCATATACATATACACACACTTACACATGCACATGCACATACTCATACACACATATACACTTATACATGCACATGCACATACTCATACACACATATACACTTATACATGCACATGCACATACATACATATACACACACATACACATGCACATACATACATATACACACATACATATACACTTAGGTACACACATATGAATGAATTATATAATTAAAGTATTAAAACACATATACACATGCACACACATGCACATACCTACATATACACATATACATGCACATACACACATATACACATAGAGTTACACATATACATGCACATACATATACACACACATACACATGCACATGCACATACTCATACACACATATACACTTACACATGCACATGCACATACATACATATACACACACATACACATGTACATACATACATATACACTACATACATATACACTTAGGTACATACATATGAATGAATTATATAATTAAAGTATTAAAACACATGCTTAATATAAACAATAATAACAATCAATAGAACAAAACTCTTCATTACTTAATACCATACACATAATTCAAAACATAACTGAAATGAAAAAAAAAAATATATATATATATATATATATATATATATATATGTAAATACATATAATCCAATGTCATAATCAACTAAAATCCTAATCATGATCATCATCATCATCATCATCATCATCAGCAATATCATGATCATCCTGATCTTCCTCATCCTCATCATCATGATCACCCTGTGACGATCGAGATCGTCCCTCCTGTGTCTGTCTCTCCACCTCATCCATATTTGTCTCTCCATAATACTCTTGTATTACATATAACAATCATAAATAAATAAAACAATTAAACCATTCATAAAAATAAAATAATTATATAAAATTTAAAAATACTCACAAAGGCATCAGGATGATCTTGCATATACTCGCTCAAATGCCGATATCCAAAATGTGTAGCATACTCGATCTCATCTTTCATAGGATATCGGCCATAATCCTTCCGCTGCAATGAAAGAAATAGAAAACATTAGTTGCTTGCATTTTAACTAAAATAAAAAATATACTCACAATAACACATATACTTACAAATGTAGCTACAAAACCATTATGGCCCATTTGGCCTAGGTGCGATGTGTGGCCCGACTCCACTCTCTTCTTTGCAGTAGCCTGTTTATTCAAGAAAAAAATACATAAATTAAATGTAAAAAATAACTAAAATATATAAAATTATAAATATAAACTATTAATTTGTGTACCTTCTGCTGAGGAAATGACTCTTGAAGACGTAGCTGTCTACGAAAAAACTACCACGACTCAGGTGGTATGTTAGCTCTCCTCTTATTTTTTTCGACCATACAATATCTCCTGTTAATTTAATCTCAAACAGAAAAAAAATCAGAATACATACACATATATACACACACATACACATACACATACCCACATACACATATACATGCAAACATATACGCATACATATATGTATACATATACACATATACATACATATAACATAAACACACATATACATATCCACATATATACGTACACACACATGTATGCATATACACTCATTCATACAAAATACATGCATTTATCCCACAATAATGTGTAGTTGTGTATATGTGAATATATGTGTATGTGTAAATGTGTATATGTGAATATGTGTACATATGTATATGTGAATTTTTTGTGTATCTAGATAATCAGATTATTAATATCAAATACCATTATTTGTAGATTCTGATCAATCAGATGGAACTCCACCACCATCTCCTCATCGTGCAACGACTTTATACTGTAAGTATATCAAACATTTAATTATAAATATATTTGATGGATACATAACTAATATTTTTTTTTGTTTCTTATTATATGCAGATTCTGATCAATCAGAGGGTACTCCACCACCTCCTACCCATGCAACGACTTCGCATGTGTCCTCCGATAGGAATTATGATGAATTTTACTATGAAGAGCATATTATATGTTGGTGTAACTCTTGTTATGGCACGTATCGAAGACCACGATTGGAATGTACGCAACATGAGGCAAAGTATGGTACTTTTGAGCGTGCACCATCACCTAGTCAACGTGATAATGCTCGATGATGATGATGATGATAATTTTTCTCATAATGTTAATATACCTCGTACACGTCATGGACTTGCTGTTCATCAATTACAAGCAGAGGTTTCTAGAAATCCTCTGCCTCCTGGTTTAGAGATGAAACGGCTGGAGATTATCCATTGCCAGCTCGTGATCATTCTTTAGTACAAACATATGATAGAAGAAGATAAGGGGGATGGAATAGAGGACCACTTCCTTTAGATGGAGAGGTTTTCAACTTTTGGGGTAATCGCTATATGATTGCTCCATCCACTATTACTAATGCTGGTCGTGGTCTCTTTATTGTAGAGGATTTGTATGTGCCTCCGAACTCTGAAGTCACTCTTATGTCATTTTGTGGTCCTATATATGGATGGGGAGATTGGCATCGACTTTCACATTATGTTCAAAGCATGAGTACTTATGGAATATGCTTGAACGCAGCATCCCTTACTAGTAGACCGATTTTACATGCAGAAAATGAAAGATTATATATTGATGGAAGACCTTACACACATGGAAATATAGAAGGTTTAATAAATAGTAGCCGAGAGTTACATAATAGTTCAAGGACTAATTGCACATTTGAGGAGCGTGAAAATAGTCATGAATCACCATACATGAGTAGAGATGTATCAAGATACATAGTTGTCAATGCTATTACTACATTACATGCTGGTGATGAACTATTAGTGAATTATGGATGGCGTAGAGCTCCAAGAGCACCTTTTAGCTAGAGAAAATAAAAATTTTATATCCATATTTAATAAGTTATATACTTAATTTTATATTTAAAGTCTACTTTTTATTCATTTATGGAATACTAATGAATTTTATTTATATGTGTAGATTCCAACATATGATGTTGATGATATTCCTCCACAACATTCACAATTACCAGTAAGACCTCATTTATCAGAAGCTTTCATGAGGAGGCTACGCAAAACTAATCCTGTGCAATATGCAAAGTTGAAAGATCTATATTCAAAAGACGATAAAGTACAAGATTTGTGTGACAATGATGAAGATGGTGGCATGGCAGATTTTATTGAGGATTGGTATCAAAATGACAGTGAGAGCATTGATATTTCTAAAAATGAGAAATATCTTCGAGAGGAATGTCTAAAGCATGTATATGAAGGAAGTCGTTTGACACGACTAAGTACTAATTTCTTTCAAGCAATTATCACGTGCTAGCTCAAAAGACACGAACCTTATAGATAGCGAACTTGGTTACGTAGGAACTATTGTTGGTATCTACGAAATTTCATTTCGTACATTCAAACAGGTAGAAAAAAGTTTATATTTTTTATAGAGTTAGTTATTTTTTTAAGCACCTAATAATGGGTTTTCATTGTTATATATTTTTATAGGTCATTTTGAAGGGTGACTTGTTTCGAGCGGAGTATAAAGGTAGTAATTCCACATTAAGAAAGGAATTATCTGGGTTTTGGGCAATTGGCTCTTCAAAGGTAATGCGATCTACTAAAGAACCATATATTCTTCCTATGCATATTGAACAAGCATTTTTTTATAAAAACCCAGATGCTCATCCTTGGTGGCAAGTCATTCATGTGCAACCTAGAGGTAGGTCATTGTTTGAATAGTTTATTGTTAAAGAGATCGAAGAAAGTCCTCTTGATGATTCAGCATCAGATATTGATACATCAACATCTGAAATAGAAATTAGAATCATTATACGTGATAATGATACTAATGTTTTTTATGAAGAGGATAATTCTCTACATGCTAATTCTACTGATGAGGAAGAGGAATTACCAGAAATAGATATTAATCCATCAATAGATGATGTGATTCATGAGAACATAGATTTAACAATAGAAGAAATAAATGAAATCAATAAGGATAATGAAGATGAGACTATATTGATGTCTTACCAAAATGATGGCAATAATGAAAACATATGAGCAGATTAGATAGTAAATTCTACTCTAGTTATCGATCAATAACTTGAAGCTTCTGAATGGATATCAGATAATAGATTTTTTTATTAACTTGAATAATGATGAATCCTACTAGAGAGATGAAATCATGTTCTTCTAAGTTAGAACATGAAGCTCGGGGGTATGCCTAATTATTTTATATATAGCTTTATCTTCGAGGAGCAAATTTTTATCATGTATGTATGCATATGTGTGTGTATTCATGTGTATTATATGTATACATATGTTAGTATCCATATATATGTATTTCCTGTATATGTATGTGTTTGCATGTGTGTGATATATGTATACATGTGTTAAATATGCATATGTGTATATATGCATATGCATTTATGTAAAATATTCATGTATTCATGTAATATATGCACGTGTTTATAATTGTGTACATGTATATATGTATATATGTCTATGTGTAAATATGTACATGTAAATATGTATGCATGTATATATATGTTTATGTGTGCATGTAGGCACGTATATGTGATGTGTACATGTATATATGTATATATGTCTATGTGTAAATATGTACATGTAAATATGTTAGTATGTATATATATATATATACATATATATATATATATATATATATATATATATATATATATATATGTGTGTGTGTGTGTGTGTGTGTGTGTGCATTTAGGCATGTATGTGTGATGCATAATATATCTACTCCATTTTATATTTATGTATCCTATCTACATGATGTGTATATATCTTTATATATATTATGATCCTCGTTGATTTGAGTAGCTATATATAGACACATAAGGTTGGGAGGAGATACATCTCTCTAGTAGGACGTCGGAGGAATAGATGCAATGTGTACATACACTTCAAACATATGGCTAAAAGGTTGAATTAGAGTTTTTAAATTAGGGGTTTTTAAACCCTAATGTCAAAATTAGTGTTTTCAATTTAGGATTCTTGAAATAGGATTTATTTATTTATTTATTTATTTATTTATGTGTATGCATGTGTTGTGTATGTATGTGTATCTATATGTGCATATGCATGTGTTGTGTGTGTATATATGCATGTGTATATGTATATATGCATGTAAATATGATCATATGAGTCTATGTGTGTGTACATATGATTATGCATGTGTATGGGTATGTGAGTATGTGTACGTGTATGTGAGTATGTGTATGTGTCTATGTGTATGTGTCTATGTGTATTCATTATATGTGTATAACTGCATGCATGTGTATGTGTGTGTAAAAATGTGCATGTATGTGTGTGTATGTATAAATGTGCATGTATATGTATATGTGTGTAAATGTGCATGTATGGTGTATATGTGTGTGTATGCGTGTATTTATACCTCTAGTCTCACTCTTTTCTCTCTCTCTCTCTCATATACATACATACATGCATAAACACACATACTCATATCCACACATATATATACATAAAAGTAGTGCATACCATGCATTATCGCGACGATGAGCCATAAGTGTCCGCATCTCTTTTAGACACCACTTAAGCGACCATCCTCTCCCAAACTCTGTCTCAAGTGAACTAAGTACGTATTTTTTATCCCTCTCATCATGCTCACTACAAAAAAAAAACATAATGTAAATAAAACATAAGATATTTATTTCAATTTATATGTAAAATTTTTACTTACTTCCATGGTAAGTGGACAAAGCGCAGGTAAGAGTTGCATAGTGCGTGCATCCTTCTCTTCAACTCCAATCCATTCCCCATGTACACAATGTTCCCCTCTGGCTCTATATCGCACTCTAGTCCTAACGTGCCTATGCATGTCCTCATAGGCAACTCTGCTCTGCTATCACGTGCTGGAGGTGGTATAGGTGTCCTGAAAATAGATAGATAAAAATAAATAAAAATATGTGTTATAATATCATTAAAAAAGTTTATGAAAAAAAAAAACCTATGAGCACATATCTCTCTTCCTGCATGTGGAGCCACAGAAGAGCCCTCGTCTGATCACTGGGTAAGCATCTGGATCGTATAGTCCAGCTCCTCATCAGACATCTCTGAGTAATCACGTATTATGGCCCCTAGACTATCAGATGGAACTCTTGCTCTCATAAGACTTTTTATAAAACAAAATGGTTAGAAATCAATATATATACGTGTACATATGTATGTGTGTACGCATTAAGTATGTGTATGTATGCATGTTTGTGTGTATGTATGCATGTTTGTGTGTATGTATGCATGTTTGTGTGTATGTATGTGCGTGTATGTGTGTGTGTATGTGCGTATGCATGTGTATGTGTGTGTATGCATCATTATGTGTGTATGTGTCTATGTGTGTATGCGTGTGTGTATATGTGTGTGTGTATATGTGTGTCTGTATGTGTGTGTGCATCTATGAGTGTGTATGTGTTTATGTGTGTGTATGTGTCTATGTGTGTATGTGTATGCATGTATGTATGCATATGTGTGTATGTGTGTGTATGCATTATGTATGCATGTGTGTGTATGCATCATGTATGTGTATGTATGCATGTATGTATGTATGTATGTATGCATATGCATTATGTATGTATATATGCATGTATGTGTATGTGTGAGTATGTCTCTCTATGTGTGTGTATGCATATATGTGTGTATGTGTGTATGTGTGTATGTGTGTATGTGTGTATGTGTGTATGTGTGTGTGTACATGTGTTTGTATGTGTGTATGCATGTGTATGTGTGTGTATGCATCATTATGTGTGTATGTGTCTATGTGTGTTTGTGTGTGTGTATGTGTGTGTGTATCTGTGTGTGTGTGTCTATGTGTATGTGTGTGTGTGTCTATGAGTGTCTATGTGTTTATGTGTATGTATGTATCTATGTGTGTGTATGTGTCTATGTGTGTATGTGTATGCATGTATGTATGCATATGTGTGTGTATGCATGTGTATGTGTGTGTATGCATCATTATGTGTGTATGTGTCTATGTGTGTGTATATGTGTGTGTGTGTCTATGTGTGTGTGTCTATGTGTGTGTGTGTCTATGAGTGTGTATGTGTTTATGTGTATGTATGTATCTATGTGTGTGTATGTGTCTATGTGTGTATGTGTATGCATGTATGTTTGCATATGTGTGTGTATGCATATGTATGTGTGTGTATGCATCATTATGTGTGTATGTGTCTATGTCTGTATGTTTGTGTGTGTGTGTATGTGTGTGTGTATGTGTGTGTGTATGTGTATGTGTCTATGTGTATGTGTCGCTATGCATCTATGAGTGTGTATGTGTTTATGTGTGTGTATGTGTCTATGTGTGTGTATGTGTCTATGTGTATGTGTATGCATGTATGAATGCATGTGTGTATGTGTGTGTATGCATTATGTATGCATGTGTGTGTATGCATTATGTATGTGTATGTAAGCATGTGCATTATGTATGCATGTAAGTATGTATGTATGCATATGCATATGCATTATGTATGCATATGTGTATGTATACATTATGTATGTGTATGTAAGCATGTGCATTATGTATGCATGTAAGTATGTATGTATGCATATGCATATGCATTATGTATGCATATGCATATGCATTATGTATGCATATGCATATGCATTATGTATGCATATGTATGCATGTATGTGTATGTGTGTGCATGTCTCTCTATGTGTGTCTATGCATATATGTGTGTGTATGTGTGTGCATATGTGTCTGTATGTGTGTATGCATGTGTATGTGTGTGTATGCATCATTATGTGTGTATGTTTGTGTATATGTGTGTGTATGTGTGTGTGTGTGTCTATGTGTATATGTGTGTATCTATGAGTATGTATGTGTTTATGTGTGTGTATATGTCTATGTGTGTATGTGTGTATGTGTCTATGTGTGTGTATGTATCTATGCATGTGCATTATGTATGCATGTATGTATGTACATTGTATGCATATGCATATGAATTATGTATGCATGTATGTGTATATGTGTGTGTGTCTCTCTATGTGTGTGTGTGTATGCATATATGTGTGTGTGTGTATGTGTGTGTATATGTGTGTATGTGTGTGTGTATGTGTATGTGTGTGTATGCATTATGTATGCATATGTGTGTGTATGCATCATGTATGTGTATGTATGCATGTATGTATGTATGTATGTATGCGTATGCATATGCATTATGTATGTATATATATGCATGTATGTGTATGTGTGAGTATGTCTCTCTATGTGTGTGTATGCATATATGTGTGTGTGTATGCATATATGTGTGTATGTGTGTATGTGTGTGTGTACATGTGTTTGTATCTGTGTATGCATGTGTATGTGTGTGTATGCATCATTATGTGTGTATGTGTCTATGTGTGTTTGTGTGTGTGTATATGTGTGTGTGTGTGTCTATGTGTATGTGTGTGTGTCTATGAGTGTGTATGTGTTTATGTGTATGTATGTATCTATGTGTGTGTATGTGTCTATGTGTGTATGTGTATGCATGTTTGTATGCATATGTGTGTGTATGTGTCTGTATGCATCATTATGTGTGTATGCGTCTATGTGTGTATGTGTGTGTGTGTGTCTATGTGCATGTGTGTGTGCATATGAGTGTGTATGTGTTTATGTATATGTATGTATCTATGTGTGTGTATGTGTCTATGTGTGCATGTGTATGCATGTATGTATGCATATGCGTGTGTATGTGTGTGTATATGTATGCATATGTGTGTATGTGTGTGTATATGTGTGTATGTGTGTGTGTATGTGTGTGTGTATGTGTATGTGTGTGTATGTGTGTGTATGCATTATGTATGCATATGTGTGTGTATATGTGTGTGTATGTGTATATGTGTGTGTATGCATTATGTATGCATATGTATGCATGTATGTGTATGTGTGTGTATATCTCTCTATGTGTGTGTATATATGTCTGTATGTGTGTATGCATGTGTATGTGTGTGTATGCATCATTATGTGTGTATGTGTGTGTATATGTGTGTGTATGTGTGTGTGTCTATGTGTATATGTGTGTATCTATGAGTATGTATGTGTTTATGTGTGTGTATGTATCTATGTGTGTGTATGTATGTATGTATGTATGTATTTATGTGTATGTATGTATTTGTGTGTATGTATGTATCTATGTGTGTGTATGTGTCTATGTGTGTACGTGTATGCATGTATGTATGCATATGTGTGTGTATGTGTGTGTATATGTATGCATATGTGTGTATGTGTGTGTATATGTGTGTATGTGTGTGTATGTGTATATGTGTATGTGTGTGTTTATGTATTATGTATGCATATGTGTGTGTATGTGTATATGTGTGTGTATGCATTATGTATGCATGTATGTGTATGTGTGTGTATGTCTCTCTATGTGTGTGTATATGTGTCTGTATGTGTGTATGCATGTGTATGTGTGTGTATGCATCATTATGTGTGTATGTGTGTGTGTGTCTATGTGTATATGTGTGTATATTTTTGGCGTAAATCACAAGCCTACACATTTGGCTTGGAAGACATCATGAAGACTCCACATGCATGAAGAACCATAGGAACATATGCTAGTGGTTTATTACCAGTTTACCTCATTGTAAAAGTCTAATTTGACTTAGAATCTTTTGTAATCACCTACCTAAGTGATTCGTGGAAACGTAGATCACTTGATTGAGAGAATATCTCCAAACTTTTAGACGCTTGATCATAGGAAGCCAAAGATTTGAATTTGAATTCAAATCCTAAGTCATTTCCTATAATTGGATGTGAAAAAGTCGCGGGTAGATCACTCCATTCCCGAGGCTCATTCTGTTGAGCTTGAGTGTGTGTAAGGACTATACCATAGCCTACACCTCTCTACACCATTAGGCAATGCTAGTCATGCCAATGGGATTTTACACAATTGTCCATCAATAGATACATTTACATCATTCATCTCTGTATTCACTGCTTGTCTACTCCAAAGTCTGTTAACTTGTCAAGGGCATATCTCGGTCAATACTAGTCCAAATTCAGTTATTCAAAGCTTTTTGGATTCAGCTCCAAGTCATCTACATGCTGACAAAGTCTGAAGTGATTTCATACAGCCAATTCAGAGAAATCATCGTCGAGGTGCTCACTGGTCTATCTCTGCTACAGTCCTAAAAAGTCGGGGGTATAGCTAATTTTGCTAAATTAATTTCTCTGAGTATAGTTTGTCATTTTACATCATTCCACTTGGAAATGTTAGCTTACCAAGCTAATTGAATACCCCTATAAGGAATTTTATCAATTGCTATTGTGCTGGTCACACTGAGCAAAACATTGAGCAGGTGTCAAGACCAAAATAGAAGGTTTTCTTGAGTTTGTGACTTCCAAAGTTATCTGTTTTGATTCAATCATTGCACACATCATTTTCAAAGGACATAGGCTATTTCTTGGTGTCATTGGGAAGCTAAGGAAGTCTACTAATCAAGTCTGGAGCTAAAGAGGGCTGGTACAAAGCAGGTTTTAGCAGTACCTACTCAATCTCTTGGATCATCCATCCATTTTTCCCAACAATGGTATCAGAGCAAATAAGGTAAAATGGGAGATGGTTTTCCTTCATTTCTTGACAAATTGGATAGGAAAAACTATCAAGCATGGTCTCTAAGGATGAAGACCTACTTACAAGGAAGGAGTCTCTATGGATACATCTCAGGAGATGAGGAATTGCCCTCATTCAAAGCAAGAGGTTTGCCAACCAAGGAGGAGCAAGAAAAACTCAATACATGGTGTGCAAGGGATGCATTGGCAAGGTCCTATTTACTCAACTCTATATCTGAGTTTCTTTTACCTCATATCAGAAATTGTAAGACTTCCCAAGAGACTTGGGAAACCTTGTCATCATATTTTTCCTCTAATACAAGGGCGAGGAAAAATCAGTTGTGGATTGAATTCACAACACTAAGGAAGCAACCTAAGCAAGCTGTTTCAGAATTTGTGACCAAGATCAAAGATGTTGCAGATCAGTTAGCAAGCATAGGAGAAGAAATTGAATAAGAACAAATTGTAAGGCAAGTAATTAATGGAATCAAGGCTGATGACAAGTGGGAAAGCTTCACCACTACAATGGATCTCTACATGGACATGCACACTCCAGATCTTACAACTCTCATGGGTCAACTATTTAGACATGAAGCAAAGCTCACAAAGAGTGGAGATACATCCAAAGGTAACAACTCTTCTACCCTATACACTTATAAGAAATCTAAGGATAAAGGCAAGAGTAAGAAGGTGGAAGATGAAAGCTCTACCTCCCAAGCCAACTATGCAGGGAGAGGTAGATCTTCAAGAGGAAGGGGCAGAGGAGGTAAGCAAGGTAGGGGGAGACCCTATAATTCATCACCATGTAACATTTGTGGTTTATCAAATCACACCACAGATGAGTGTTACAGGAATTACAAAAATCAGAGAGGAAGAAGCTACCAAAGAGGTGGATACTCTCAGTCTAGAGGAAGGTTCAACCATCACCAAGGCCACAACAACAATTATAACAACAACTACAACAACAATTACAATGGCAACTACCAAGGAGGATTCAGAAATAGAAAGGACTACAACAACTACACAGAGGAGCAGGATGACTCTCTCTTGATCATGAACATGACTTCAAAGTCAGGTACAAATGATGATCACTTATTTTATATTGATTCAGGGTGTTCAAATCATGTGGCTGGTAATGTGGCACTACTCTCTGATCTTGAGGAACCAAAAGGTAAACACCAAGTCCAAACAGGTGATGATACAAAGCATTCTGTAGTTAAAGTTGGAAATGTGAAAACTTGTGATGGTAATCAGAATTTGTTGAGCAGAGTACTTTATGTACCTACAATTACAAAGAACTTAATGAGTGTTGGTCAGATTGTAGAGAAAGGGTTGCAGGTCAGATTCAATCAGTATGGAGCATTTGTGGAGGACCCAAGACATGGATTCAAAAGGATAGCTAAAGGAGAAAAATCAGGTAGACTTTTCACTTTTGAGTTGGAAGATACAAAGAACATTGCATTATACAGTTATAAAGATCAAACACTTTCAGAGCTTGAGATTTGGTACAAGAGATTAGGGCACATAGGAGAAAGGACCTTGAAGCAAATGTGCAGGGACCAATGTGTGCTTGGGATACCTAATGTATCCAAGCAACATATGATTTACAAGTGTGGTGCTTGTTAATTTGGTAAGTCTCACAGGTTACCCTTCTCCAAGAAAGTATATATGCATGAAGACTATCTAGAGCTTGTACACACAGATGTATGGGGACCTAGCAAAGACCCCTCAGTCTCAGGTTCAAGGTATTATGTGTCTTTTATTGATGACTATAGCAGATGGACTGTATTATACTTTATGAAGCACAAGGATGAAGTATTTAATTGTTTTAAGAAATATCTTGCATTAGTTGAAAATCATACAGGAAGGAATTTAAAGAGGCTAAGGTCAGATGGAGTAGGTGAGTACTTCTCCACTGAATTTGTAGGACTTCTTGCAGGACAGAGGCATCAAAAGAGAAATAACCACAAGGTACTCTCCTGAACAGAATGGGGTAGCTGAAAGAATAAATAGGTTAATAGTTGAGACAGCTAGATCTATGCTTAATGAGAAGAAATTACCTAACTATCTATGGGCAGAGAGTGTTTCTACTGCCACCTATCTCATAAACAAGTTACCATCAAAATCACTTGATGGTATGACACCATATGAAGCATGGCATGGTAAGAGACCATCATTGGATCACTGCAAAATTTTTGGATGTGTAGCATATGTACACATTCCTTCACAGGTAAGAGGAAAGCTAGATCCAAAGGCTGAAAAATGTATTTTCATTGGATATGATTTAAATTAAAAAGGTTGCAGGTTTTATAACCCTACCAACAAGGGATTTATGGTAAGCAGAGATGTGATCTTTGATGAGAATGATTCTTGGTATGAGAATGAATGCAGGAAGGTCAAATTACCCTATGATTTGGAAGAAGAATTTCCAAAACTTACAAAGGAGGAACCTACTCAGGATGGAGAGTCAAGTTCAGATAATGAAGATACAATCAACCTTGAAGAGTTCAAGGCATGGAAGTCCAAAGGCAAAATGAAGATGAAGAAGCTTGAGGACATACCAGAATCTTCAACTCAATCAATCAGAAGGTCTCAAAGAGAGAGCAAAAAACCTATCAGATATGGGTATTATACATCTCTTGTTACTAAACATTCAATTTATCTTGCAAAGGATTTGCTAAATGAAGAACCAGGATCATATGAAGAAACAATCACAAAATCAGAATGGAAGGAAGCTATGGATGAGGAGATTGAAGCACTCAAGGAGAGTGATACATGGGAGTTAGTACCCAAGAAGGACTCCATGAAGGTAATAGGATCCAGATGGATCTATAAATTGAAAAGAAATTCTGATGGCACAATTAACAAGTACAAGGCCAGATTAGTAGCCAAGGGTTTTGCACAAACCCAAGGCATTGACTATGAAGAGACATTTTCTCCTGTGGCCAAGATGCCAACAATCAGAGTGTTGGTTAGTGTGGCTGCATCAAAGAATTGGAACATGTACCAATTGGATGTCAAGAATGCTTTCTTGAATGGATGGATCTCAGAAGAGGTTTACATGTCACAACCTCCTGGTTATAAAGACCCTAAGAAGATAACTTATGTTTGCAAATTAAAGAAAGCTTTATATGGATTGAAGCAAGCACCTAGGGCATGGAATTACAGGCTAACTACATACCTCCAAGACCAAGGTTTTCTCATGATTAAGGCTGACACTTCTCTGTATTAAGAGAAGTAATTCAGAGGTAATCTATCTTTGTGTTTATGTTGATGACATCATCATTACAGGCAATGATGTAAATGGAATCAGAAGCATCAAAAGCCAGATGATGAAGGAATTCAATATCAATGATCTTGGATTATTGAAGTATTTTTTGGGACTTGAATTAGTTTACACTAATTCAGGAATATACATTACTCAGAAGAAGTATGTGCAGGACATGTTGAAGAAATTTCACTTACAGGATGCTAAAGCAGCAAGCACTCCAATGGAGGTGAACTTAAAGCTAAGTGCCCATGAAGATGATGAAGTCCAAGACATTACAGGTTATCAAAGTATGGTAGGTAGCTTGAACTATGCTACCTCAACTAGAATTGACATTGCATATGGAGTTAGTGTGCTAAGTCAATTTATGCACAAGCCAAGGATACCTCACTTAGAGGCTGCCAAAAGAATCTTGAAGTATCTCAAGGGTACACAGAACCATGGTTTGTACTTTCCTTACACTTCAAATATTGACATAAAATTTTATTCAGATGTAGATTGGGCAGGATGCAAGGATGATAGGAGAAGCACTTCAGGATACATTTCTTTTGCAGGTGACAAACCAATTTCATGGTCTGCAAAGAAGCAACCAACTGTTGCATTGTCTTCTACAAAAGCAGAGTATAGAGGGCTAGCTAATGCCACTCAAGAAGCAATTTGGATTAAGCTTTTGTATTCAGAATTGGGCTTATATACTAGGCCTCCAATTATCTTTGGAGATAATACAAGTTCTCTTCACCTTGCAGCTAATCCTATCTATCATGCCAGGACCAAACACATAGAAGTTCATTATCATTATGTGAGAGAGAAGTTGCTAAGCAAGGACATTCAGATGACCTATGTGTCAACCAACATGCAATGTGTAGATTTGCTGACTAAAGCTTTGGATGGGACCAAACTTTGCAGGTTCAAATCTATGATTGGATTGCAGGATGTACTTGAAGATTGAAGATGAAGACTTAAGCCAAAATGTTTGGCTTGAGGGGGAGTTGTTGGTGTAAATCACAAGCCTACACATTTGGCTTGGAAGACATCATGAAGACTCCACATGCATGAAGAACCATAGGAACATATGCTAGTGGTTTACTACCACTTTACCTCATTGTAAAAGTCTAATTTGACTTAGAATCTTTTGTAATCACCTACCTAAGTGATTCGTGGAAAAGTAGATCATTTGATTGAGATAATATCTCCAAACTTTTAGATGCTTGATCATAGGAAGCCAAAGATTTGAATTTGAATTCAAATCCTAAGTCATTTCCTATAAAATTGGATGTGAAAAAGTCGCGGGTAGATCACTCCATTCCCGAGGCTCATTCTGTTGAGTTTGAGTGTGTGTAAGGACTATACCATAGCCTACACCTCTCTACACAATTAGGCAATGCTAGTCATGCCAATGGGATTGTACACAATTGTTAATCAATAGATACATTTACATCATTCATCTCTGTATTCACTGCTTGTCTACTCCAAAGTCTGTTAACTTGTCAAGGGCATATCTCGGTCAATACTACTCCAAATTTAGTGATTCAAAGCTTGATGGGTTCAGCTTCAAGTCATCTACATGCTGACAAAGTTTGAAGTGATTTCATTCAGCCAATTCAGAGAAATCGTCGTCGAGGTGCTCACTGGTCTATCTCTGCTACAGTCCTAAAAAGTCGGGGGTATAGCTAATTTTGCTAAATCGATTTCTCTGAGTATAGTTTGTCATTTTACATCATTCCACTTGCAAATGTTAGCTTACTAAGCTAATTGAATACCCCTAGAAGGAATTTTATCAATTGCTACTGTGCTGGTCACACTGAGCAAAACATTGAGCAGGTGTCAAGACCAAAATAGAAGGTTTTCTTGAGTTTGTGACTTCCAAAGTTATCTGTTTTGATTCAATCATTGCACACATCATTTTCAAAGGACATAGGCTATTTCTTGGTGTCATTGGGAAGCTAAGGAAGTCTACTAATCAAGTCTGAAGCTAAAGAGGGCTGGTACAAAGCAGGTTTTAGCAGTACCTACTCAATCTCTTGGATCATCCATCCATTTTTCCCAACATATATGGGAGTATGTATGTGTTTATGTGTGTGTATGTGTCTATGTGTGTATGTGTTTATGTGTCTATGTGTGTGTATGTATCTATGCATGTGCATTATGTATGCATGTAAGTATGTATGTACATATTATGCATATGCATATGCATTATGTATGCATGTATGTGTATATGTGTGTGTGTCTCTCTATGTGTGTGTGTGTGCATGTATATATGTGTGTGTGTATGTGTGTGTATATGTGTCTGTATGTGTGTATGCATGTGTATGTGTGTGTATGCATGTGTATGTGTCTATGTGTCTATGTGTGTATGTGTGTGTGTGCATGTGTGTATATGTGTGTGTGTCTATGTGTATGTGTGTGTATCTATGAGTGTGTATGTGTTTATGTGTATATGTGTCTATGTGTGTGTATGTGTCTATGTGTGTATGTGTATGCATGTATGCATGCATATGTATGTGTATGCATGTATATGTGTGTGTATGCATCATTATGTGTGTATGTGTCTATGTGTGTATGTGTTTGTGTATATGTGTGTGTGTATGTGTGTGTGTCTATGTGTATGTGTCGCTACACGTCTATGAGTGTGTATGTGTTTGTGTGTATGTGTCTATGTGTGTATGTGTATGCATGTATGTATGCATAGGTGTGTGTATGTGTGTGTATGCATTATGTATGCATATGTGTGTGTATGCATTATGTATGTGTATGTATGCATGTAAGTATGTATGTATGCATATGCATATGAATTGTGTATGCATATGTATGCATGTATGTGTATGTGTGTGTATGTCTCTCTATGTGTGTGTGTGTGTATGCATATATGTGTGTATGTGTGTATGTGTGTATGTGTGTGTATATGTGTGTCTATGTGTGTATGCATGTGTATGTGTGTGAATGCATCATAATGTGTGTATGTGTCTATGTGTGTATGTGTGTGTATATGTGTGTGTATGTGTGTGCACGTCTATGTGTATGTGTGTGTGTATGTGTGTATGTGTGTGTATATGTATGTGTATATGTGTGTGCATGTGTGTATGCAACGTTATTTGTGTATGTGTGTGTATTTGTGTGTATGTGTGTGTGTGTATATGTGTATGTGTGTGTGTGTGTCTATGTGTGTATATGTGTGTGTATGCATATGTATGTGTGTGTAAGTGTGTGTGTGTGTGTGCGCATACATTGCTTCAAGTAGATCTCTCTCTCTCTCTCTCTCTCTCTCTCTCTCTCTCTCTCTCTCTCTCTCTCTCCCTCTCTCTCGCTCTCTCTCTCTCTCTCTCTCTCTCTCTCTCGGTCTCTTCTTGCTCGCGTCCAAATCCCGGCACAAATGTGCCAGGAGAAATCGATTTTTTTTTTGTAACATTCCAGAGCATCGCATATGTGACACTCTTTAGTTTGCCAACGTCGCTAATCACGTCGCTCGTGAGCGACGTTATTTGTGACGCTTTGACTTAGCATCGCTTATGCGAGGATTGTCGAAAAAAATAATAATCGAAAATTGTACCGTCGCTTATGCGATGACAGCGTTGGATAAGCGACGGTACCCTTTTTTTTTCAATTCGGGGGCGTCGCTACGCCCCCCTATTTCTTGTAGTGTTTGGTTTGGAGATCATCCCTAAAAAGGTAATCCAGTTCTTCATATTTGATGACAAGAAGCATGAAACCTTTTTTGTGCAACACTGTTTCCAATTACATTGGCAATGGCAGAGAGAGCTAAACCTTGACTTAAGCCAACATTGGGAATGGTCAGATGGTGCAGCTTCTCGTTGTAAAGACTGATGACATTGATTTTATGGTGATGTGTGGCCTCTTGGCCCCTACACATTTTGTACAATTCCCACATTAATATACTTTTTTCCTGTTCTCTAAAAAAAAGGGAAGTTATATAAGAGTAACATCTCAGATTGTGGATCATTGTTGTAGGTTTGAAAGTATGCCTAACAATTTCCATTTAGTTTCATATTGTTCATTCATTGTATCTAACATCTGAGGTTTTGGATGATTGTTGTAGGTTTGAAAGTGGTATAACAAGTCTACATACATAAGTGATGGAGCACATAATGATATCAGATGAGCATACTCAATGTAAAGTCAATATAATAACGTGGATTGATGAGTGGTAGATGTTATTGTATTTATGGTTTCTTCATCGTTTGTAGTGTGTTGATGCAGGGCAATCTCGGACAAGAAAACTGATGGAAGTTAATACAATACCAGTAGTGGACAGTGATCAACAAGCATTAAGATGTTATTGGAAGGAAAAGAAAAGGAAATATAGAGACACAATAATGTCAAGGTCGGGCACTAATGTGGAGGGTAATGCTAATTGCAGTTCAAGCAACTTGGATGGCATTGTGGATAAGATCATCAAGTATTTTAAAAATCAAAGTAGACACTTATGTTGTGAAGATAAAATTGAGGCACTAAATAGGATGCTGCAGAGTCCACGTATTGGGCAACTTTTTGATGCAATGGGTAGTAACAAAGATCATGTAACATGTGCCCTTTTTATCAATCTTCGGAATACACTGCAAAGTATGAGAAAGAATTCTGATGACCTTGTGTTGAAGAGATCAACATTGATGATGGCTCTAAATAGTGATGCATATTCATCAACAAATCAGATAAATATTTCAAGACTTTTTAGGGTACTGGGAGAAAGCAGGAAAGTCGTCTATGATATGATTGGATGGTTAAGTATAGTTGAGTCTGATCACAGTTTTTTGGAGGCAACTGGCAGGGCAACACGTACCACATGTATCACACAAGAGGTCAAGCTTTTGATTATCAGGTTTTGGACAACAAAGATCAGGGTGTCACCAAATAAGAAGGATATAAATAGGACCCCACTTGGCAGAAATCAATATTTGGAGCATCCTGTTCACCTTCTTGATGTATCTCAGGTAATCCTATTTACAATCATCAGTTCACGATTTTAGCTAATTATACAAGAACTAGTAACAAGTAGCTTATAGTAACAATCTAATCATAATAGCTAACTAGTAACAAGCTAATAGTAATAGCTAACTAGTAAGAAGCTATTTAGAAATAGCTTATTATAAACAACTAACCAAGAAATTGGCTCTTAAGTAATAGCCAATTAGTTACAAGCTAATTAGTAATAGCTAATTACTAATAACCATCCAAGAACCAACTACTTAGTAATAGCTAATCGGTAACAAGATAATTAGTAATAACTAATTACTAACAACTAACCAAGAAGTAGCTACTTAATAATAACAAACTCTTAAGAAGCTAAATAGTAATAGCTAATTACTAACAACTAAGAACCAACTACTTAGTAATAGGTAACTAGTAACAATTAGAAATAGCTAATTAGAAACAACTAACCAAGAACCAACTGCTTAGTAATAGCTAATTAGTAGAAGCTAATTAGTAGAAGCTAATTACAACTAGCTAACCAAGAACTAGTTGCTTAGTAATATTTAATTACTAACAAGCTAATTAGTAGTAGATAATTTCTAACAACTAACTAAGAACTAGCTACTTAGTAATAGCTAATTGGTAACAAGATAATTAGTAATAGATTATTAGTAATAATTAATTACAAACAATTAACCAACGACTAGCTACTTAATAATAACTAACTATTAAGAAGCTAAATAGGAGTCGCTAATTACTGAGAACTAACTAAGAACCAACTACTTAGTAGTAGGTTACTAGTAGGAAGCTAATTAGTAATAATTAGTTACAAATGACTATCCAAGAACCAGCTACTTAGTAATAGCTAATTAATAACAAGCTACTTAGTAATAGCTAATTAATAATAAGCTAATTAGCAATAGCTAATTACAAACACCTAACCAAGAACTAGCTACTTAGTAATAGCTAATTAGTAACAAGCTAATTAGTAATAGCTAATTACAAACAACTAACCAATAACCAACTACTTAGTAATAGCTATTAGTAACAACCTAATTAGTAATAGCTAATTAGTAACAAGCTAATTAGTAATAGCTAATTACAAATAGCTAACCAAGAACCAACTACTTAGTATAGCTTATTAGTAACAAGCTAATTAGTAATAGCTAATTAGTAACAAGTTAATCAATAACAAGCTAATTAATAATAAACTAATTAGTAACAAGCTAATTAGTAATAGCTAATTACAAATAGCTAACCAAGAACTAACTACTTAATAATATCTAATTAGTAACAAGCTAATTAGTAATAGCTAATTACAAATAGCTAACCAAGAACCAACTACTTAGTGATAGCTAATTTCTAACAAGCTAATTGTTCTCAGTAGTAGCTAATTACTGAGAACTAACTAAGAACCAGCTACTTAGTAATAGCTAATTACAAATAGCTAACCAAGAACCATCTACTTGATAATAGCTAATTACTAACAAGCTAATTAGTAATAGTTAATTATTGAGAACTAACTAGTAACAATCTAACACCTTGTAACAACTAACCACCAACTACTTCGTAATAGAAAACGGATAACTAGCTAATTAATGACTACTAATAACCACTTGTTTGTGTAATGTAGATGGAGCTATTTATATGCTTCAAACAATTGCATCCAATGATAAATATCCAGCTTCAAAAGTTCGAAGCATTGAAGCCATATTTTTATTAAGAGGTTGAAAGACAGATTCACATGTTGCTGCATTTATCACGTTCAAATGTCATACCTTAAGGATGTAATCAATCTCCTACGTCAATCAAGCTATATTTGGTCATGCATTACTACCTTTGTAAATGTGATTGCAATATTTGTCAAGTGGGAAAGACATCAAGGTGCAATGCTTCAACAAGTACGTTTTGATCGATTAGCAGGATTATAGAGAGTATTCTATGTCCATGTCAAAATGATACCACATTCCACAAGTACAAATGTGTGATGGGTGAGTGCTCTAATTGCAAGTAGGACATTTTAAGTGGTGGCCGAGGGAGACTAGCATTGAGGAATATCATATTCCTGTAAAGATCTTTGAAGATGTTGAGTCAATGTATGAAGAACAAGTTCATAAGAGGAAAGAATTATTAAAGAGGGAGATGAGTCCTAAAGTTGTAACACGATCATTTGAGAAAACTCTAAAGAAATTTATCAAGCACAATTTAATTTATTTATGGCAAGCAAACCAGTTTGAGATGTGTGTCGCTGAATTCCCAGGCGATGTTGTGGTTTCAGTGGTTGATTTTGCAGAAAACTATACATTCCGCGAGCAAAATGAAATACAATCTATGCATTGGTGGTCTGTACAAGTAACTATTTTTGTGAATATCAGATATTTTTGTTTGGAGGGTATTCCTAAAAAGCTAATCCACTTCTTCATATCCGATGACAAGAATCATGACATCCTTTTTGTGCAACATTGTTTCCAATTACATTGGCAATGGTTGAGAGAGCTAAATCTTGAATTAAGCCAACATTGGGTATGGTCAGATGGTGCAGCTTCTCAATTTAAAGCTAAACGTCCATTTTACTTCGTAGGAAGATATCCAGGGCTAACATGCATGAATATGATATGGAACTTCTTTGAGTCAGGGCACGGGAAGGGAGAACATGATGGTGTAGGTGAATTGTGAAAACGGCACTAACCCATGAACAACTTAAATCTAAAGATGGAATGCTGAAGTGTGTTGCAGATGTTGTGAAATTTCTCAGGGGACATTTGTGAGATTCAAAAGGGAGAGATGTCACACTGGTCTTCTAGGAAGTGAAGATTGACGAAGTGAATAGGGAGAAGGCTTGGGATTGTAAGGGGATATCTCAACTTCGATCCTTGCATTCGATTCGTGGCTATTCAAGGTTAGGTGGACATTGCATTGGTGTCAGAGAACTAACATGTTATTGCTTTTGTTGTATCCATGGTCAGTGGAAAAGATGCATCAACAAATGCCACATTCAGAATTGGGCGTACCATACTTTGACTCGTATCAGTGAGTCAGATGAAGCAGAAGACTCATCCTTTTCCAATTTTACATTTGAAGGTGATGGAAACTACCTATTAGATGCATTGGCAGTGGATGACAACTTTGCAGTCAATGCAGAAGAGGACAATGATGAAGGTGTAGTTTTCTATTTATTAAAGTGCACACAAGGAAAACAGTTTAGTGCGAAGAATGTAATGGATGCGTGGAACAACCTAATAGCTTCAAGAACATATTATGTGGTGGGTTTATTTTATGAGAGACTAGAAGAAAATATCTTCAGGTTGTTAGAAACAAGACCACCGCTTATATGTATTCCCATCTTGCAAGATGCATTAAAATACCCATGTCATCAATCCACGATTGTACAGACATGTTTACCATAAATGGTGATGTGTATGAGGTTGTTTATAATAGTATGCCCTGGAATTTGTAATACCCGTGTGATGTTAGACAACTTTTTTTCTGGCACTATGTAGTACACGATTTGAATAGATAATTATAAACTAGTTTCTTCAGTAACCATTTCTGTGCTAAGAAGTTCAATCAAGTGGAACATCTGATACCTCCCTAATAAAGCTGCTAAATGGATAGCTAGATCCTTGGATTCTTCTGAAATATGCGCTAACCTCATAAAAAGAAACACTAAACATTTTTATATAGAAAACTATAAATCATGGCAAGATCATTCTTTATGGGATATTATTGTGTCTCCTCACTCTTTTGTTGCTGTAGGCAGTTCCCTTTGTTGTAGATTATGGAAGGCTTAGATGGAGTTTAAAAAGGCATGTTGCCCTAATGATAAGTACTTTACTCATTCTGACTTTTTTCTTCAAGGAAGCATCTAGATTGGATGGCTATCTTTGTGGAACAATTTCAAAATGGGAATCAAAGAGCACAAGTATTGTGAGAAGGGATACTCTAGCTGGAATGACCTCACTGTCAATGGTGGGGTCATTCAGGTCTGCTATAATGGATATCACTAACTTATCTCCTGCTTGTCTTCAGGTATTGCTGCTGCACAAAAAGGTGCTACAGGAGAGTCTTCTTCAATGCACTTCCCACAGACCTGTTCACCTTGTTGATGTTGCTAGATACATGTTGCAAAAATTCAAGAGTTGTAGAGGGTTCAAAGACATTGCAGTGAGGTGTCTTCTTGCTATCAGGACAACCCCTCCTAGGGATTATCAACTGTCTAAACATCTATATAAAACCTCCCCCAATGAGTGGAGAGATTCATTACTTAAGTTGTACCCTAGTTCCAGATTTGACATGATTTTCTCATGTACAGGAGCTTGTGTATCAAGAACCTTTTTATCTCTCTAACGTGTATCTTGCCCAGATGTATGTCCCTTGCTCCAGCAGTATTTGTTGAGTATTTGTTGTAATCTGGGACCCTTGTACGGGATCCTACCCTCTGTACACTTACACATACCATCATTAATCTAATCTTCTTGTTGAATTAAAAAAAAGGTGGAAGGCTTATCTGTATTTGGTGAGGGTTTGCCCCTAGCACAATTTGTAACTCTTCAATATTAATATTCATTTTTTTGTTCTCTCAAAAAAAAAAAGAGTGTGGCTCAGTTCAGTTAGATTGGATCTTCGCCTCTTGAGGCGGGGGGGGGGGGTTTCAATCCCTGGCTACGGCAAGACACTATGTAATTCGTCTAAACCTTGCTGTGTGGGATACAGGAGGTCCCATGGGTACTGTGCCTGTTCACTTGTACAGTTGCAATTCAAAATTAAAGTTTGGGGGAGTAGGCTTAGGCTGAAACTCCATTTCAAAAGGAAAAAAAAGCGTGGCAGCTTACCCCCATTAGAACAAAACACACACCCTTGAAATAGATGAATTGATGTGCGGGTGGAAGCATGATTTTGGAAGGAAATGCCATTTATGTTCCATTGGAATAGTTTGAATCCACCCATAGACTCAAAAATTACTTTTTTTATGGAAAACATAGATTAAATTAAATTTAGGAAATATTGTACAGCTGTGCAGGGGACAGGCCCTCTTGGGACAATACTTCTTAGAGAGTGTGACTCTCCACTATTGGTATCTAACATTACATATGATTTTTGAGTACATGGCTTGATGCATAGGAGCATTAGCGATACTAGAAAGGTAGGCCTGTCCATCAAACTTCATTTCTTTCCAACAGTTGTAAATTTGATTCCTACTACCATCTCCAAAGCATCTTTTATTTCTTCCAACCTAGATGTTCCATAATATATCTATCTATCTATCTATCTATCTATCTATCTATCTATCTATCTATCTATCTATCTATCTATCTATCTATCTCTCCATGTGTGCTCTCCATAATATTTGTAGTGGTTGCACTTCTCTATGGCTTTCAGGAGCAGCTCCCTCTGATCCATAAGCACCTGTTTACAACCAAGAGATAAACCAGCAATCTCATTAATGAAGAAAGGATCCACAAGATCCTGCCTAGACATAAGGCTATTCCATGAGCTAAAGCCTTTTTTCCTGCACTTATTCATCTTAACAACAAAGAAGAAGCTTCTTCAGCATTCACCCGTCTAGTCCATAATGATTCCTATGAAAAAAAACTAGAGATTAGAAACAAACATCGGATTTAAGGTATAACCCTCTTTAACTTTCATCCAGGCATAGAAATACCTCTAGTAATTCCTTGTTCAATTTTATCTTTGACTAACCATCCCAGAGCATCACTAGAAATAGCAAACAGAAGAGGAGCAAGGGGACAACCCTGTCTGATAGATCTATAAAGATTGAAGGGTTTAGAAACAAAACCATTCATAGCCACCCTAGAGTTGGCATTACTCAGTGTTTTTGTCTATAACCTTGATTATGTTTGTAATCTCGATTATGTCTGTAATCTCAATTATGGTCTCGATGTATTCCATGATATATAGACAAACTCTCTTCATCGAGAGGAATTAATCTGGAAATAATATCTCCTTACTCAATACGATTTGGGGCTATTAACCATTTCCAAAGTTGATCACAAAGAGTTCCTGACAGATAGTTAAGTCTTTCACTGATTGTCATCTTTGCTAATGTTAGACAACATCTTCTAATGTTGTAAAATAACTTGTAAGTAGTACTATCAATTATCAATGTATTGTGAGGCCCGTACTCCACATTCTTGTCCCAGAAATGAGCCAGTTTCTTGAATTGGATTGAAAAATTTCAAAAACATTGATCCCTCCCCCAAATATCCATAACTTTCCTCTTGGACATCGGGAAGATTGTACCAATACATTTTTTGACCTCATCTAGACCATAGGCACTCCAAATCCAGACATTGAAATGTTCAAGGCACCATTGAAGAAAAGCATTATTGTCAGGAAAGGCCTACTTACTTCGGATGTTCATGAATACTTCAACTTCCAAAATCAGAGCCCTAGGTTGTAAATCCTTGTGAATAGGTTTCAATTCCTGTATCTCCTCCTATATCAGGCCACATTGAATCTTTGGAGGGTCCCTTTCTATCTCAATAGATTCCAGTTCCATTATCACATGATCCAACCTCTTTTGTTTTTTTTACTTGCCTAGTATTTGTTTAGTCTCTTGATTGCCTTTTGGTGTAAACACTAATACAAGATTAGTTTGAGTTGAAACTGATACTTTCTGCTCAGCTGCTGTTGCAATAAGATCAGTTTGAGTTGAAATAGGACATGTTTGAGTTGAAATAGGATTAGTTTGAGTTGAAACTGATACTTTATTTATTTTTTTTCTTTTTGGGCATCTCTGTGCTCAACTTCTGTTGCAGCCTGACATTGACTTCCTGAGGATGTAAGACTATCTTTTGCGACAGCTGTGGATGGAACTTTGTTCTTTATCTGACCTAAAAGCCAAACATCATTACAACTTACAATCAATGACACTGTTAGTCTATTGGAAATTGTACTGACTAGGATAAATACAATCAATAACATCGTTACAAAATAGGCTAAATACAAAATCCTATGAGAGCTAATCGATTTGGACAATGTCACATGTGGATAGTAACCATTACAAAGAGGTGTTGTAAGAAGGTGAACAATAGAACTAAATAGTGAAATCAGTTTCCTCACTTTGAAACTATTTACCACTATCCAAATCATACCATTGTGAGAAGGCATCATGAGAGGAACGATTGTAAAATTCATACAAATGCGTTCCTAATGTTTATGATGGCATTAAGACTTCGAACTATTTCCAAATTGGTTCTTAAGTTATCGATAAATGCCGTTTTGCCCATATAATACCAAAAGAAGAATTGTTTACATCATTACAATCAATGACACAATTGAGCTATCAAATATGTACAGGGTATATAATATGAGGCAGAGACAACAAAATATTTTAATAACATCGATACAAAATAGGCTGATCACAAACTGTGATGATAGCTAATAGATTTGGATGATGCCACACGTGCAGATAGTAACCATTAAAAAGGACAATGATGTAAGAGGGTGAACACTGGTACTATTCTTTCAAAAGATCCTCTATATCAGGTACATCGCCTCCATTCAAGTGTGACCGAGTAGTCTGCCGCCTTGTAATTGGGTGCAAATGGCTTGACTTCTTCTGTTGTTTCACAGACACTTGCAAATTTCTTTTTGCATTTGACATAAATTGTGCTAGAGTGGCATCCTCTTGTACATGAACACCTACAACCTTTGTTGGGGATCCACACATGTCAGAAATTGAGGCTAGATTACAATATTTTTGCTTCGAGGAGATTTCATTTGTAGCATTCGTTTGAAGAACATCTCTATTTGGACTTTGATTAGGATCAAAAGTTGTAATCTGCAGATGACCTTTGTTTGAACAAACAACAGGATCATTATCAACTACAGAGTTGTGACTAGCTAGATGAATATCTGAGCTGCTAACTGGATCAAGAAAATTCTCAATCATTCTATCTAGACCACTATGCAAGTCAATGCGGGTGGACTCCGCATCATGCATGTTGTCAATTGGACAAGGATCCACACTAGCATCCATTGCATATGGTGTTTGGAGCAAGGATGGAATATTTTCTTTCTCTTTGGATGATGAAGATTGGGCATAAGTCTTACTTTTCGCAAATGGTGTACATCCAACATTCTTACTTGTCCCAAGCTCCCTATCGTATGCATCATCAGTATTGTTGGTAATTCTTCCTATTGAGGTACGAGCAACTACTTAGCACAATGAAACCAACTAGATTAGTGTTCCACTAGAGGGTTAAAGAGTAAGAAAGAGATAGTTGATGGATGACTTATTGCAAACAACTAAAGAAAAACTAGATCCTTAGTAATCGCGAATTAGTAACAAGCTAATTAGTAATAGCTAACTACTAACAACTATCGAACAATCAGCTACTTAGTAATAGCTAATTAGTAATAGCTAATTACGAACAACTAACCAAGAACTAGTTACTTTGTAAGAGCTACTTAGTAACAAGCTAATTAGTAATGGCTAATTCATAATAGCGAATAAATAATAGCTAATTAGTAATAGATAATTAGTAATAGCTAATTAGTAATAGCTAATTAGTAATAGCTAATTCATAATAGCTAATTCGCCATAGCTAATAAGTAATAGCTAATTCTTAATAGCTAATTCATAATAGCTAATCATTAATAGATAATCAATAATAGCTAATTAGTAATAGCTACTTATTAATAGCTGATCAATAATAGCTAATTAGTAATAGCTACTTATTAATAGCTAGTTCGTAATAGCTAATTCATAATAGCTAATTCATAATAGTTAATTCGTAATAGCTAATCAATAATAGCTAATTAACAATAGCTAATTCATAATAGTTAATTCATAATAGCTAATTCATAATAGCTAATTCATAATAGCTAATTGGTAATAGCTAATTAGTAATAGCTAATCAGTAATAGCTAATCAATAATAGCTAATAAGTAATAGCTAATCAATAATAGCTAATCAATAATAGCTAATAAGTAATAGCTAATTAATAATCACAAATTAGTAACAAGCTAATTAGTAATAGCTAACTACTAACAACTATTGAACAATCAGCTACTTAGTAATAGCTAATTAGTAACAAGCTAATTAGTAACAAGCTAATTAGTAATAGCTAATTACGAACAACCAAACAAGAACTAGTTACTTCGTAATAGCTACATAGTAACAAGCTAATTAGTAATGGCTAATTCGTAATAGCGAATTAATAATACCTAACTAGTAATAGCTAATTAGTAATAGCTAGTTAGTAATAGCTAATAGTAATAGCTAATTTATAATAGCTAATTCAGAATAGCTAATTCGTAATAGCTATTCAATAATAGCTAATCACCAATAGCTAATCAATAATAGCTAATTAGTAACAAGCTAATCAGTAATAGCTAATCAATAATAGCTAATTAGTAATAGCTAATTCGTAATAGCTAATTAGTAATAGTGAGTTAGTAATAGTTGATTACTAACAAACTAAATATTAAATCGTAATAGTTAATTCATAATAGCTGATTAGTAATAGGTGATTAGTAACAAGCTAATTAATAATAACTTACTAATAAGCTAATTAAGAACCAGCTACTTAGTAATAGCCGCTTAGTAATAGCTAATTAGTAATAGCTATGATGAATTAGCTACTTAGTTATAGCTACTTAGTAATAGCTACTTAGTAATAGCTACTTAGTAATAGCTAGTTATTAATAGCTAATTGGTAACAAACTAATATATTAATAACTATTTCTAACAGCTAACTAACCGCCAGCTACTTAGTAATAGGTGATTAGTAACAAGCTAATTAATAATAACAAACTAAATATTAAATCGTAATAGTTAATTCGTAATAGCTGATTAGTAATAGGTGATTAGTAACAAGCTAATTAATAATAACTTACTAATAAGCTAATTAAGAACCAGCTACTTAGTAATAGGTGCTTAGTAATAGCTAATTAGTAATAGCTATGATGAGTTAGCTACTTAGTTATAGCTACTTAGTAATAGCTACTTAGTAATAGCTACTTAGTAATAGCTACTTAGTAATAGCTAGTTATTAATAGCTAATTGGTAACAAACTAATATATTAATAACTATTTCTAACAGCTAACTAACGGCCAGCTACTTAGTAATAGGTAATTGGTAACAATTTAATCATTAATAGCTAATTACTAACGAGTAACCCAGAGTTAGCAAATTAGTAATAGCTAACTAGTAACACGCTAATTAGTTACAAACAACTAACCATAACGATATACTTAGTAATAGCTAATTAGTAACTAGCTTATTAGTAATAGCTAGTTAGTAATTAGCTTAGTAGTAATGATGATTACTAACAACTAACTAAGAACTAGCTACTTTGTAATAGCTAACTGGTAACAAGATAATTAATAATAGCTAATTACAAACAACTAACCAAGGACTAGCTACTTAGTAATAACTAACTGGTAACAAGCTAAATAGTAATAGCAAATTACTAACGGCTAACTAGGAACTAACTACTTAGTAATAGCTAATTGCTAACAAGATAATTAGTAATAACTTAGTAACCTAGTAATAGCTAACTAGTAACAAGCTAATTAGTAATAGATACTAACAAGTTATCAAAAATCAGCAACTCAGTAACTAGTAATGATCTAATTAGTAATAGATACTTAGTAACAAGTAACTAGGAACTAGCTACTTAGTAGTAGGTAACAAGTAGCAACATAATTAGTAATATCTACTTACAAACAACTAACCAAGAAGCCACAAACATGGATAAAACATAAATTTATTAATATTAATCAACACGAGAAGCTTACCTCTGTGAAAGTTGAATCCACCATCAAAGAATCCAGAGATCGTTTGCCACACATGTTCTGGTATTTCAACACCACGTTCAGGTCCTAAACACTTGACTGACAAACGACAATGTGCTGCAAAACAAATATAGTGATATGGATGGTTGCATGGCATAAGGTATACTATAAAACTCACCCTCTCCTCAATATTCAAACCACATACTATGCACATGGATGAAACATTGAGTAAGAGGGCTGATGGTAACTCTAGGGGAGGTAATGGCAATAATGGTGACAATTCGTTTGAATCCATCATGCTTAACATGTTCTTTACAAAGGATAGATGTCGATTTGCACTCTTCAGTTGATTCTCATGCAACTTATATTCAACATGTGTATGTAACAATCCTAATGATCAGTATTGAACCTTAGAAAAATGTTCCAACCAATGTCAATAAAGCTAAATATTACCTCCAGTTGAGGCACCTTGTCATTCTCATCTGGCTCAACCCCTAACAGCTCCAGATTAATAGTATATACCTGAGTTTGCGTCTCCAACTGAATCCTCCTCTCAGGAGACATTCCCACATTACATTTCAATTCATCTATGGATACCTATAACTTTTTCTCATCTCAATGACTGTTGTAGTCCCCTTAGACTCAACAGCCTTTGATAGCTTGGCTTGATCCAAATCAATCTTGACCCTATCCAACTTATTCTGTTCACTATCAATTAACAATTCTAAAGTATGTATAACCTTAGTACCCTCCACTTGCCTTATGGCAGCAACTGTCATACCTTGTCGAGCATTTAACTCAACATCTTCTTTCTGTTCCTGCAAGTTCGCATCCAAAGGCTCTAAAAGTGGTGAAGCATCGTCGTTCAAATAACTGTAAAACCTTTGCATCTTCGATTGCAATTTACCCATCTTCTTGCATCTTTCAATAGAAGCTTCTATAGCTACAACCCATGCCACTTGGTACATAGCTGGATTTTTTGATGTTTGAGCAGTGGTACAATTTCCAAATGCAAAGACTCTAGTGAATTATACAGACAATTCATAGTTTGTTGGTACCTCCTAGTAGACTTTCTGATGTAACACCATCAATGTGTCATAGAACTCTTGCCTGACATATTTAACTTTCATCTTCCACTTGAGTCGGGTTACCTTGAAGATAGACAACCAATCTTCCTCACTAACCGATTTTTCTCATATAGTACCTAGATCTATACCATTGATAGATAGGCCATAAACGGTGTGGAAATCCTCTTTTTTCTGGCAAAAAGATGTTGTGGTCTAACACTTTTGGATATGCTGGATATATCCATTTGCATCAACAAGGCAAATTGTTTCATAAATGCATGCCCATTACTCCAGTCGTAGATCCAAAGATTAAGTGTAGAGTCCCTATATCTTTGTGGTTCATGGATGCAAAAAAGAAGGGTCCTACATAGGCATGCAGATAACGCAGAGATACACATAACAACTTCTGTATGTATTAATGATTCAATATAGAAGCTACATACATGTGAATCGTTACATCATGCAAAACATGAGTGAGCATTTGGCCACATGGTTCATACGTGGCACATCCATGTAATTGTAGTTAAGCTGCTTCAACACTCCCCTATAACTAGAGTATTGGAATGTGACACAGATGTTACTTGATTTCAACAGTTCCAAGATGTTCCCTCGAGAGGATGAACTTATCTGCTCCCATAGGCTCCGTAAGCATATCAGCCCACATTAGATGAGTTGATACATATGGGAGATGAAGTTTTTTCTGCTCTACAAGATCGTGTATAAAATGAAACTTTAAATCAACATGTTTTGTTTTCTTGGTCCTTGATAAGAGCTCTTGCATGACCGTTTGCATCCAAAGGCCTTCTTTTGCCATGAGAGCTAAGGCCACAAATTCAGCTTCTGCTAATGACAATGCAACTATATCTGCTTCTTGGAGAACCAGGTGCTACTTGCCATTTAATTGGATTGTAAAACTAGCCTATTAAATTACACAACATTAGACACTGATTGATATCAGATTTGGAGCTTACCTGGTCCATTGCTTCCGTGTCAATGATGGACTCTTAATGGACAGCACCTCTCCTCTGTCGAAAATAGTGGCCCTTAGATTAGAACCATAGAAATTACTCCTAGACATGCGAGCACCTAAATGTTGCATGCATGGATGCTAGACCCCATACCTGCTCATACTCATTCCTAGAGATTGCATTTCACCTTCGTGGTCTGATGGAACAACTTCGTTGATGGTAGCTTTCTCTCACGACTGACGAAGTCGTGCGGACCTTCTATGCTCCACTGGCACAGACTCTATAGACTCGCCACCTTGTGGAGTATGTGAGGAATAATGACATTTACTATCGATGTTCCAACCATGATACCCAGCAGGCTGCCACATGATTAGTGATCGTACATCTGATAAATTGAAATTTTATGAATTTATTTTTTCACTATTTAAAATGCTTTTGAAATAGCTAAAAAGTGACGCACTTAAAAGGGTGTTCACATTAACATGCTTTTACCCCAGAAGGATTAATAGAAGTTCTATGTATAAGTCTTCTTCTTCCATTTGTAGAGTTTGTCTTCTCTGCAATGATTTCAAAAGTTGAAGTTTTCCAAGAAAGTCGATGCCTGGCATCGAATGTATAGTGAAAGGTTGAGGTTTTATGCGATAAGCCGATGCCTGGCATCGAAATCTAAGCTGATAAGTCCTTCTTTTCATATCTAACTTTTATCTACTATAAATCTTTCTAAAACATGAGGTTTGTGGAGCAATCTAATGCTTGGCATCGAGTTTATGCATAAAGTTGATGTCTAGCATCGAATTCCGTCATAAAAGTGATTTTCTTTATATCTGTGTTCAAGGGGGTATTTTAGGTGTTTAAAAAGTGGCTGAAAAAGCACCAAGTTGATGCCTAGCATTGACTTTT
This sequence comes from Ceratopteris richardii, assembly GCA_020310875.1. Classification (NCBI taxonomy): domain Eukaryota; kingdom Viridiplantae; phylum Streptophyta; class Polypodiopsida; order Polypodiales; family Pteridaceae; genus Ceratopteris; species Ceratopteris richardii. The sequence goes on from CM035409.1 coordinate 6,746,023, forward strand.
GGTTGCAACTCGATGCTAGCCATCGAATTTGCATTTTTAGATAGTCATTTTTACTAAAATAGGCAATATTTCCAATTTTGGCAGTTTGACATAGTCACCTTGTGAAGGCCATAACTTGAGTTGTAGAGATGCATTTCTTGCAAATAATAGATTTTTGCAAAGCTCTACTTGTCTACTTTTGCGGACAAAAAGAGCTTTGAGAAATAATATTTTTGCTAAGAGAAATAGGCAAACGAGTGAAGGTATATCATTTCACTGACTAAAAATTTCTGTAGATGCAAAGTTCTTAGTTTAAGCAATCTTTTCTGAAAGTTTGAAGAAGCATTGAGTTAATGGTGACCATAGAGGTGTTCTTGTGTCACATTAATTCATTTCTTGTGATGTTTCACATATCAACATACCTTAAGCCCAAAGTCCCTCTTCTGGAATTATTCCATAAAAACCCATGGCATGCCTCATCAGCAAGTCCATAGACTAAAGGTAATAGTACAAAATTTTCTCTCTTAAAATCTCGATAAAATGATGGTAACTGAGAGCACCTACTCTCAAAGCTCTAAAAAAGAGAAAATATGGTATAAGAGAATCTATGGAACGTTGGAAGATAGAAGTATCAATTCTCTTGTTCAAAAGAAGAAGTTCTTTATTTGCAAGAACTAAAGAACTATTCGGAGCTTAAAATTATTCTTCCAAGCAAACGTAAGGTCTGAAGACAAGGTAGAACTTAAGGGTTGTAATAAACCCTAAGTACCATTTTCTAATGTCTTAGAAATAAAGGATTATTTAAATGATAAATGAAATTACCATATACTTCAGATTTAAGACCTCATTAGCAAAGCAATAGTTTCTCTTTCAGATTACTCATTATGTCAAAAGGTAATATCTAGTTAAGTATAAACTAGCTCTATTATCACATGACATAAAATGATCTCTTAGAGTACATCGGAACAAAGGTATCATTGAAAGGTCAATCTTTAACATTAAGTCTTGTCAAGTTGCAATTACAACTGAGGTTTGGTAAGTTGAAAGTCCATTGTAACATAGGCACCACATATGCTCTACAATGGAAATAACACTTACAAGTCCAAGAAGTAATAGATCTTACTTGATTAGACTAAAAGACGGTTTGATTTCAAAATTCAAGCTAAAATTACTTAAGTGGAAGTGTAAGTCGGATGGTATGGGACATCTAGGCTTACACTACCACTGAAGTTGATTCGATGGTATGGGACATGGAATTTAGAGGTAATTCAAACTTGAACCTTGGGACATTTGTTCTGTAAGCTTGGAGAAGAGAAAGCAAAAAGCTCTGAATAGTTCTTTTAACTAGGGGTAACAATAAAAGATTGAAAATAAACTCTCTCAAAATTTATTGAAAGAGCATAATTTTTTATATATCCTTAGGTACTTTTTGAGAAGAAAACTCTTAAGCAGGGGAGAAAGTCCCCAAGAATAAGTCCCCAAGAACTTTTCCCAAGAACGTATACCTTATGTTCTAAAAATACCAAATAAGGTATTGTAAGGTACAAGATAGGCAAGAATTTGATAAAATTTGAAATATTTCCTCCATGATAGTACTTCATACTTATTTCATTACATCTTCCAACCTAGATGAAATTCTCAAGGATTGGGAGTTCTCAATTAACCTCAATGCAAGAGAACACTTTCATACACCATAAGGATTGTACAAATCCTAAGTGGGTTAGGAAAATAATTTGGATGAGCTATAAAGAATAATCCTAAAGGCATCTTGATCCTTCATGGGATAACACAACATTAAGTTGTAGATGCCAAATAGTTGAGACCTAAGGAAAAAGGTTTCATGTATGAAGTATAACAACCAGATCCCCAAGTAAAACCCATGGGTAAAGCATTCAACATGAAGGGACCTATTCAAGAAAGGCCTCGTCTTATCTCTTATTTTGGCTAAAGAAGAAAAGCCAAAAGACCCAAATAGGGCAAAGATCAAGTCAAACTTTGAGTTTGATAAGATTAGTCACACCACATTAAATGGTTAACCAAATATTCTTGAAGATTAAGTAAGATTTGTTGTGGTGTATCTAAGAACCTTAGTCCTTGCTCTCATAATTTGGTACCCTAGATTGTATCAGACATAGAACATTAAAAGGGATAGAGAAGGTGAGAAATTATAGAGACACAATTATCTGGATTGGATGAAGAACCCCATTCGTATGGGATGGTGGGTACTGAGTCCCGTTGAGTACTTTTTCTTGATGGCCAGAAGAAAAAGGGACTCATGATCTAATGGAATACTTCAAGATGATAATTTCTAAGGATATGCATCTTCTTCAATTATGCTCTCAAAGGGAAGAATTCTTCCAACAAGATACTTAAGGTTCTATCTTTTAATAAACCTCATAGAGAGTTAGAAATAAAAAGATTATCCATTTCTCGTAGTTTGAAGGTAAACTCCAAATCTTGAATATTTAAAAGCTCCATCCAAAAGTATGATTTGAAATTCAAGGACCATAAAAATGATCTTGGACCAAGCTTGAAAGAAAGCTAAAAAAGATTCTGTTTTGGATACTTGATAATTCAAATCAATGAGAAGAATAAAGAAGATCTAGTTGTGATGTCATCTTAAAAACAGATCTAGATTCCCTAGTAGTCCTAAGTTGTTCACACACATCACTACCAAACTATGTGGAATCAATCCACAAAAGGAAGTAAGCCCAAAGCTTTGCGAAAAGCTGCAAACTTCTCCCTAGGTAAAGCCTTTGTGAAAAGGTCTGCAACATTCTCCTATGTGGGCAGATATGCCAAAGTGACCTGTCTAGTAGAGAACCTCTCCTTGACATAATGATAGTGCACCTCAATGTGCTTAGTATGAACATGGGATGTGAGCTACAAGGACATTAGCTCCTAAGTGGTGGAGTTCTGCACTACTCCACTCCTCTCATTCAACAATAATGACTCATATCCAAGCATATTGCCCTACATGATTCATTTTTGAGACAAAACCTTTTTAGGTGGGATAGCTCCAAGGACTCTATGAAGGACTTGAGTTGCACCAAGGACTTCAAAAAGCCTTGACTATGTTTGTGGAATCAACCTTGGAAGCAAAATATCATTCGAGCCTTAATGAAAGAGGATGGTGCTCTATTAGGCTCAAGAATGACAGACAAGAGATGTTTGAACCATACCCCAAGATGGAGGATTAGGAAGAAATCCTCAATCATGGCTTTTGGGGCAAGTGGTTATTCCAGACTCAAGAATGATAGGCAGGAGATGTTGTGCCTATCATTCTTGAGTCTAACATGCTTCATAGGTTTTGGACAAGAGGAAACAAACTTTTCCTATTTGCTTTGTGCAAGGTTGAGTTCAAGATCTGTTTTTGAAGTTTTCTTCATTTGACCTAGTGAAATAGAGTGTGAGAGTTCAAAGTTCAAGTGGCCCAAGATTCAAGAGAAAGACTTTGGCTAAGCCAAAGGAAAGAGTTGTAAGATGTAGAGACTAGTGGCAAAAAATAAAGATCTGCTTTTTGAAGCAAAGCGTATGGGGCTAGATGCAACCTAGATCTTACATCTCAACAAGCATTGCATTGTCATACTCTTCAATTTGATCTGCTCATCAAAGGAGTACTCTTGCATGAGCAACACAGTAGAAAAATTGTATGAACGAGTACATCCAAGTACATCCCTTTTTTCTACTTAGAGAATTACTACAAGATGTAATGTTCTCATATCTCTATTATTGTAGACTCTTCTACTATGCATCATCATAGCTTGCTTGCATATCATGTCACAATTCTTTTTGTTTGACAAGGACATCACCCAATCATGGACAAGAACACCTAAGAGGGTCACTTCCTTTCCCTTTTTCTTATCTACAAACTTAGTCATCTCCCCTAAACACAAATGTTAGATAGAGTAGTAAGCTAATATGTGCCAAAAACTCAATATATGAGGATGAAAATTCTTCCTAGTAGGGGTGAATGTTGTGCTTTATGGGTGTGCACCTGTGGGGGGTGATGAACAAAACAAAGAGTCTTCCTCCATAGCCTGACCTTGAGCTTCCCTCATTTCCCTAATGTGTGGGTGAGTCCTCATGACCCTCTCACAATGATTCTTATGAAGCATATGTGTTGAGCCTTCTTTCCTTGAATTCAGCATCAGCTTGTTATCCACTCCCTTGAGTCAAGTAGATGCCCGATAATGAGAATGCCTCACCACCCTATCCTTGAGGGTTTGGTGTAAAAAACTAGACTATTAGGACCACCATGAACTAGAGACATGACTCTCCTTCCAACCTTAGGCCTCTTTATATACCTACTCGAATCAACAAAGACCACAAATGTAACTAGATTCTATAGGTGCATGTGCGATCTCCACAACTCCTTTGGCATCTTCCACCAGAGTCCACTAGTGGTAGGTGTACTGAGCACTTGAGTTAACTCTCTCTAGACTCAATTTAACTCATGTGAACTTGAGTTAGAAGGCTCTAGAGCTATTTGGGCAAAACTCTCTCCCCATGGTCCCCATGGGGGTTGAACCTTGAGACTTAACGAGTAGGCTAAGTGGATTACTTGTTTAAGAGAGCACATGAGCCTATGCTTAAGTATAGTCTTGAGATCTTTGGCCAAAACATATGAGTGACCAAATGGTGTTTGATTTCAATTTTTTTGAGCTGATCAAACATGCAGATCATAGACTTTACGACTCTACTTTATAACATTCTCCCCCCTTGGGGAAGGTTTTCATCCTAAAAACTAAAGATATGTATAGTAACTATAGGAATACCCGTGAGCCTCATTTTCTAACCTAGAAGAACATGTTTTCATCTCTATGGTGGGAATCGCCTCGAATGAATAGAGGAGAATTTATTGGTTGATCCTTGCCCAAATAATTCCAAATGCCATCTAGCTTTGAACTTCACAAACTAATATGAGTGCAAAGTAGGGAATGAATAATAAGGGCTTGGACAATTCACTATTTTCACTATGCACTATCTGGGCACTAAAATGTGAAATGGATGGATACAAATAAATACTCCATTTCTTGACATCACTAGTGCATGGAATTAGTAAATGAGGTGTTCTTTCTATCTTTATCAAGACTTTGAGAACTCTTCTTTCACTCTAATTTGATTTGGAAGTCAAACTATAAGTATGGGTTGACCCAAAAATCCAACTTAGATGTCTGTATTATGGTTTACTTTCATCCAAAATTTACTTGATTCATTGCCCGAGTGGAGGACTACTTTGTCATGTTGGGCTTGAAAATTCTATCTAGAATGTAGGAGAAAGTGTGCCATTTACTTTTGATCAACCTTTGTTTAACTTGACCAAGTCAAATCTAAAATGAACTTTGTCCAAGTTAGGACACTTTTCTCGAAGAATTTGGCTTGAAGTTCTAGGGAGTTTTCAATATAATTAAAAATTCGTAAATTTCATATGAAGAGTTTATTTCATTTTACCCTATCTTGTGTTGAGTCTTGTCTCTCTCTATTCTATGTGTGCTCTTCTGGCAGTTTGTTATTGTAATATCTCTACATACATGCATAACTGTCTTGTGAAACTAAGGCATAGAACTATGGCATCTTTGGCTTCTCTGGCACTCATGGTTCTCTTGGTTCCCTTTGGTTATGTTGAGAGTCGTTGGCTATGTGTGAACCCTCTCTAAATAATGAGTCGCAATAAGAGCTTACTTATTTCCCTTTTTAGCATGTAGGGGATTTGAACCCACCACCTCTCACTTACAAGAGATATGCTTTATCCACTAGCCTATTCTCATGTGTTGATACCCCATTTTTTAAACTTATATTTAACATTACTTCTACCTCTATCTTTCCTTTTACATCTCCAAGAAAAATCCTTTCCTTTTCTACTTCAATCCAATATTGCTAAAATCCTTTTCACACATTTAGTAATAGGTTTTAGTTCTATATAAGTGCATGGACCCTACCCATACTACAAAGGATTTTGGTAAGTTATCAAATAAATGTATTTTTTGGCATCATGTATTTTTTGGCATCATGGTTTTCCAAAAGTTAGTTTATCAAATCTACATGTTCATTTTTCTAATCACTTTTGTGTTGCATTACTTCAAAATTTAGGTTCTAAAATAGACTTTAGCTATGAATTTCATTGTGAAAGTAATGTGCAAAGTGACGCTACAAATAATACTATTTTAGATTTATTATGTTGTAATCCTTTAGATAATCCAAGTAATTGGGATGAGAAAATTCCTTTATTAAAATTTTCATATAATAACACAACACATACCACTACTCGACGTGCACCGTATGAAATTTTTTTATGGTAAAAAGCCTCCCAGTCCCATGAATATCACTCAAACTGATATCCCTATGGCTGATTCTATGCCTCATGAGGTTCACAAGCATATTAAGAAGAGTCAAGAAAGTTACATGGGTAATTTTAATAAGAAATGAGTAGCGAAGAAATTTAATGAAAGTTACTTGGTATGCTTAAGAATAATTAAAAGATGTTCGAAAATTTCACAACATCCTAAGGTTAAACTTGCACCACATTATTATAGACCTTTATGTTGGGAAGATGGATGGACACTCCAAGAAATGAGTAGGTACTGCAAACTCCTGCTTTGTACCAGCCCTCTTTGACTTCAGAGTTGAGTTGTAGGCCCTCTTAGCTTTCCAATGAAACTAAACAAGTGCCTATGTACTTTGGAAATTATGCAAGTAATGATTGATCCAAAACAAACTACTACATGAAAACCTTGTATTTTGGTTCACACACCTGCTGATTGTTAAGCTCAGTGCTTCCACTACAGTAGGGATTAGAAAAAATCCTTTTGGAGGTATTGAATTTGCTTAATAAGCTAATGATTTCAAGTAGAATCACTTAAAATGATTGACTATACATAGAGTAATCAATTTCGCAAGTATAGCATTATCCTCGTTTTTTTAGGACCTCTGCAGGGTTTGACAAGTGGGTACTTCGATGCCCTTTTCTCCCAATCGACTAAATGGAATGTCTTCAAAATATGTGATCATGTAGTAGAATCATTACTTATTCCAATGAGCAATAGTACATTACAAATGGTGGAGTATTGATTGAGATATGAGCAATACAAAAGACTGTTCTAAGTGACAATGATAGAGAGACTAGCAGATATATGAAATGATCTATTGTATTATATGAAAATGTTGTACAGGATGATTGGCATGATAATCAATGCTCAATGATACTGAGAGGTGTAGGCTATGAATTAAGCCACACTCTCTTACAATGTGATCAACAAAGACTCCGAATTGAAGTGATCTATCCTGCGAGTTTTTATAGATGATTCATTTGAATTTGAATTTGAATTCAACTTTGGCTCTCACTAGAAATGATCCCCTAATCTAGGAGATATTATCTCCAAATGAAGTTGTAGCTTTTCCTTCTAACTAACTCCAGGAGTTTAGTGGTTGTTACAAATATTCCTTGAAGTCAAATAGACTTTTACAAATGGTAAAAGGTAAAGAATCCATAGCAATGGTTCTCATGGGTCTTCAATCAATTTACATGAAGTGTTATCATGCCTAGCCAAGTGTGTAGGCTTGGCATTTGCACCAACAGCTCCCCCTCAAGCCAAACAGATTGGCTTGATCTTCTTCATCAATCTTCTTGTATGTCCTGCAATCCAATCATAGATTTAAAACTGCAAAGTTTAGTACCATCAAGTGCTTTGGTCAATAAGTCTGCACATTGCATAGTAGTTGATACATATGCTAACTGAATTTCTTTGCTCAATAGCTTCTCTCTCAGATAATGGTAGTGGAACTCTATATGCTTAGTCCTAGCATGATAAATAGGATTTGGTACAAGGTGTAAGGAACTTGTATTATCTCCAAAAATCATTGGAGATATAGTACGCAATCCCAAATCTGTATATAGCAATCTGATCCATATGGCCTCTTGAGTGGCATTGGCCAATCCTCTATATTCTGCCTCTGTTGAAGAGAAAGCAGCAGTAGGTTGCTTCTTGGAAGACCATGATAGGCTTGTCACCTGCAAAAGATAGATAACCTAAGGTACTCCTTCTATCATCTTTGCAACCTGCCCAATCTGCATCTGAGTATATCTTGATATCTAAACCTGAAGTATAAGGAAAGTATAAACCTTGATTTTGAGTTCCCTTAAGGTACTTCAAAATTCTCTTGGCAGCTTCTGAATGAGGTGCCCTAGGTTTGTGCATAAATTTACTTAAATCACTTACTCCATAAGCAATATCAATCCTTGTCAATGTAGCATAATTTAAGCTTCCCACTATGCTTTGGTATCTTGCAATATTTTCAAGCACATCACCTTCATGAGCACTTAATTTTTGGTTCACCTCCATAGGAGTGCTTGCTACCTTGGCATCTTGCAATTGAAATTCCTTCAACATATCTTGTACATATTTTCTTTGAGTAATGTAAATACCAGAGTTAGTATAGACTAACTCAAGTCCAAGAAAATACTTTAGTGACCCAAGGTCACTAATTTTGAACTCCTGCATCATTTGATTCTTGATCTGCTTGATGCCATTGGCATCATTGCCTGTAAGTATGATATCGTCAACATACACACATAGATATATCACTTTTGAGTTACTTCTCTTAACAAAAAAAGAATTATATGCTTTATTCATGATGAATCCTTGATCTTGAAGGTATGTAATCAACCTATGGTTCCATGCCCTAGGTGCCTGCTTCAATCCATAAAGAGCTTTGTTCAGTTTACATACATATGTTACCTTGTTTGAGTCCTCATAGCAAGGAGGTTGAGACATGTACACCTCCTCTTAAATCGAGCCATTTAGAAATGCATTTTTTACATCCAATTGGTACATGTTCCAATTCTTTGATGCAAGCATACTTACCAATACCCTGATGGTTGGCATTTTGGCCACAAGTTAGAAGGTTTCTTCATAATCAACTCCTTGGGTTTGTGCGAAACCCTTAGCCACAAGTCTAGCTTTGTACCTGCTTATTGATCCATTAGAATTCCTCTTGATCTTATAGATCCATCTAGAACCAATTACCTTCATAGACTCTTTCTTTCGTACTATCTCCGAAGTATCATTCTCCTTGAGTGCGTCAATTTCTTCATCCATAGCTTCCTTCCATTTTGCCTTGGTCTTTGCATCTTCATATGATGATGGCTCTTCAAGTGACAAATCTTTTGCAATATAAATAGAATGCTTAGTAACTAAAGAAGTGTCATACCCATATCTGATTGGCTTCTTGCTCTCCCTTTGTGATCTTCTAATAGCTTGGTTGGATGATTCAAGTATATCCTCCAACTTCTTCATCTTGACTTTATCTTTGGATTTCCATGCCTTGAATTCTTCTAGGTTGATGATGTCCTCATCATCTGAGTCCTTCAATCTGGTTTGGCTCCTCCTTGGTGAGGCTTGGAAATTCCTCTTCCAAGTCATAAGCTAGCTTTCCTTTCCTGCATTCACTTTCAAACCAAGAATCATTCTCATCAAAGACAACATCTCTATTGACCATGAATCCTTTGTTGGAAGGATTATAGAACCTATATCCTTTCTAATTCAAGTCATACCCTATGAAGACACACTTCTCTGCCTTAGGGTCTAGCTTACCTCTGATTTGAGAAGGGATATGCACATAAGTAACACATCCAAAGATCCTGCAATGATCAAGTGAACGTCTTCTACCATGCCATGCTTCTCATCAAATTCTTGGTAAGTGTGGGTACATATAAAACTCTACTCAACACATTTCTATTCCCATCAGAGGTTTTAACATTTGCTACCTTGATCACTAGGTGCTTGGTGTCATCACCTATTTGTACATGATGTTTTCCCTTAGGTTCCTCAAGGTCAGAGAGAGGAGCTACATTGCCTGCCACATGGTTTGAGCATCCTGAGTCAATGTAGAAGAGATGGTCATCATTCATACCTTGGTTTGAAGTCATATTCATAATCAGAAGGGAATCCTCTTGTTCCTCTACATAATTGTTGTAGTCTTTCCTTGACTTGTAGCCTCCTTGGTAGTTGTTATTGTAGTTGTTGTTGTAGTTGGTATTCTAGCCTTGATGATGGTTGAATCTTCCTCTTGATTGTGTATATCCACCTCTTTGGAAACCTCTACCTCTCTGATTCTTGAAGTTCCAGTAACACTCATTTGTAGTGTGATTTGAAAAGCCACAAATATTACATGGGGAGGATTTGAAGGGTCTCCCCCTACCTTGCTTACCTCCTTTGCCTTACCTCTTGAGCTTCTATCTCTCCCTGCTTGAGAGGTTGTACCTTCATCCTCAATCTTCTTGCTTTTCCCTTTCTCTTTAGTCTTGCCTTTATCTGTGTATAGGGCAGAAGAGCTATTACCTCTTGATGAATCTCCATTCTTGTCGAGCTTGGCTTCATGGGTAAAGAGTTGCCCCATGAGTGTGGTAAGATCTGGAATCTGCATGTCCATGTACAAGTCCATGGCAGTTGTGAAGATCTCCCATTTGTCATCTGCTTTAATCCCATTGATTACTTGTATTACAATCTGATCCTCTTCAATCTCCTCTCCTATGCTTGCCAATTGGTCAGCCACATCCTTGACTTTGGTCACATACTCTGAGATGCATTGCTTGGGTTTCTTTCTTTGAGTGGTAAATTCAATCCACAATTGGTTCTTCCTAGGCCTTGTGTTGGAAGAAAAATATGAAGACAATGTTTCCCAAGTCTCTTGGGATGTCTTACAGTTCCCAATGTGTGGAAGAAGAAAATCAGAGATTGAGTTAAGTAAGTATGACCTTGCTAATGCATCTTTGGCATACCATGAATTGAGTCTTTCATGCTCCTCTCTTGTAGGTTGTCCTTTGCTTCTGAAAATGGGCATCTCCTCATCTCCTGAGATGTATCCATAGACACTCCTTCCTTGCCAGTATGTCTTCATCCTCAAGGACCATGCTTGGTAGTTGTTCATGTCCAATTTATCAATGAAAGAAGGAAAACCATCTCCCATTTGACCTTAGCTTTGCTCTGATACCACTCTTGGGAAGATGGATGGACACTCCAAGAAATGAGTAGGTACTCCAAACTCTTACTTTGTACCCGCCCTCTTTGACTTAAGAGTTGAGTTGTAGGCCCTCTTAGCTTTCCAATGACACTAAACAAGTGCCTATGTACTTTGGAAATGATGCAAGTAATGATTGATTGAAAACACACTACTACACAATTCACAATCCATTGAAAATCTTCTATTTTGGTTCACACACTTGCTGCTTGTTAAGCTCTGTGCTTCCAATATAGTAGGAATCAGAAACATTCCTTTCGGAAATTTAAATTAGCTTAATAAGCTTTTGATTCCAAGTGGAATGACTTAAAATGATTGACTATACACAGAGCAATCAATTTAGCAAGTATAGCATTACCCCCAATTTTTTAGGACCTCTACAGAGTTTGAACGATGGATACTTCGACGCCTTTTTCTCCCAATCCAATAAATGGAATGTCTTCAACATCTGCTAGCATGTAGCAAACTTAGAAGTGATTCCAATGAGCTATAGAACATTAAAAATGGTGGAGTAACGACTAAGATATGAGCAGTACAAATGACTGTTCTGAGTGATAATGACAGAGAGACCAACAGATATATGAAATGATCTATTGTATTATAGGAAAATGTTGTACATGATCATTGGCATGATAATCAATGCTCAATGATATTGAGAGGTTTAGGCTATGAATTAAGCCACACTCTCTTACAATGTGATCAACAAAGACTCACAATTGAAGTGATCTATCCCGTGAGTTTTACATTTTTTATAGATGATTCATTTGAATTTGAATTTGAATTTAACTTTGGCTCTCACTAGAAATGATCCCCTAATCTAGGAGATATTCTCTGCAAGTGAACTCGTAGCTTTTCCTTCTAACTAACTCCACGAGTTTAGTGGTAGTTACAAATATTCCTTCAAGTCAAATAGACTTTTACAAATGGTAAAAGGTAAAGAATTCATAGCAATGGTTCTCATGGGGATTCAATCAATTTACATGGTTTTGTCATGCCTAGCCAAGTGTGTAGGCTTGGCATTTGCACCAACACTTTTCGTATTATTAAAAAAAATAAATGAGAATGCTTTTAGATTAGACATACCTTCTCATTGGAATATACATAATATATTAGTTTATTGAAATCCTTTAAAGGAACTCTACCACTCATTCCTATTTTTGATGATCCTCCTTTACTTGAAGAGGATGCTGAAATTTTAGTTCCTGAGAAAATACTTGATTATGATGTTACTAGTATATACATTGGTAAGAAATAACATAGATATTTAGTTAAATCTAAAAACCAATCACTTGATGAATCTCAATGGATTCATAAGACATCATTAACTCCATATTATGAACCATTAATTTCTGCATATTTCATAGTCACATTAAATTGTAGTTCTGCATTTCCATGCATGTGTTTTTACATGGAGTATGTTTATGATTATTCAATGATGGGACATGTGAATGGCCATCCATGTTTATTTTATTCTTATCAATTGAGCTTAGTTTCTTGTAACGTGAGAGGCATGTTATACTTTATGGGATAATGAAATGTTAAATAGATTTTAATGTCTTGAGGTTTTTAATGTTGTTCTGTTTTGATTTAGCGGGACAAAAATCATGAGGGCATGAATGCGCGTGAATTTACTCAGACAGTTTTGAAGATATTTAAATGATAGTATTTTATATATTTTTATAAAAATAGCAAATAATTTAAAAAGTGACATTTTGTAAATAAAGTTGATTTACCTAAATGCATGCTTTTCGAAGCACTGCCCTCATGTATCTTCTATTCATGATGTAATGAAAATACCTATAAATACACATAATCTTATAGACTGATCCATCAAAGTATGTGGGGGGAGATTGTACCCAATCTTGTGTTCAATATTGTCTCTCTTTCTATTTTATGTGTGCTCTTGTGAGATTTTGTTATTGTATTATCTTTGGGTACGTGCATCTACAAGATCCGGTCACTTAAGCTTACAAACTAGACTTTACTTGTCAGGAACTACATAACCCTCTGGTTGTTCCATATGGATCTCATTTGTAAGATCTCCATGCAAGAAAGTAGTTTTCACATCCATTTGGACTAGCTCTAAGTCCTCCATCGCAATGAAACCAAGCAACATGTGCAGGGTAGTCATCTTGACGACTGAAGAGAAGATTTCCTCAAAATCAACACCATGTTGTTGCTTAAAACCCTTTGCAACAAGTCGTGCTTTATGCTTTGGAGAAGCACTATCTGATGTGAATTTCAGCTTATATACCCATTTACGTGGTAAAGCTTTCCTGCCATTTGGCAAAGGTACTAAATCCCAAGTACCATTCTTGTGAATAGAATCCAACTCACTCTTCATGGCACACTCCCACTTGACATGATCCTCTGTCTGCATAGACTCTTTGTAGTAAGAAGGCTCACTGACATCTATTAGCATAACAAAATCTAAACCAGGAACATGTCTATTAGGTGGATGTGAGACATGTGCAGAATGTCTTAATGGTTGCTGAACAGGAACATGTCTAGACTGATCTGAATGGAAATTCTCTTGAACATCCCTATGTGCAACATTTTTATGCTTAATGGGTTGTTTATGCATCTTAGACTCATTGAAAATGACATCACTAATTCTGATCATTGATCGTGTTTTAGGATCCCATAAATTTTCCTTCTTGACCATATCCAAGAAAAATGCATTTCTTTGACTTATGGTCCAACTTTTGTCTAAGATTCTTGGTTATATGAACATATGATTCACACCCAAAAACTCGAAGAGGATCATAATATGGTGGCTTCCCTGTCCATAACTCTTGTGCCACTTTCAGACCTTTGGCAGTACTAGGTGAAAGGTTAATCAAATGAACTACAGTCAATACTACTTCTGCCCAAAAGCCTTGTGAGAGGTTTGCATGATACAAAATAGAGACTACTCTATCTTGAATAGTTCATTCATCGTCTGAGCTACACCATTCATGTACTAGGGTATAAGGAACTATAAACTCTCTACAGATCCCTCTAGACTGACAAAAAAGACTGAATTCATGTGAGGGCAGCCCCGTTATCTGACTGTAAAGCCTTAAGCTTAGTTCCTTTTTGAGTCTCAACTCAAGCAAGCCATTTTTTGAAAGCAGGGAATACCTCATCCTTCGATTTGATATGATATACCCAAACTTTTCTAGTAGCATCATCTATGAAAGTGACAAAGTAGAGAGAACCACCTAAGGACCTAGTGGGCATGGTACCACACACATCTGTATGAACGAGATCTAAAGGCTGAATTAAAGAGTCAATGTGCATTCTATGCACATTTTTTGTTTCATTTCCATATTGATAATGCTCACAAAATGAAAAATCGAATAAAGATAACACAGGTAGGTAGCTAGAATGAGAAACATTTTCCATTCTACTAGAGACATATGGCCCAAACAACCATGCCAAATACAAGCCATAGGTTGTTTAGTAACAGCTAACAAGTGTTCTTTCTGTGACACAAATAAAGGATAAAGTGAGCCAACTTTGGTTCCTTTTGCAATAACTATATTGCCCTTTGATATGCGAAAGGAGTGAGCATAGAAGACCACCTTGTAACCAAGGTCATCAAGCTGACCAACTGACATCAAACTGTGTGATAACTAAGGTACATGGCGTACATTATGCATAGTAAATTTTGAACCATCAATGAACTGCACAACCATATCTCCAATCCCCACAACATCACACTGGTAAGAGTCACCAAGTCTCATGGTACCAAGAGACTTTGTTGCATAATTAGAGAACCATTCTCTGTGCGGTGTCACATGGAAAGAAGCACCAGAATCTAGCAGCCATGTGTGGGAAAGAGAATCAGCCATAAGCGCCTCAGATGGCATAGTACTATCAAGTGTCAACACATCAGCGTCATCAGAAATAACATTAATTTCTTCAATCTTCACAGTCGAAGTAGATGGTGTAGGTAACTGTTTAACATGCCCATCAACGTTCTGTCCTTTGCCTTTAGCATTCTTTAATGCATAACAGTCTTTCTTCATATGTCCTTTCTTATGGAAATATTGGCATTCAATGTCCCTCTTCCTTGATTTACTTCTACTCTTATTTCGTTGACCATTCTTTTCCTTGTTCTTTCTCCTGCCATGTTGCTGATTCTTTCCTTGGTAAGAACCATGAACATTATATGCATCTCCACTCTGAGTGCCAAGCATCAATTTTCTACGAATCTCCTCACTCAAGAGTGCTCCACATATGTCATCATAGACAAGTTTACCACCAGGTGCACTATTGCTAATAGCTGTGCAAAATGTATCCCATGATGATGGCAAGGTGCATAGCAGCAATACTGCTTTTATTTCGTTATCCATATCCATTTTCTGAGCCTCTAACTGGGAGAATATAGCATCAAACTCATTTAGATGAGCAGCAACACTATCTGTGTCCTTCATATGAAGGTCATATAATTTTCTCATCAGATACACTTTATTTGATGCCGTCTCTTTTTCATATGTATTGCATAACTTCTTCCAAAGCTCCTCTGCACTTTCAAAGTCTAATACTATAAAGTAAACATTATCTCCCAGGTGCAAGGGAATGGTAGACGTGGCCATTTCATCTAACTCATCCCAATCATCTTCTTCCATGTCAATTGGCTTCTTTGAAATACCATTTACTGGCTTCCATTGTCTCCTTTGAATCAGCACATCTTTAATCTGATTCTTCTATAGAGCAAAGTTTGTGCCATCAAATTTTTGGATCTCAAAATGGTCTTTGCCCTACAAGTTATAGCTCCTCTTCGGAACACTAGCACTAGACCCTGATCCACCGGATGTGCCTGAGACCTCCGACGCCATGATGGTAGAGAATTTAATGGAATGATAATGGAGCTAGAAGAGTCCGAACAGCAACAATTAAGTGTATCAAGGAGTAAATCGACCACTATATAGTTGACAAAGCCAAAAATTTGGAAAATTTTTGCTAGAGTATCCTCTGCAAAATGAGCGTATGACCAGTGTCAAAATATCATAAAACAACAAGTACTAACATGTTTGCTTGCATAGTGAACACTTACTCCACTGCATATAATCAATTACCCAATAGAAGCCAACTATGCTTATCGAGCACCTATGAACAACTATCATACATCTCCTATGGCGAGGCTGGGTAAGTCTTCCACCTGCATCACCGAAGAGACCCCAACATCTGGGTGTCTCCTAGTTAAGAAAACCTCACCACGACCCTCTTTATCAAACGTAAGAGGCTTTATGCAAAGAACGTAACTGCTATATCAATGACCACATGGACGTACATAAGCGATATCCACAGAAGCATACATGATGTGTATGTGCTCAATATATGCAATAAAATGACACTAAAAGGCTGAATGCACAACCCAAAAACTAGCCAATAACTCTAGCAAGTTTCTGTCAACTCTGATGTTTTTGGCTCAAAAAACATGCATAAATTTGCAATGGCTACTCCCACCAAAATTGAAAACCTTTCAAGAAACCTGTAGTTTTGCGAGTGTTTCTAAAAAAACAGAGCCCCAAAGGTTGATATTTACTGTCAGAGAAGTAGAAAGAACACTCTTCTTGATGTTCTCTGGCCTGTGTGAAGAGAACTATGTGCAAAAGTACTCCAAAATGGCTCCAAAAGACACCCAAAAATGCTTCAAAAGTAGGCATTGAAAGCAAAGAATGAAGCTTTGAGGGACCAAAACATGTTCAAGGTAATGTCAACCTTAGTCTTTCCCCTTCTTCAGACACCACAAGAGTGTAGCTTAGTGGCAAGAGATTGTCACGGTTAAGCGAGCTCTAGGGGGACTGTTAGCCTGGGAAATGGTTGGTTTTGATGCACTAATATGTTTCTATTTGGCAAGAGAATATGTTTGATTTCAGGTACTTGAAGAGTTGATCAAATGGTTGATATGAAGTATTTGGAGATTACATGGCGTTTTCTTGGTAGAAGAGGAGGGCCGTCAACATTTGGGTTTCAGCTATGAAAAAATAAGCTTCAGGATGATCTCGGAGCGGGAGATTCATGACGACATAGTGGGAGTCTGATTGGTCTCATGGTGTGCCATGCTTGCTTCTGGAGGTGGTCGAATGTCACTTCTCGTTGGAAGGAGGATGCGCATCCTTTGGTGTGAAGAGCACGCATAAGAGCTTTGGGGTGTACACACACTATACGGAAGCCAGGGGTCGGTAAAGAGAAGGAAGAAGAAGAACTTGCTTCCGATCTGGATCATGTTACATATGCAAAGCTCGAAGGATGTGTCAGCTGCAAGGAGCGCGTGTCAATCCATCTATGAGATATAAAGAAGATACGACAACTCTGAAGGGGAGTGCAAGTGTGAAGGGAGATAGTGCACATCCATGTTTTGGCAAATGATGATGAAGAGAGAAGAATGAATGGGGGTTCTGGTTGCTCTAGCCTCATTGGATGCTTTTCAGAGCTTTGTGCACTACAGTCCGCTACACATGCCTTCTTTCATTCCAAAAAAATAAGAAGACAACAAGGAGGGGGCAGGTCCGTTTTTTTTGCAGCTCTGACGAGAGAAGCAGACAAGGATTCTGAATGGGGGGGGGGGGGGGTACCTCCAAAAAAAAAAAAGGGGGCGGTTTTTTTCTGTCGTGCATTGAAGGAGAGGCTCTCGCGTTTTTAGCAGTCAGCTGCAGAAGGAAAGGGGGAATCAAAAAGGAAAGGAGTCGGAGATTTCGAAGGGAAGAAGTGGAGGGAGGTGCTCGCTATTTTCCGTTTTTCCTCGTGCCTACTGTTAGAGACAGCAAGGGGGGTTTCTATTGGTGCAAGATTGCACACATCGTGGTCTTCATCTCCAATTCTTTTGGGGTCTGCGACTTCAGCTTGAGTTGGCGAAGGCGAACAGCAAGGGAGATATCCTTGGTAGCTGTGATCGAGTTAGGCAGCAATAGATCGTGTAGACTCCTTTCGTGCATTGTTGAGGGAAATAGCAAGTGTCGAAGAGGAAGAAGGTTGAAGAGGAAGAAGGTTGAAGAGGAGGAAGGAGGAAAGCCAAGGGTTGATTCTGCTTCAAATCAGGTATGGGATCCTATTGAGAGAGACCTTATGGGTGACATAGTCCCTTATTGAAAATATGATGGAAATGCTTTTCATATATATGGAACATGGTTCATTTCTGCCTGTGTCATGAAATCGATTGATGATTGAGGAAGGTCTCGAAATAAACAAGATGGATTAGCAAACTGTTCCTCATCTGGTTTATGTTAAATCATTACTCGCATTTTTTTGGCTTTGGTCTCCATATACATATCAGTCGGAATTGAAGCTGTGCCTGGGTGTTGGCTTGATCATGCGTGAGCGGCTGCCCATTAGCATACAATTGGTATCATGCATGTACAAGGTGTGTGAGTTTTGTCCTGAAAGTTCCAGTAGAAGTGTGAGCAAGGGGAACCATGAGAAAAAGACCTCGCATAAGTGCATAACAGTTTGACCTTTTGTATGTACAAAAAGATTGTTTTAAGCAGAGTACAACACATTGTGGCATGCCTCTGCACGATCAGGGAGTGGGGGCTATTGAAGGCTAGAACTTTTCTCTAATGGAGGTTCTGTAAATATGTCTTATTTCTATGCATTCGTCAAGAAGTGAATATTTGCTGTGTAGGATACTATCCTCAATACCAATTGTGCAGATAGATCTATGGTGTAGTTTATGAATATCAGGACTCTCGCTATACTCAATGTTAAATTCACCCTTACCTGAACCATGTTGTTTTAGTTCTTCTGAGATCAGGGAATTCATGCAATGTGAATCGAGAATATTTTCTATCCACTGAATGCAACTTATAGTAATCCCGGATAGTGAAATCTTGCACCTTGCCGATTATGGGGGGAGGTAGGAATCCATCATTTTTGAGTTGTTAAGAGAGCCTACGATTGGAGTTACACCTTGCCAGAAGTACAGAGCCACCTCCTCTTGGGCGTCACTAGGATCAGCACATGGCGTTGCCCGAGCTGAGTACCTAAGCCTTGAGAGGGCATATTTCGCATAAAATCTATTCACCTACATTTCTTTTTGATGCTGGAGATATACCAAATTTTAATAAAAACAGGGCTTGTTCTGCATGCTCACAGTTCCTACATCAATAGGATGCTATGTGTGAAACGTTGCATATGAAACCGGGAAGAAAGAAAATGAGTATGCTTGGCATTGAAAGTATAACATATTGTAGCCGCCCATGTATTGAGTCGATTCAAAACTTGCATTTTATGAGACTGTCGTTGATGCTCTAAAATTTATGGGTGAGTACAAAACTATGTTTTAAGTTTTTTTTTTGTGAAAAGTAATGATCAGAAGACCTGACCTGACCAAGTTGTTGTTTCAAGCCTCATATGGGTTTGTTCGAAGTGATCTTTTCTACTTTCAATAGTTGACTCTGAAGTGCCCATTTTGATAAAAAAAAAAAATATTGAGAGAGATCGGCTACAGGTGGGTGTAGAGGAGCATATGAGTATGAGTCAGAGAGTGTGCATGGGAGTGCATGCAAGTCTTCTAAGAATGCTAGGTGTGTGGAAACATATACAGATGCAAGGCTGAGTGTGGGAATGCGTGGGAGGGTGTGAGAGCAGATGTATGCAAATGAGTGAGAGAGAAAGGGAGAACTTGAAGAAAAAGGAAGTAGGTGAGTGTGTTCCCATGACAAAATTTGGATATGTTCGATGATTTGGTCTTTGACTTCAAGACTTGAGGGGTTGTTGATATACTTCGAAGTGGTAGATAGTCTGAGGGTGCGTGCGAGTATATATGAGGAAGTGAATGCGGATAGGTTTGGGTTTCTATGGGCAAGGAGGTAGAGGATGTAAATGTACATAGGGGTGTGCATGAGTGAGAGGGAGCTTGGAAGAGAAAGGGTGCAAACGTCCCAGTGTGTAAGAGATAGGAGAGTACAAGTGAGGCTCAAGCAAAATAAGTTAATTAGTTTGAGGTGATCCGATCACACTATAGGCGCCTCTCAGCATCTTTTCCCTTGGACAATAGGAACTAACATTTTGGTGCGTTTGCCGGGAAAAGCTTGGCACGTCTCTATAAGAGAGTGCCATAGGTTCGCCTAGCGCCACATGTTGGCCGAGCTTGCGGACTCCAGATCTAGTACATGAGCGAGGGGAGCTCATCCTCAGGAGCAACATAGACTCAAAGAGAGGAACGCGCTCAGAGAAGAGCCCTTGAAAGAGAAAGGAGAAGGTGGGAACCGCCAGGTGAGTGGACCTCGATTGGTTCGAAGAAATCGGCCAAAAACGTGTACTCCCGTAGGAGAGTCGCAAATCAAGTGCGGAAGTTTGAAGGAGGGATCCTGAGGCCACGTGGACTAAATTTCTGGGATCGAAGTGATATTGACATCACACCTCTGTTCGAAATGGCTCAGCGGATTTCGGTTCACTTGGGGGACTTCACCAAGTTTTCAGGTACTTGGGACAAAGATCCGGATAGTTTTATCCAGTTGTTTGAGGTTACTTGTGAGGCCAATGATGTAGTTGACCAGGATCAAAGGTTGAGGATTTTTCCGGCTATTCTCCGTGATGAGGCAGCCAATTGGTATGGGAATCTGACACCACAAGAGCGTGGAACTTATCAAATGCTCAAGGAAGCCTTCTTGGCAAAGTTTTGACGACAAGGCTTCCAAGATAGACTGGCCCAACAAATGGATTATTTGCGATAGGGAGTCAATGAGAGCATCGATAACTACATTCAGAGAATGGAAACGTTGGTAAGAAAGATGGGCGCGAATGCCCCGAACGATGAGACATTGAAAAGAAGCTTCATTTCGGGATTGAGAGATCCTACGGCACAGCAGCATATCAGTCTGACAAGACCTGCAACTTTAATGGATGCTAAGGAACAAGCAAGGCTTTGGGAGGAAGTACAATTATGCCAACAAAGGAAGATGGAACTCTTATACGAGCCTATGGGAGGCCCAGGAAATATACCGATGAAAGATCCTGGCCAAGGAAGTCCCGCATTGACGACTCCAACTTTTGTAGCTGCCACTAGCACGCCAGGCGAGGTTAAGCCTGCGTTAACTGAAGAACGAATATTGGAGTTGGTCACACAAGCTATAAAAGCTGCCACAATGACCCAGGAAACATACACAGTAAAACCAGAGGTAACTACAAACCCAAATCAAGTGTTTAGATCGAACACATGGTGCGGAAAGTGCCATGGTTACGGCCATTTGGCTTCAGAATGCCCTACAGTCTCGAGAGTATTCACAGATAGATCACCACCTAGAATGCGTTGCACTTTTTGTGGAAGGACAAATCACACGGAGGATCGTTGTTACAACAAGAGAGCCTATGAAGAGAGGACCATGAAATCGGGAGATACAAGAGAAAGACCTTACACGGGATTGCCCGCTCAAAGTGTCCCACCTACATCTCGTTGGGAAAACAGACCTACTTATGGATATGGTGCTCAGGGTCAAGGAGGAGACTATCCAAGAGGAGCTGCACGTGATCAAAGAAGAGATGGTCCAATCCAGTGCTGGAGATGCCATGGCTTTGGCCATACTCAATCTAGATGTCCAAACGAAAAGAAACCAATTGATTATACCCCACTATGTAGGTACTGTAGTGGAGAGGGCCACTTTGATGAGGATTGTCCAAAACGAAGAGCTGCCGCCGGCAAGGAAAAAGGACCAATAGGGTCCTCGAATTATGTTGATACTCAGATGCATTCCACATCAAGAGCTCAAGAGCACGTCCCTACAATCGGAGTAGTGTTCAAGACACCGAACCCTCAAGAAGGCTCTAGCTCGTCAATGCACTTTGTGGATGCTTACGAGGCCAAGAACCCGCATAAAGATCCAACTGTGGCAGTAGTCACAAGGACTCAAGAGTATTCGAAGAAGAATCCAAGAGGCGAAGGTGAAGAAGGGAGTCAAGAGAAGATCGCTGAGCGTGAAGAGGTAGAAAACCAAGTTGGAGGATTTGCTGAGCAGCAAGAGCTTGAGGATGGGGAAGAGATAGAGATTCTTCCACCAGTGACCAAGGAGTTTGTGCCAGGCATAGCACCATTCCCTGAAAGATTGAAGGCTCCTAAGAGTAGAAAGGAAAGACAAAGTTTGGAGGAAGTGGATCATTCAAAGTATTACGACGCAAATTGATTCAAATGCTCCAGCTGTGACGATCGAGATTAAAGGATATGCAGTCCCCGGTGCTCAGTTAGATAGTGGAGCCGCAGTCAACTTAATGACTGAGTTCATGATGAAAGCTTTGGGCCTCAACCACATGGAAGAAACGCCGATGTCCTTGAGAATGGCAGATCAAACACAAGTGAAGCCTGCGGGCCTTTTGAAGAATGTAAGCACAGTTGTGGGCGGTCTAGAGTTTAAGGTTGATTATCTGATAGTAAGACCGAGGACCTCAGAGGCTACTTTCTCGATCCTACTTGGACGGCCATGGCTGGTGCAAGCCGAATGTGTGCATGACTGGCGCACATGTTTTATTTCAATAGGGCCAAAGTCTGATCGGATTCAGTTGCAAGTATCCCCACCCTCGAGCAACAAGAAGAAGACAATAATAGTCGATGAGATGGAAAAGAAAGAGAAGGAGAAAGCAAGGCACGAGATTGCACGAGCTAGGTTTTCCTTGAACACGGACACCTACAAGAATCTACTTCAAGACGGGTTCAACTTGCAGCTCTTTAAGAATCAAGACACGAAGATGGGAGAATATCAGAATCCACTGATCTATAACGACGATTCCGATCGCGAATTGCTGGGATGGTTGACACATACAAGAGAATTTGAGTGCTACATGTTGAGTATAGACGCAAGTAAAAACAAAGCTACTCAATCCCTGGAGAAGGGAAATTCAAAAGAAGAGCTGGAACTGGAGTTAGCTCCGACAATGGAAGTGCAACAGTTGAGAGAAAGGGTTAGAATGCTAGAAGAAGAGCTTCTAAGGAGAAGTCGACAATCAGACAGAGAAGCAGAAAGTAAAACTAAAGTGCGGGAAGCCATTGCAAAAGCTGAACTAAAGAAATTGGGTGCGGTTGAAAAAGAACAAAACACTGATTTACTGGCCAACCATGCACGCGTGATCGGGGAACACATTCCAATCACAACGTCATCAAGGAATAAGGAATATTCGCAAGAAGCTCAGTTGGAAAAATGGGAAGTTTTTCCAGAAAAGTTCTTGAGTGTAGGGTCAGAGCTACCAGATGGAGTACGAGATTGCATTAAATTGGCAGTCAAAAATTTCAGCAAGGCCTTTGCATGGTCATACAGTGATCTGAGAGGAATTGATCCTCGAATCTGCCAACATTATATAGACTTGGAAGAAGGTACACGACCAATATGTCAGCGACTTAGGCGGACAAATCCAGTCTACTCGGAATTGATCAAGTTGGAATTGACTAAATTATTGGAAGCAGGATTCATATATCCCATCGCATCCAGCGAATGGGTATCACCAATTGTAGTTGTTCCGAAGAAAAATAAGAAAATCCGTATTTGCATAGATTATCGAAAGTTGAACGAGCGCACGAAGAAGGATCATTTCCCCTTGCCCTTTACTGATCAAATCTTGGACAGAGTGGCTGGCCATAAATTGTACTCATTTTTGGATGGTTTCAGTGGATACAACTAGATCCAAATCCATGAAGAGGATCAATCAAAAACTACTTTCACCACGGAATGGGGAACGTATGCATATCGTGTGATGCTCGATGACTTTGCGATCAGAGGCGACGATGAAAACATGATGGAGAGGATCGAAGCGATTTTAAGAAGAAGCATTGAAAAAGGCATCGCATTAAATCCTGAAAAGTGTACATTTGGAGTACGAAGAGGTTGCTTTTGGGACATGTAATTTCCGAAAAAGGGATTGCGGTTGACGAGGATAAAGTGGAAAAGATTGAACAACTTCCACCTCCTCAAAACTTGCGGCAACTCAGAGGATTCTTGGGGCATGCTAACTATTATCGACGTTTTATATTAAATTTTGCATCAATAGCGGCACCACTGACGAATCTTTTGAGGAAAGACCAACAATACCAATGGACTGAAGAGTGTCAAGTTGCATTCGACTCGATCAAGGAGAGATTGATAAATGCACCGATCTTGGTAGCACCCGACTGGACGAAAGAATTCCATGTGCATACCGACGCTTCTCATACTGCGGTTGGAGCAGTACTATGTCAAGCCGATGAAAGGAAATTGGACCACCCTATTTATTACGCAAGTCGCAACTTGAATAGCACTGAGAGGAACTACACGACCACAGAGAAGGAATGTCTCTCGATGATCTTTGCGGTGAACAAGTATGGGCATTACCTGATGGGAAAGCATTTCACGTTTTATGTGGATCATGAAGCCCTAAAGTATATCATTAATAAACCCGAGCTATCAAGGCGATTAATGAGGTGGATGCTACTCCTCCAAGAATTTCAGTTCACAGTGGTAACCAAACCAGCAAAGCACATATATTGGCTGACCATTTATCTCGAATTATTAATGATGAGCCAATCTCTGGTGTGCCCGATGATGCTCCTGATGGGCATCTATTCCAGGCTGATGCTAAAGTACCTTGGTATGCCGACTTGGTGAATTTCTTGTGCACCACTAAATATCCGCCAGGAGCAAGCAAGAGAGAGAAGCAAAAACTGTTAGCATTGGCGAAGCACCATAGCATCATTGGGGGGCAACTCTATCGATATTTTGTTCATGAGAGCATTTATCGGAGGTGTCTCGAGGAAGAAGAAGCAAACCTAGTGTTGAGGGCTTTGCATGACGAACCTTGCGGTGGGCATTTTGCTGGTGAATTGACGGCAAGAAAGATTTTATTGGCTGGGTATTGGTGGCCAACGCTGTTCAAGGACTCGCACACATACTGTAAGAAATGCGACAAATGCCAACGAATGGGCAAACCCACATTAGCACATGCTGCTCCTCTTACGCCGGTGCTGGCTCTTAAGCCGTTTGAGAAATGGGGAATTGATTTTGTGGGACCTATTGATCCTCCCTCAAGACGTCGGTCTAATAGGTATATTTTGGTCTGCACTGACTATGTTACCAAAGCTTTGAAGACTGACCGAGCTGTTGATGTTGCTAAATTTTTGTACGAACAAATTATCACTCGATTCGGATGCCCGTTGGAAATAGTGAGTGATAGAGGAACCCATTTTGTCAACGAACTGATCAAAGAATTAATGGAATTATATAAGATCAAACATAGAAAAAGCACTCCATATTACCCGAGGGCAAATGGACAAGTGGAGGTTACCAACAAAATTCTGGAACAGATTCTAACAAAGACAGTAGCTGTGCATAGGAGAGACTGGGATGAGAGACTTTTGGAAGCCTTGTGGGCATATCGAACATCATACCGAGTGACGACCAAGAGCACTCCGTTCTCCCTAGTATATGGCGAGGAAGCCATCTTTCCCATCGAAAAAGAAGTTCCAACATTAAGAGTGGCCATCGAAGCCAGGTTGGGCAAGGAAGAGTCATTGAAGGAAAGGTACATACAACTGGTCAAGCTAGAAGAAAAGAGGCTCATTGCACAGCAAAGTCTGGAAGCTATTCAGAAAAGACGTAAGGAGAGGCATGACAAGAATCTCAAGACCTATGTGATTCAAGAAGGGGATTTGGTGCTAGTTTATGATAGTAAATATTATAAATTCCCGGGGAAGTTACAGACAAGATGGGCAGGACCGTTTAAGGTGGTGGAACTCAACTCCAATGGTTCCATGCAAATTCAAGATTTAGGAGAAGAATGTGCTCCCGTGAAGGTTAACGCGCTTCGAGTTAAACCATATTTCACGTGACATTAGGACAGGAGAAGCCAGACGGGATCCAAGCAGAAGGACGAAGTAGACTCCTTGTACATAGATGTATAGATATATATTTATATATATATATATGCGCATATATAAGCTATGATTTGTGTGTCATAAATTTTCTTCCTGTGCTAGCTCAAGAATTTTGGACTTCTAATTATTTTTCTTGTGTTGCGCAGAGACTGTTAGGAACTGGTAACAAAATGGCAGATCAAATAACTCAACTCTATTTGTACGAGCTAAGGATATATTTCTCGGACCAAACATTTGCCCGCATGGACATAGATGTCGACGACTTTGAGACGGAATACGATGTTGAGGAAGCGCATTGGCTGGTATGCTTTATAAACCAAGGTTTGGGTGTTGCATTTTACATTGAGTGTTTTGAGGAATACCTGACTCGACATGTAGGATGGGCGGGAGATCGATATTACTATTTCGATCCTTCTAGGGAAATGCCTAACGAAGAGAACGATATCACTTGGGCTTGGGCAGATGTGCTAACGATAGGAAGTGATGACGGAGCTCCCGAAGTTGAGCCTGACTCGCCCTAGGGAAGTTGTCGGGATGCGAGTACGATGTGAGACTACATGAGACATCCCAGAGACTCACATTCTAGGACACCTAGGGGTAGGTATACGAGGAACTAAGGCATAGCCGGCTGTAGTTACCTAGTGAAAAGTCAACTCGATGAATACATATGTAGTGTCTGTAATTGAGAGAATGGAGTGAAGAGGTGGTTGATCTGTCAAAGGCTAGAGTGTATATGTTTGCAATGAAAAGTCAACTCGATGAATACATATGTAGTGTCTGTAATTGAGAGAATGGAGTGAAGAGGTGGTTGATCTGTCAAAGGCTAGAGTGTATAACGAAGAGAAAGAAAAGAAAGAAAAGAATGTGTGTTGTTGTGATCGTACCAATGCGCTATGGTGGGCTAGTAGGTGGGTGGATTTATCCTAGCTTTATAACTTGTGTGCTTTATCCGAGGGTTTTCCAGTGTGTGGGGCACTCTCGGGTTTTTATATCAGTCTTGACTTATACTCGGGTCTCGATGGCTTTTGTGGGACGACGATGGAGATTCTTCGGGAACGTCTAGTCATGGAATAATTGTACATAGCGAATAGTAGGTGCAATAATAGGGTATGCATTTTGGGTATGTTGCATCTCCGATTGAATTCATTTCAGTTGTTGTTGTTGTTTTTGGTATTTCCGTTCTGTTTTTCGCAATGACAGTTGTATGTGTAAAACATGGAAAGGTATGCATGTGTTATTTTGGTTGAGACTATTTTCATAATGGAATGTATGAGCAAATTGATGCATGGTTGAAATGGAATTGCATATATGTGCATGTTCTTGGATCATTTTGGAAGTGATTGATTTGTATGTATTCATGAGTGATTTTTTTAGCACTAACAGCTTCAATGAGTGCAGGTCCACTTGGAATAATGGCTCGATGGAAAGGTATGCAAGCTTGTTATACACTGATACTTTCATGGCTGTTTTGATTAGATTGCAGCGAGAATGGCTCGTCGAGGACGACTTTGCAAATAAGAAGAGGGGAATATGTTAGCCCAGGAAATGGTTGGTTTTGATGCACTAATATGTTTCTATTTGGCAAGAGAATATGTTTGATTTCAGGTACTTGAAGAGTTGATCAAATGGTTGATATGAAGTATTTGGAGATTACATGGCGTTTTCTTGGTAGAAGAGGAGGGCCGTCAACATTTGGATTTCGGCTATGAGAAAATAAGCTTCAGGATGATCTCGGAGCGGGAGATTCATGACGACATAGTGGGAGTCTGATTGGTCTCATGGTGTGCCATGCTTGCTTCTGGAGGTGGTCGAATGTCACTTCTCGTTGGAAGGAGGATGCGCATCCTTTGGTGTGAAGAGCACGCATAAGAGCTTTGGGGTGTACACACACTATACGGAAGCCAGGGGTCGGTAAAGAGAAGGAAGAAGAAGAACTTGCTTCCGATCTGGATCATGTTACAGATGCAAAGCTCGAAGGATGTGTCAGCTGCAAGGAGCGCGTGTCAATCCATCTATGACATATAAAGAAGATACGACAACTCTGAAGGGGAGTGCAAGTGTGAAGGGAGATAGTGCACATCCATGTTTTGGCAAATGATGATGAACAGAGAAGAATGAATGGGGGTTCTGGTTGCTCTAGCCTCATTGGATGCTTTTCGGAGCTTTGTGCACTACAGTCCGCTACACATGCCTTCTTTCATTCCAAAAAATAAGAAGACAACAAGGAGGGGGCAGGTCCGTTTTTTTTGCAGCTCTGACGAGAGAAGCAGACAAGGATTCTGAATGGGGGGGGTACCTCCAAAAAAAAAGGGGGGCGGTTTTTTTCTGTCGTGCATTGAAGGAGAGGCTCTCGCGTTTTTAGCAGTCAGCTGCAGAAGGAAAGGGGGAATCAAAAAGGAAAGGAGTCGGAGATTTCGAAGGGAAGAAGTGGAGGGAGGTGCTCGCTATTTTCCGTTTTTCCTCGTGCCAACTGTTAGAGACAGCAAGGGGGGTTTCTATTGGTGCAAGATTGCACACATCGTGGTCTTCATCTCCAATTCTTTTGGGGTCTGCGACTTCAGCTTGAGTTGGCGAAGGCGAACAGCAAGGGAGATATCCTTGGTAGCTGTGATCGAGTTAAGCAGCAATAGATCGTGTAGACTCCTTTCGTGCATTGTTGAGGGGAATAGCAAGTGTCGAAGAGGAAGAAGGTTGAAGAGGAGGAAGGAGGAAAGCCGAGGGTTGATTCTGCTTCAAATCAGGTATGGGATCCTATTGAGAGAGACCTTATACATAGTCCCTTATAGAAAATATGATGGAAATGCTTTTCATATATATGGAACATGGTTCATTTCTGCCTGTGTCATGAAATCGATTGATGATTGAGGAAGGTCTTGGAATAAACAAGATGGATTAGCAAACTGTTCCTCATCTGGTTTATGTTAAATCATTACTCGCATTTTTTTGGCTGTGGTCTCCATATACATATCAATCGGAATTGAAGCTGTGCCTGGGTGTTGGCTTGATCATGCGTGAGCGGCTGCCCATTAGCATACAATTGGTATCATGCATGTACAAGGTGTGTGAGTTTTGTCCTGAAAGTTCCAGTAGAAGTGTGAGCAAGGGGAACCATGAGAAAAAGACCTCGCATAAGTGCATAACAGTTTGACCTTTTGTATGTACAAAAAGATTGTTTTAAGCAGAGTACAACACATTGTGGCATGCCTCTGCACGATCAGGGAGTGGGGGCTATTGAAGGCTAGAACTTTTCTCTAATGGAGGTTCTGTAAATATGTCTTATTTCTATGCATTCGTCAAGAAGTGAATATTTGCTGTGTAGGATACTATCCTCAATACCAATTGTGCAGATAGATCTATGGTGTAATTTATGAATATCAGGACTCTCGCTATACTCAATGTTAAATTCACCCTTACCTGAACCATGTTGTTTTAGTTCTTCTGAGATCAGGGAATTCATGCAATGTGAATCGAGAATATTTTCTATCCACTGAATGCAACTTATAGTAATCCCGGATAGTGAAATCTTGCACCTTGCCGATTATGGGGGGAGGTAGGAATCCATCATTTTTGAGTTGTTAAGAGAGCCTACGATTGGAGTTACACCTTGCCAGAAGTACAGAGCCACCTCCTCTTGGGCGTCACTAGGATCAGCACATGGCGTTGCCCCAGCTGAGTACCTAAGCCCTGAGAGGGCATATTTCGCATAAAATCTATTCACCTACATTTCTTTTTGATGCTGGAGATATACCAAATTTTAATTAAAACAAGGCTTGTTCTGCATGCTCACAGTTCCTACATCAATAGGATGCTATGTGTGAAACGTTGCATATGAAACCAGGAAGAAAGAAAATAAGTATGCTTGGCATTGAAAGTATAACATATCGTAGCCGCCCATGTATTGAGTCGATTCAAAACTTGCATTTTATGAGACTGTCGTTGATGCTCTAAAATTTATGGGTGAGTACAAAACTATGTTTTAAGTTTTTTTTTGTGAAAAGTAATGATCAGAAGACCTGCCCAAGTTGTTGTTTCAAGCCTCATATGGGTTTGTTCGAAGTGATCTTTTCTACTTTCAATAGTTGACTCTAAAGTGCCCATTTTGATCAAAAAAAAAATATATTGAGAGAGATCGGCTACAGGTGGGTGTAGAGGAGCGTATGAGTATGAGTCAGAGAGTGTGTGTGGGAGTGCATGCAAGTCTTCTAAGAATGCTAGGTGTGTGGAAACATATACAGATGCAAGGCTGAGTGTGGGAATGCGTGGGAGGGTGTGAGAGCAGATGTATGCAAATGAGTGAGAGAGAAAGGGAGAACTTGAAGAAAAAGGAAGTAGGTGAGTGTGTTCCCATGACAAAATTTGGATATGTTCGATGATTTGGTCTTTGACTTCAAGACTTGAGGGGTTGTTGATATACTTCGAAGTGGTAGATAGTCTGAGGGTGCATGCGAGTATATATGAGGAAGTGAATGCGGATAGGTTTGGGTTTCTATGGGCAAGGAGGTAGAGGATGTAAATGTACATAGGGGTGTGCATGAGTGAGAGGGAGCTTTGAAGAGCAAGGGTGCAAACGTCCGAGTGTGTAAGAGATAGGAGAGTACAAGTGAGGCTCAAGCAAAATAAGTTAATTAGTTTGAGGTGATCCGATCACACTATAGGCGCCTCTCAGCATCTTTTCCCTTGGACAATAGGAACTAACAGGGACCAGTACTGGGATGGGTGAGCTCTCGGGAAGTACCGGGAACCTCTATCTTCCTTGATCGTTGAGGTCCTCCCTCGCGTGCAGCCAACGGTGACTTCGGTGACTCGGATGACAAGGTATGCCAAGGTCTATGCCTTGGTCGCCACCTTGGTCGTAAGGCTTGGAGAAAGCCTTAGGGGGGGGGGTTGCTCGCTTCGCTCGCACAAAAGGAACAAAGTCTTTTGCGTCGAATTGCTCTGATACCAATGAAGTATTTTGATGATGATGCACCACAGTGCACTCTCTTTCTCGAGAGCTCCCAGATGATATGCTCGGAGTAGAAAATCGAGCTCCTGAGGCTGCACACAATACTTTGCACAGATGCTGCAGAATACACAGAAAACACAGTAGACAAGGAGCACGAAGACAGACTTCTTAGGTCTCACAAATGCGATCGAACATACAGTCTGTGGCTGACCAAGCCACTATATGTTTTATTAAACAACATATACAAAGAAGTGTCCAATGGCCATTTGGCCTTTCATATGGACACTAACGATAACACAATGCATGAATTATAACCTTTCCTAAATCCATGTTCTACTTGAGTATGACTAATTAAAGATTGTTGGAAATCATGCCTCATAGACAAAGAAATGTGTTGACCTTTAAATTCAAAATTAAAGGTATGCTTATGATAGTCTGCATGTGGGTTATGTTGATAAGAAAAGGCATACGAAGTAACATCATTAGATTGCAAAGGTTCAATTAAAAACATTGGTGCATCTACATATGAACCTATACAGATCTTAACATCATGCACTTATCTTGTTACATTATATCTACTTCCTTGAAATGTAACCCTCACTTTATATAAGGAAGGAAATCTCTTTAATTTGAGTCCTACACTAATAAAATGTGAAATAAAATTATGAGAACTACCATCTTCATGTAAAATATTAACAATTTTATTATTAATAATACCTTGCATGCAAAGTAAACAATGAATATAAATTCCATTACCCAACGTACTCAAATCTTTCTCCAATGCTTCCTCCATCTAAATGAGAGGAACTCCTTCATTGATTGCCTCGATATTGTACATTTGGCCTGCAATACATTTCATGTGAAGAGGTCACAATCTGCACTTTGCTTTTGTATTTACAAGTTTACCAGAATTCCAATAGTTGATACATGGTTGCTTTTGTTGAGCATCCTAGATTGAAGTTTGAATGGTAGGAAGTCTAGTAAGTTTGAGGGATGAGGCAACAAAAGCTGATGAATAGTTAGATTAATGAGATCATGGAGAACTAGGATGAGAAGAGGTACTAAAATTACACTTCAAAGGGAAGTTAGGCTTGATAAAAGTTGGTCATTGATGCAGTTGTTGAAAATGGGCCAACTTGGTAATCGATTGAAACTCCCTCTCTCCATCATGAGCAAAAGAGATAGCTTTGTAAAGCATTTGCAAAAGAGATATCTTCATGAAGCATTGTATGATTGAGATTGTGAATTTGTCTTAGATCCCCATATCCAAACCATTTTCATACTTTGCTAGAACCGCTTCATGTAAGTAGTAATGGTATTACCCTTATTCCATGTGAAGAGGGCCCACAAATGTCGAACATGTAGATGGATATGAGGGGGAAGAAAAGACTCCATAACGTTATCTTGAAAGGCCTTCCATTTTGTGGGATGATCTCCACTACATTGTAACACATTCCACCAAATTTGAGCCTTGCCTACTAAATAGTTAGTAGCAAATTTCTCTTTATCATTTTCGGGGTAGGATTCATCTAGTAAAAATCAACAAAGTGGGACAACCATGATAAAATAAGTTGGCCATCCTTTCGGCCATCAAGCCATGAAAACTTAAAGTTTTTGATGCCAATACTAGAACATGTACCATCAACTTGAGGAGTAACAATGTTCTTTAGCAATCTTGCAAGATTGTCCTCTTCAAAATGCATCTTTTAAAGTGATTCATCCATTCATGCCGCAGGAGCTCCAACTATTATTCAAGTAGTACCTCAAGTAGATGTGATTCACCAAATTCCTCCATGGTATACATAGAGTCCTTGGATGTATAGAAGAAGAAAACCCCTTGCTAAAGATGTGCAAACAATTGTAAGAATTCTTGAATTCAAATGGAAAAGGGAGACCTTATGTGTGTGTATGTGTATGCCCTATGTGCCTAAGGGGAGGGGTATAAACCCTATGTGTAATCCCTAGTTGGGAAACCCTAATTTTGACATCCTTGTATTTATATGGATCCTTATGTATGTTGAAGCAATACCTGTATATTTGTGTCTACCCTAATGTTTTGGTATGCTTTTTGTATTTATATATTTGCATACAGATGTGTGGTTGTGTCTCAGAATTTATGAATGCATATCTATGTTTTGTGTTCTAACTATATATGTGGGTTATGTATGCTTGTGGAGGTGCATCTCTATTTATTTATGGATGTGTGTGTGTGTAAATACTGAATAGCTATTTTAGTTTAACCTTAATCTAAAATATATAAAGAAACATAAAGAAAAAAACATGAATTAAAAAGAAAAGCCCCAATGCCATAAAATAAGTAAAAGCATCTAAAACAAAATAAAAAGAGTGCACGTATATAGATAAGTGTGAGTGAGTGGGTTAAACTAAGATATGTGCAAGTGATTGTGAGTAGTATTTGGTATGCATGAAAAGGTGTTTGAGTTAAACTTGATGTGTGCGTGACTCTGTGTGTATGTATCTATTTAGATAAATGATTTGTTGTGTGATTTTTTTAATGTCATTTTTGCACGTACATGATGCTCGTGTACGGAGAGAAGGGGAGAGAGAGAGAGAGGGGGAGAGAGAGAGAGGGAGGGGGAGAGAGAGAGGGGGGAGAGAGAGAGAGGGATAGAGAAAGAGAGGGATATATATATATATATATATATATATATATATATATATATATATATATATATATATATATATATATATATATATATATATATATATATATAGAGAGAGAGAGAGAGAGAGAGAGAGAGAGAGAGAGAGAGAGAGAGAGAGACAAAGAAAGAAAGAGAGAGAGAGAGAGAGAGGTCCATGGTTTAGCCAAAGGGATTCACAGAGACTAAGAAAGAAAGAGAGAGAGTGCAAGGGGGGAGAGAGAGAGTGTGTGTGTGTGAGAGAGAGGAAGAGACAAAGAGAGAGAGAGAGAGTGAGAGAGTGAGAGAGACCATTGTAGAGGCAAAGGGACGCACAAAGGCTGAGAAAGAAAGAGACAGAGAGAGAGAGAGGGATATAAGAGAGAGAGAGAGAGAGAGAGAGAGAGAGAG
The DNA here is from genome assembly GCA_020310875.1 of Ceratopteris richardii. Taxonomy (NCBI): domain Eukaryota; kingdom Viridiplantae; phylum Streptophyta; class Polypodiopsida; order Polypodiales; family Pteridaceae; genus Ceratopteris; species Ceratopteris richardii. Next base: position 6,779,840 of record CM035409.1, read on the forward strand.
AGGGAGAGAGAGAGCTTTTCATCTCGTCTATGATCATAGTTTACATTAGGTTTTTAAATCTAGGGAGGAGCTTTCTTACACTTTGAAGATTGTAGGCTATGGAATCAAAAGCCCAAGGAAGCTATCCTACCTTAAATAAATATAATGCTATCCTACCCTAAATATATAATCCTGGATTGATGTAGATAAAGCTTTCATAAAGATGGGAATACCATTTTTCTATAAATTCTTGATTTCCTCTTCATGAAATGCAGCATCGCTTGTGAACGCTCAAATGCTTGGTTGAAAAGAGAAACATTTAAAGCATTAGTAATCTGCCTCGTTGATTTTAGAAACAGGACGAATATGATTGAAGAAAGGCGTGGACACTCAATAATTATAGTCAATAATTTGAGAAGACATTAATTCAATGGAGTAGCGGAGTGGTTGTTAAAGGAATTGTGGATAGAATTTCCTGGGAGGTTGAACTCTCTCTACGGAAATTTCAACCCTTAGATCATGCAAACTCCAACTGCCAAACACGAATGGGGCTGATCTTCTCATTTCAAAGGGCTTCGAGCCATTGGATCTCATCAAGATCCAACGAAAGGTATTGAAAGGTGTATTTCCACCATGGGGGAGGCTTAGTGCCATTGGATCAACTAGAAGATCTGGTGGAAGAGATTAGGAGGTGCCAATCCAACCTGGGGAGGGACTCGAGCCATTGAATTTGAAGGTAATCTAATAGAGAAGATGCAAAAGCGGATTTTTACATGAAGGCCCATCAAAGCCATTGATTTTCAAAAAACTCCAAGGGCTAGGAATAAGAGCGCCTCAAATCCCATGTGATTCAAGAATATCCATTTGTTTTGAATTGAATCCAAGGGCCAAAAACTAAGGGCACCTTGACTTTTGCACTTTGAGCTAAGTCCTTTGATATTTGGGGCTATCTAAGGTTGTGGTTCATTTTTCTAAGATCTGAAACCACTAATGGAAAAGAAACCAACAAATGAAGGTACCTTTTTTATCTTTGATCAAGGTAAACCAAGCAAAGCCTATGCCTAGCCTAGTTCATTAAGCGACTAGACTTTGGCCACTGCCCTCTTTCTATTGGTGGATCACTAATCAGTCCTTAAGCCAAAAAGCCCAAGGAGGTTTCATTTTCTCCCTAATGAGAGACTTTGTTGGTTGAGGCAAATATTTGCTCATGAGCCCTTTGGAATGAGATTAAAAGTTAAGCCATCTAGAGGAGTTCGAAGGAGAGATGTGCAACTAACTTTGATAACTCATGGTAGGAATAGTCAGTTGTGGCTTTTTGACCTCTAGATAGAAGTGTTAGGAACTTCAATACGTCCACCCCGTCAATCATCAAAATAATCTCAGAGTTCCTTCTCATCAATCTTGCTAGGTCCTCTAGTTTTTTGTCATTGTTTCACTTCAACTTGAAACGTCCAATTTTAGAAAAAGGGAAATCTTTGTCACTTCATGGGCATGAAAAAATCAAGTGTGTGAGGTCTTCATGCCCGGGATGCAACCTTTTAGACTAGGGTGTGACACCATAAATTTTTGCTAGCTTCATCTTGATCCACATTTCCCCTACGGAGAACTTTCCATAGGGGAGTAACTTTCTTATTCCACCAAAGGGTGGAAAACATCATTGAATTTGAGATTCCATTGGGTCCAAAACCAAATCAAGCACCACTTCGTTTTGAGATCTTGAAAGAAATCCACTGAAAGTAAATGCTTGGGACGTCTTCAATCTTTTTAGCATTTCTTCATTTAATACCCTTAGGATTAGGACCTTCTTGACAAATTAGGAGGCAACTCTCTTAATTGTGCCATTCATTCATCGCTTCTTTTAATAGGCACTAGAGCTCATAGGAAATTCTACAGCATTGATGAATGTCCTCAAATCTTAGTGAATTTCTTTTGCATTTGTTCCAAAGGTCCATCCATTGTTGAAAGTCCCAAGTTTTTTTATCTTTGGAGGCCCACCTTTTTTAGTTTCTTGAATGCTAGAGATCGAGAACCAAATGGAGTCACTTTGTCTAATGCCGATTGCCCATTTCCGATCATTGCTAACGGTGTAGTGTTCTTTCATCTTATTCCAAGCCAACCAAGGGAATATGTCAAAGAAGATCCCTTTGAGGAAATTGGGATCGGGGAAAATAGAAGAATGAGACGGTTAAGGTTATACCATGTAGGGACACCCGAAAACATGAGGAAATAAATGCTTTTGAAGATCAGCTCTAACCATGAATCACTTTTGTTTATCCAATCTTTAATTATCCATTTGGTTGAACGTTTATTGTTCAAAACCTTCACATACAAAATAACAAGGTCACCTACCTCTTTAAAGCAAGTGTAGGTCTTGCATTCAAATTTTGGCACACCTCTTCGGTTGGGGTCATCTACCCATAGAATCTTTCTACATTCTTTTTTCATTTTTCATCAACTCAAAGTTTTTTTTTAATATAAAGGAAGTTCGGCAATAGCCTACTCTCCCGGACTTGTATTAAATTAAGAAACAAAGGTACAAAAGAAGGGGACTAGTGCCCACGGGACCCCCCAAATCCCACAAAGCAGGGGAAGCTTAATTGAATCCTAGGTTGCACTACAGAGAAGGTTAATCACCCTCTCATCGCCCTCATGCGGGGCCCACTTGGGTTTGAGCTTGTTGTTAATCAAAAGGAGGACTTGATGGTGCCTGAAGGGGGGGGATTTCTTACTGTTGACGATCCTTTTGCCAAGGAGGAATAGTGATTTCTCGATCGACCACTCCCTGGGGGGATCGCCGAAGTTGAGAGCACACCTCTCCCGCCAAATTTTCCACAGGACTTCCCCTCTGATGGCGTTCCAGAGTGTCGCAGAGCAGCCAATCGCTTCTCCCAAAAGGACTTGTTTCCAACTAAGCTGTTTTTGAAGTCTGATTTTCATTCCAACCGTCTGCCAGATTCTGTAGGAGTTGGGGCAAGTAAGGAAGATGTGTGGGACATCTTCGATAGCACGGTGGCAGCGTTTGCACCAAGGAGGGATCCCACAAAGTTTGCTAGCCTTATGGTTGGTCCAAATTCCTCGATGAAGAATTTGCCATAAGAGGACAGACTTCTTAATCTCAATTAGGGGGTGCCAGATACCCATGAATTTCATGTCCCACCGAAGCCGCGTCCAAGACAGGCACCACTTCTTGTTGAGGCTGATCTGGAGGTCAGCCGTTTCTTTGATGTTCGGGATTTTGAGTAGGCTGTTTCCATTTTGCCATTTGAGACCAAGCGAGTTTGGTGTGTCGTGTCCCATGAGATGGCGAGTCTTGTGACGATCCCAAGCGAGGCATCTGCTTTGCAGAGTGTTCCATTCTTCGTAGGAGATGTTTATGCGAGGGTCAATATCCTCGAAGTTGATCCAGCTGTTGGTGTCATGTTTCCAGAGGTGTTTCCATTTTTTGAATCCTTTGTTCCATAATTTCTTGGCATTTTGAATGTTCCACGACTCCACACTCGTGATGCCATGTATCGGAAACCAGATAGAGTCGTTTTGTCTGATTCCGGCCGCCCACTTCCAGTCCTCGCTAATTCTTGTGAAGCTTTTGACTTTATTCCAGCCCTTCCAAAGGGAGCACACGAGATTGGAGCCTTTCGGGAAGACGGGGATCGGGGAGAATAGCAGGGTCATGATGTCAAGGTTCTTCCAGTTCGGGAACCCCATGAGGGCCAACTCACTCTTGTTTTTGAAGATCAGCTTGGCCCACGAGGCCTCCCTATTGCACCAAGCCTTAATCATCCATTTGGCTGCCAGTTTGTTAGCCATACACCCGATGTCCAGGATACCAAGCCCCCCAATATCTCTAGGGCTAGTGCAGATGGTCCATTTGATTTTGGGCACCCCCCTTCTGTTATGATCGCCCGTCCAAAGAAAGTTTCTACAGATACTATTCAGTTTGGACAGACTTTGCTCATTCGGTCTCCAACAAGAAAGGAAATAGATGGTAGAAGATAGGAGGAACGTGTTGATAACCATCGCCCGTCCAGCGAGATTGATTTGCATACCTCTCCAGTAGTTAAGCTTGTTTTCGAGTTTGGCCAGCACCCAGTTCCATCGCTGCTCCATCGAGACGCCAAACCCCAAAGGGATTCCAAGAAGTCGAAAGATTTGGCCATGCGGAATGATTTGACAGCCATGATCAATGAGAAGGCCAGGATGATGTCCCACAATAGCCCTAAAGGCGGTCTTAGAGTGGTTGATTTTGGATCCAGAGGCCTCACAAAAGGTAGCGAGACACCTCCAGAAAGTCTCCAGGCTGGTATTATCATTGTGAACGAAAGCATTCATATCATCAGCAAAAAGTCTCATGATGATTTGATTGTGGGCGTGAGGCAGCCGGAGGCCTTTGATATTGCCAGCCTCCACATGATGTGCCACAAGTCTGCTCAGACCCTCACTGGCGATGGCAAAAAGAAGGGGGGCCAGAGGGCACCCTTGTCTAATAGATCTTTTAAGATGGATCGCCTTCGAAAGTTTGCCGTTAACGTTAATTTGGGTCGTTGCGTTTCCTAGAAGGGTCGCGATCATCTTGGTGAATTTCTGACTACATCCGAGATCTTGGAGCGACTGCAGAATATAGTCCCATTCTAGCCTGTCGTAGTCCTTGTCAAAGTCGATCTTGAGGAAGACCACATCTTGATTAGACTCATTTGCAAATTGAATACCTTCCCAAATATCCAAAATGGTTTCCAAGATAGACCTGCCTTTGATGAAACCTTTTTGGTCTTCACTAAGCCAAGATCTCAGGTGGCACGAGAGTCTGTTGGCGATGACTTTGGCGATGATCTTGTATCCAGTTTGTAGCATCGTAATAGGCCGCCAGTTCTCGATTCTGTTCTTTTCCCCCTTCTTGTGTATCAACTTGATAATTCCATTGTTTAGACAAGAGGGAAGAGCACCAAACTTTAGTGCTTCTTGCCAAACCATCCGAAGAGGGGTGGCAACCACCAGCTTGAAGGATTTAAAGAACTCGTTAGTGAGTCCGTCGGGTCCCGGGCTTTTACCGAGAGGGAGGGCGTCGATGACCTCAATGATTTCTAAATCAGAGATAGGGGCATGAAGCAGGGAGTGGATGTTGGGTGGTATTCTCCGGGGGGAAACCCTAGAAATGGCAGCCATATAGTCCCTTCTATGGTGGGAGAGGGGGTTCGAGGTTCCCAGGAGTCTCGTGAAGTGCCCTTCGATGATGCCAAAATTATCTTCTTCCGAATTGCATACATTGCCATGTGGGTCTAGCAGTAGGGGGATCGATTCTCTGTTGTGTTTCCTTTTAAGGATACGGCACATCTCTTTGGTAGGTTTGTCGGCTTTGCCAGCCCACCACTCCTTGAAGAATATTTGCAAGTTTTTTCTTTGTATTTCTTCCTCGTATCTCAGCACTGCTCTGATTTTTCGGAGACCTTTCTGGGCTTGGTGTTTTCCTTTGTTCACTTCCTCCTCGAGCCGCTAGAGTCTGTGGTAAAGAGCTTCCCTGCGAGCCCGCCGCACAGTCTCGAGCATCTTCTTAGTTCTGATCATGATCTTACGAGACTTGTCGACCGCACTTCTCCAGCACTTGGCTGGGGCCAAGCCAGAGGCGAACGCCACCTTCCACACATCGGCAATCTCTTGATGGATGGAGGGGAGAGAGAAGGTGGTTGCATTGGCATGGAACCACGGAGCCTTGCGGATCTTGTTGGAAGGTTGAAAAGTGATAACGATCGGGTAGTGATCAGAGATAGTGAGGTCAGTGCGTTGTGTGATGGCAGGGTGGCCCCACTGATGAGTAAGACTCTGAGAGATGTAGCATCTATCTAGTCTAGCTTTCCTCAGGTCCTCGCCCGCTTGGAGATTCAACCAAGAAAAGCCACTCGAGTCTTTGAGTTCAACCAAATCCAAGTGGAGTTTGGTCATGTCCCACGTTTCTTTCTCCCGACTGTCGATGATCCTGCCCTTGCCCATCCATCTGTCCATAGGGTCCTCCACCATGTTGAAGTCTCCACAAATAAGCACGTTGTGAGGAAGCGAGCCTAAGGAAGCCCATGTGTTCAGTCTCTCCAAATCACCGTTAGGGGCGTACAGAGAAACAATAGTAGCACAAAGAGGAGCACCAAAAGAAACGGCAATCCAACGATGACCTACATCTTCAATGGAGTTCTCGAGCTTTTCAAACCAGAGTTGTCTAACATCGATAACCGTTCCTCCAGACCCCCGCTGGTGCTTCGTTGAGATCCACATATGGGCCGAGGAGACCTGTCTGAGCCGCTTCTGGAGGTCTTCTCCGTCAACTTTAATCTCTTGAATACATATGAAGTCTGGGTTTAAGCTAATGTCGCGAAGCCATTGACCAATAATGGTCGCTCTTGAGGGATCGGTTAGCCCTCTAGCATTTAACGAAATAATGATCATTGTCGTAGTAATCCCTCTTTGCGGGAGGGAGCTTTGTCCTTTCTTTTCTTGGGTTCATCTTTCTTTTTCGCTCGGATCGGATCCCGAGTTAGCAGTAGGTTCTTGTGGGGGCTTTTCCACAGTAACTCCATAGGTTGTTTTCCTTTGCGGGATGCCTCCTGCTGGGAAGAAAAGGACACCGTTTTCAGCTCCGTTTCCGGAATAGTCGATCCGATGATGGAGCTTTCACTATCCATGTTATCTTCGTTGCTGGTAGTAAAGCCGTCTTCTTTGCTTGTAGTGTACCCCTCCTGCAAGGTTTCTTTACTGTCAGGGATCTCCTCCACAAGTTGGTTCCCACCTGGGTAGTCAAACTCATTGATTTCCTTTTCTAGATTGCAATACAAGTTGCTGGAGGGGGAAACAGACTTGTTGTGTCGCTCAGAGGTTGCCTTAGGGCTTCTTTTCCTTCTTCTTCTAACTTTGATGAACCCGTCTGCATCAGCTTCTGGATTACGGGGACCCTTGAATTCCTCTTCTTTCGTCGAGTGATTCAAAGCTCCATTGCTGTCTTGAGCATTTTTGGGGGCTTCTTGATTTGGCTTGCTTTTTCGTCTCAAAGGGCAATCTTTGATCCTGTGACCTTGTTGGCCGCAGCGGAAGCACGCGTTGGGAAGGTTTTTGTAGCTGATGTCTTGCTCCCATACATCCCCTTCGCCCAAGTCCAGTTTGATCTTCGATGGGAGTGGCATACTGAGGTCAGCCTCGACACAGATTTGAGGGTGCCACCGGGCGTTGAACGAGTGTCTTGCTCCTTCATAAATGAGACCACCTATGTCCTCGCGCGAGGCCAACGGCTTGCCGATAGGAGAAACAATGTCCCATACGAAGTTGTACAAAAAGTAAGGCAGGTTAGGGAGCTCAACCCAGAGGGGGTACCGAAGCGATTTCGATTTGTCGGGAGTAAAATCAGGGGACCATCTGAATAGGCACAGGGTCGCCCGGCCGAGTTGCCAAGTTCCGACACTAAGGGCTCGAAACACCATATCTTCATTTTCAAAGACTAGCAGCAAGTGGCTCGCCGGTAAGAACTGGCACTTACAAACAACTAGCCCGCGGGGGAACCACTCATTGCGAAGCCACTAACGCACTGTTTCGAGCGGGGGCTTAGGGCCGAACATTTGACCGACGAGGCAAACTTTCTTGAGCTCCTCCTGAGTTGACAAAACTGCGGATCTATTGAGGGAGACCAAGGGGGGTTCAGCACTCTCGAGGGTCCCTTGGGCGGCACAAGAGCCCCCCTCCAACAAAGAGGCAAGGTTAGCGGTCTCCCCGGGGGGAGGGGCCAGATTGCTTCTCACAAGAGAGGGGGACGCCAAATCCATGACAAAAGGGGGACAACCCGAGAAAGGAGAACCTTCTCTAAAACTCTGAGAAGAGAAGCAACTTGAAACGCCCAAACACCCACAATAAAAGCAGCCCTCTAGCTATCCTTTTGGAAACCCACTGGAAACTTGCATTGAAGTGCCTTTTTGGAGCCCACTTACTCGAAGCACTGACTCCCTTTCTCTTTTTTTCTTGTTTCTTTTTACTTCTTTCTTTTAAAGCTTTTTTTAAAACTGGTCACAGCCCAACTGTCCAGAACTCCCTTCGAAAGCTAAAAGCTGCAACTAGACGAGGACAGGAAACTAGGCGATCTAAAGGGGACTAGACGATCGAAAGGGAGCTAGGCGATGGACAGGGCAACTAGGCGGACATGGCAACTAGGCAGGGCAACTTTTCTTGTAACTGACCGCTGAGTCTACTGACTGACAGTTTTGCGACAGTCGCATCTTGAGTGTGTTTCTCATTGATCACATCTTGAATGCGCTTTATGTAGCTTCCGCTTGTCTGTACACGTGCCTCTGTGTACTTCTTTGGGCGCGACCATCGAACCAGGCCTTTCCTTTGGTTTGGTAACTCGACTTAGAACTGCTACCTGAAGCAAGTCGAATTCGGTTCCGTGTCAGTCGGCGGTATTGGAGTCCCGCGACTGATGGTATTGAAGCACACGACGGATGGTTTTCTGACCCTCGCGATGGATGGTATCGGCGCCCACGACTGACGGAATTGCAGCCCGCGAATGGCGGTATTGTACCCTGCGATTGACGGCAATTGGGCCCGCGATTGACGGTTTGGAGCCCCGCGATCGACGGTCCAAGAAGGAACTCAGTCATCCATAGTTCTCAGTCGATCGGCGTAGATCTTGTCAGTCGGCGGCACCAACACACTCAGCAATTGTACCCTGCGATTGACGGCAATTGGGCCCGCGACTGACGGTTTGGAGCCCCGCGATCGACGGTCCAGGAAGGATCTCAGTCATCCATAGTTCTCAGTCGATCGGCGTAGATCTTGTCAGTCGGCGGCACCAACACACTCATCCAGAGTTCTCAGTCCCATCAACTCAAAGTTGGTTTGTCTCTAGGAGGCAAGGATAAATAGTCCATCTCTAGAAAAAAGATATTCATGCATGAACAAAAATTCAAGATCCCACCTCGTTATAGACAAACACATTATGTCATCCGCAAACATTCTAAGCACCATTTCAAACTACCCTCGGGGACGCAACAAACCTTTGATATTTTTGGACTCAACCTCATTTTTAAGAAGGCAATTGAGATCATCCATGGCAATATCAAATAGCAAAGGAGCCAAAGGGAAGCCTTCTTTGATAGACATTTTAATCTGGATGGGTCTCAAAGACCGACATTGATATTAATGGGTGTTGAGGCATTTCATAGTAGAGAAGCCATCATTCTCCAAAGCTTCTTAGGGCCAAATTCAAGGTCCTTATGGGATCGCAAAACGAATTTCCACTCAAGTCTATCATAAGCCTTGTCAAAATTGATCTTGAAAAACACCAAACTCTGGTTAGACTTCTTCGCAAACCGAACACCTTCCCAGATGTCCATGATAGGATAAAAAATGGACCTTGCTTTGATGAAATATTTCTTATCCATTCAGGAAGGTGATTAAAAATACAATTAGTGATGGCCTTGGCAATGACCTTGTATCCCGTTCGCACCATAGTTATTGACCTCCAATTTTCAATTAAGACAAGCAAGGAGGGCTCCGAATCTAAAATCTTCTGTCCAAACAAGACTTAGAGGATACCGAGCAAGACTTTAAAGGCTTTACTAAACCCATTAGTGAGACCATTGGGAACAAGGATCTTATCGGAGGGAAGGCAATTGATAGTGACCTTGATTTCACCCTTGGAAAGTGATTCTTCTAGGCAATAAGCCACGTGAGGTGGGATTGAATTGCTTCTTCTACATATTTCTTTGGTTTTTCTGTCCATTTTGCATGCCCACCACTCTTTAAATAAAATGAAGATCCTCTTTTGTTGGATTTCTTCTCCCTATCTTACTTTACTCCTCATTTTGAGCAAACCTTTTTGAAGATGCAACTCTCCTTTGTTAGCTACTTCTTCAAGCCTTGAGAGCCTTATATAGAGCCTTTCTCTTCTCCCTTTCATTATCCTCTACATCTCTATTTCGGCTTGGCATAGAATAGTTTGAGTTGCCTTCACTAGATTGATCCAGCATTTCATTGATGAGGCAAGATTATGGTAAGCATGAGACCACACCAGGGTAACTTTTCTATGGATGGAAGGTAGCCCAAATATAGATGGCTCGACACGAAACCAAGGAACCTGCTTCGTGACAAAGGGGATTGAAAAGATGCCGTGAAAGGAAAGTGATTAGAGACCACAATGTCCATTCAGAGGGAAATCGCCGAAGAACCAAAGTAGTTAATAATATCATGGGAAACATAGCACCTATCAAGTTTTTATTTATGGATATTGGAGTCTTCCTGAAGGTCAGACCATGAGTATCTTTGGTAGTTCTTATGCTAAGTTTGAGTTCATCTTAATTTTCTTTTTCATCACCATCATCCTAATTTTCTTTTTCATCACCATAAATCAAAAGACCTCTCTTTTCCCATTGATTAGCAACCAATTCAACCATGTTGGAGTTGCCCAAAAGGATAACATTGCACTGAGGAGAATCTAGAGAGTCCCAAAATTTCGCTGGAGAGATAACATTTCACTCAATTTTAGGGGAAATTGCTCGCTTTCATTCAATTTTAGGTGTTTTTATTTAATGGTTTCCTGTTTTTGATAGGGAAGGGTTTCAATCTTAGTATGGTTATGAATAGCTGCCACATGAACTAAAATAATTATGTATCCATAGTTTGTTTCGCTTACATTTTATCATAATTTGACCTTATGAATTTCAAGCCCACTTAAATTAATGAATACACGTGTAGAAAAGAGGAATTCGCAGGAGATATACACATGTATGTGGGTATCTTCAAATTGTGGCCATTTACAAAGTAGCCGACCATAATGACTAATAGGAAATGAAAATGAAGCTTCCTAGTGTAGATAAGGTATTATAAGACCTGTTGAACATCGTAAATACAAGAGAAGAAAAGAAGGATAAGAGAAAAATGGAGAGTAAAGCAGAGCTTTGGGTTTTCAAGTGATATCTCTTTCAAAAAGAGAAATGCTCTTCATAAATGTTTGTCAATTACACTTTTTTTCTTTCACCAACTTCAAATATCTTAACAAATGAGGAGATACAACAAGATAACGGAAGATAGGAGTTCTCAAGGCCTTTCCACCCTGCCATAGGAAAGCCGACAAGGAAACATGAAAAACTACGGGGAAGGGCTAAAGAGCTCTTAATGTTTTCTTTTTGCATCGAAATCCCATGTGAAAAAAGCCCAACATCTTCTGCACTTATCAATCAAACCAACAATCGGTGTCTTCGTTTTCACTTATGGAGAAAGGGCGCCCTTGAAAGTGAATAGGTTGATAGGGTACTCTCTAAAACATATGCACAACAAGGAGGACCATGCTCTGATCACTCTTTTGACTTTCTTAATTTAGAGGAATGGAACAATGATAGAGAGAGAGTGAGAGAGACAGAGACAATGACACAAGATTGAGTTCCATATTCTCTATAGTACCTCCTTGTAGGTCTGTATGAGTGCTTTTTTTTTATTTTTTTTAGAGTACAAAAAAGTTAAAATGTCTAGTGAGTGCGACTTGAATCCAAGCACTCTGCCCCGCTCCATTCAAGATATACTGATAATCAAACAAACACGTTTTCGGCAACAGTCCATATTACTCATAAACAAACATCATTCTTCTCTTTAACTTTAGCATTCTACGGAAAAGACACGGGAATAGGTAAAATTTCCCTACCATGTTTCCATTATCATATGTTTTCATTTATACGCAGTCATTATCATGTGCAGAATATTGACAGTAATAACAATAAAAAAATTTAATAAAAGTAATACCGTGCCTCCGATTTCTAAGAAGAAAAAGCTTATTCCAAAATAAATTTATTATACATTAGATACGCCAGGATCATTAGAGAGAAAAAAAAAAGGCAATTACTTTGTTCGTGTGCAAACATATCGACAGTTTCTCAATAAAATGTTGAACAAGTATTTTATAGGCAAATTTAAGAAAATCTAACTTTCTTCTTAAAGATTTGAAAAGATCAAACGTTCGCATGTGGGGAATACAAATTCTCGCCATTCTTAAAAGGTTTTCGTTTGAAAATAAGAGATATGGAAAAAAAAATTGGTCACGTCAAAAGGTTTTCATCCAAAAATAAGAAATATGGCAAAATAAAATCGATGGTAGGAGAGGGCATGAGACATACGTGAAAGTGAGTGGTGGTAAGGTTTTTGCGTTGAGAGAAGGTTTCACTAAACCCTAGTCTCCTATATGCATAAATTAATTGAAAGTATAAGTGAATAATGCCATATTACCCATGGGACCCCTCCTCTATCCCACAAAAGAACAATTAGATGAGTGCAAAGGCGATTACAATGAAGGATGTCCAAAGGCAGCTAGTTTCAACTAGGTTGATACTCAAACTAAGGACCATCATGATATCCGAGTATTGGGAGGGTTCCAACCACCATCCCCACCTCAAGAAGCGAAGGACCTCACCAATTGGACCAACACACACAGATGATTGATTGGTGGTGAGGTTGAACTATTAGACTTCTAAGCTATTCAGGCAAGAGGGAATATTTGATAGTGTGCGTGCAAATCACCTCCCATCCATTATACCCACTTCTATCCAATCTAGCATCAACATGTGACCATAATACTCATCCCCACCACCCATTAGATACATAAGGATATCCCTTGAGCTATGGACATTGGCTAAACTAGCCCTTTTTCCACACACACACACATGAGATGGTCTTTGTAGATTGAGGTCTCGCACTCTCATCCCCTTCTAAAGAGCAGTGTTTTCAATGATCAATGAGGGAGAGTACTTGCATACCAAGGCTTCTGATTCCCAAGTCAAATATGCAAGTCTGCATGCTACAAGATAATCCTAGATGACCTCAATCCTCTTTGTCTTCTATCAAGTATCCTATGTGGAGAATCATCAATGTGATCAGTTTCGTGCCACTACAAGGAATACGGGCATATAGCGATGGTTAAGGCGATAGAATTTTGTCGCTATAAAATTGCAAAATGCGTCGTAATGAGCGTCGCCAACGGACCGTCGATTAAACGACGAACCAAACCAAGTTTTTTGTGACTTGTGGCGTGACGGGGTCTGTGACGCTCCCGTACAACGTCGCTAACACGACGATTTCAAATAGCGTCGCTTTTTTGGCATTGCATAAGCGATGCTTTTTGGCATCGCAAAAGCGATGCTCAAAACATGTCGCTTATGTGACGCCAACTCGACGCGTAGCATCGCTTACACGATGGTCTGTTGACGGAAAAAAATTAAAATCTTGGAGGCTCTTCGATCGGCATTTTCATGCATCTGATCGAAGAGCTCTCCAATGTTCGCAATTGCGCTGCGCTTAAGAGCTGAAGCAAGTATATGCAGAGTTGTTGTTTTGCCTAAGCTCTTTCTTATTGTCTCCCTCTGTCTCTGTTTCTCTCTTTCTACATCTTTCTGTCTTTGAATTCTCCCTCTCGCTCTCTCTCTTCCTCTCTCTCTCTCTCTCTTCTTTCTCTCTTTATTGCAGGTTATTCAAGAAGCTAACCAAGCAAAAAGTATGGCTAACTATTGTAAGTATAATTTCTATTCTTTGTATATCATTTTAATTGTGTTATTTTCATTAGATAGCATACTCACACTTATTGATATACACTTATACACTTATACATGATGAAGATGCACTTTCACACATATACACATATACACATGCACATACACACACATATATACACACAGATACATGTGCACATACACTTAGACATACAAACATATACACATGCATATGCACAAACATTTCTACAACCACATAAAAAGACTTACATGCATGCATTATTGCATGCATATATATATATATATATATATATATATATATATATATATATATATATATATATATATATATATATATATATATATATATATATATATATATATATATATATATATACACACACACTACAACAGATTGATGGTATACCGAGGTTTTTATCGAGGAAAATGAACACGACTGAATTTTCCGCGATGCCGGTGTAAAGGTCGGTTTGCGCGTCGATACCAAAGGGTCGGTATATATGCCGGTATATGCATCGGTATACGCGTCGGTATAAGCGTCGGTATATGCATCGGTATATGTATCGGTAATACCGACGTACATACGGAGGCTTCTGCTGGAGGTACCGTCGCCTATACCGTCGCCTGCTGGGTGTACGGACGGTTATTCCAATGACACTACTGGGAGTACCATCACGTATACGGACGACCATACCTGCAAATTTTTTTTTGGGCAGAGTGTTTTGTCTTTTGCTACAGTAACATTACCATGATGTTGCTTAACAAAAGACAATACACTCTGCCCAAAAAAAACTGAGTACATGTGATGTGTACTCTAATGACAACCGAAATATGATTTCATGAAACAAAGTATTATTGGACACAAAAGAGATAATCAGAATGAACTATGAACCATGTACAAAAGAAGTTATATATTTCAATAATGAAGCATGTACAAGAGTGTGGCAAACCACTGTCATATATGACACTTTTACAAAATGTGGCAAAGCAATGTATTGCCATATGAAAATCAAATACAAAATATTGGTCTTCCACTGCCATACACATGCAAAGAACGTTCCATATCAACAGTCGATCGTTCCATATCAACAGTCCTGCAACAGAGAACATTAATGGAATGAGATAAATTCACATGAAAATTACAAACAACAAGTAAAAACCAAGTTTATAAATTAATTACCTCATCGCAAATGCTCCCATGAAACTACCGCACTGCGTCCCTCCAAGTCGTGCAATAGTGCAGTCAACCCATGACTATATCCATAAGACTCCTCCGTTCGTGCTGGAGGACAACCCATTGCGAGCTCCTGAAACAAATATAATTTAACACAAATAAATTCAATAAATGAAATGGTACTTACAAACTCATGACGCATCGTGTCATATCCGCCACTGCCCAAATGTGATGGTCTAATCGTATCTAAACATGTGGCTACGACATTTCGCTGCTGGCGATATCGATCAGGAGTCTGATGTTGCTCCTCACGAATCATGTCCCACTCCTCAGCATCTAACCATACTGGCTTTGGTAAGCCTTCTCTGAATGCATCACGTGCCTCGGATCATCGATGGGACATGACCTCATGTGCGGTGTGCAAAATCCACTCTGAACTGACAATAGACTGTCTATCGGCTGGTCGGAAGTCCTGGTAAATTGTCTGTGTGATATAATTCTTCCGATCTTTATCCTGTTCACTCCATTTCAGCATGATGGAGTGTCCAAACTGGATGGATCAAAGCTATTGTATGCATGCACACATTGCTTTGCCAGCCGCATCCATCATTGGAGCTCCATCTCGGATACTCTACACCTTGGAGTCATCATGGTCATGAGCACTCCAAGGTGTACGTGGTGTTCCACGTGGTGTACTGCGTGGCGTACCTACATCTGAGGTACTCATCCTAGGAGTAGAAGCGGGCGACACAATGTCCGTCGCACTGCCTCCACAACAACCGCCTCCTCCGCCTCTAGACCTACCTGTAGATCCACTCCTAAAACCTCCTGCTCCAGAGCGTGACCTCGATCTACGAGACGGGCCAGAACATGTATCGCGTTGAGGTGTCGAATGCACATGTCTACTAGTAGACCCAGTAGGAGATGGCTACAAAGATGGTCGTGGTGGAGTCACAAATCTAGGAGACATATCTCCTACGGGAGTAGCACCACCCGCAGGAGTGACACCGGCAGGAGTGACACCGGCAGGAGTGACACCGGCGGGAGTGACACCGGCGGGAGTGAGGCCAGCGGGAGTGAGGCCGGTAGGAGTAAGGCCGCCAGGAATGAGGCTGGGAGGAGTGCTACCACGAGCGATCCAATACTGTGATGCAGCGGCCATATACGTAGGAGGAACCTGAGAGATGAAATCCAAAACCTTCTCCTCTGTCATGGAATGTGGAGTGACTGGAGGACTGTCTCCCATCGTGCTCTGTAAAAAAGAACTCAAATAATTAGCATGCGATAAGAAAAGTAATATAGAGAATAAACAAAAAGAAAAAAAAAATTAGTACGTGCTATGCTGGTTTCCTCTTGATCATCATCTATTGCTTCGTCTTCTCAAACAATGACCTCTTCTTCAATGACCTCTTCTTCTCGAACAATGATCTCTTCCTCCTCGACTATCGAATGAATCTCTGAGTCCACTAGAGATGGACTCTCTTCTACATCTATGTTATTCAAAAATTTATCTACTACGTGGAGCGACTTGTAAAACAAATAGCCACTCTGGGTCTTTTGAATCTGGTATAAAAACAACTTGCTCACAGTGTTCGGGAAGTACAAATGTATCCCTTTCATCTGTCCATAATCTTGTGGAGTCGATTTGAAGCAAATCGCTCTTATCCCGTCTCACTATAGTGTTCCTTCCAGAGGTGACTACTTTGAACCATTTCACATCAAAAACAAAGTAATCAAACTTTCTGAAAGATAGTTTCAAGATGTCTTGAATCACACCACAATAATCTAACTCGCCTTCTAGAGCATTATCATCTCTTGCACTCGCTCTACTTTTTTGCAAAAAATTCACCATCACTCCACTATCAAAAGTAGACCTATTTTGATCGATTCGTGCGATTCAAAAGTGTCGCCCATGAGACCATAGTGCACCGTATTTAATATACTCCCAATCACATCCTTTTGCGAGTTCTTCTTCTTCTTTAGAGATATCTTCACCTGCTGCCTTTGCTTGTGAAACCGCTGTATCTAGCCATCTGCTCGTTGGAAAAGGTGGGAGAGGTCGAAGATTTTTTGGAAGAGGCAAAAATTGAGTGGAACGATTTCTTCGAAACTGAGCTCTTTCCTTTGCGTTAGTTTCCTTGGCAAGTTCATACCTTTCTAACCACTTTTGCATAGGCTCAGAGTTAACTATGCAAAACTTCATTGCCTTCTCTCTGAAAGCTGCATCCATTTTTCTTTGCAATCCTTTACCTTGTGGTTCATCGCCTACGAGATGAACATCTTCATCATCGCTCCATAAGCGAGGCATTTTGGGATTCGATATACGTAGAAACTCAGTTATGAATACAAGAGATTCTTGTACAAGCCATCCCTCTGCCATGCTACCCTCTGGACATGCTCTCTGTCAAACAAACCCTTTTAATGTCTTCATAAAGCGCTCTAAGAAGAACATCCATCGACTATGGACAATTCCTGCTATTGCAACTTCATCTACTACATGAACCAGTAAATGAAGTTGAATAGTGAGAATACTTGTGGGAAAGTATTTCTCTACCATACAAACAGCCTCGATAGCATTGAGTTTTGCACTCTCTATGCTATCTCTATTTATCTCTTTAGAAGATATCCACCGTACTAAAGAACTAATTTTATAAATGGTTTTTCGTACATCCTCTGAAAGACAATCTCTTAGGGCTACAGGGAGCACAAACTATAAAAACTTGTGCCAATCATGAGACTTGAGTCTTGCAAGATCGGCGTTTCGTGTGAAAGCAGTCTTTAGACACCTCATGCATCTAGTAGGTGTACGAAACTCTGAAATTGTTTTCTTTACTTGTTGCTCTTCCATCCTGCGAAGCACCCAAGGAGCTCTTGGTAACGATACTGTTCCGTTGGGCTTAGTAATTGCCCACAACTCTCGCATACGACCTCGCTCTTCTAAGTCCTCCCTTTGTGCTTTGCTTTCTTTATTTCCGATCAAAGTTTTCCAAAGAATCTCTCTCACATTCTTAAAAATATGCATCGGGTCTACCAAATGATTGATCACCAATTCACTCCAATAAGGGAGTTCATGAAAAATGGACAACCGTTTCATGCCAGCAACTGAATTTTCTGAATCCCACAGTTGTTTCCAATCGCTAGCTTTCATTTGGTGTTGCGCTTGTCGACCAATTTGTCCTTCACGTAAAACATGTCCATCAAGCAAATATCTATGATGTCCTTGATAGATAGTTTTATGTGGTGCTTTGGAATAGCGTGCTTTGAGTCCTGGTCCGCATAAAGGACAAGCATGGTAACTTGAAATCGATAAACCTGAACATTCACCATAACCAGGCCAATCATGCATTGTCCACATAAGTATGCCTTGCACTCGCACGTCTCGTCTTCTTATAGGTTGAGACATGTGACGCACAGTAATCCCATCCCATAAAATGCGCAGTTCTTCCACAAGTGGTGCAAGATATACATCCATGTTTTTTACCTTATACTTATCTGGTACAATAAGAGCTAATAATAAATGACCTTTCTTTGTGGCAAACCATGGTGGGATATTATAATTGACCAAACATACAGGCCTTCTGCTCCATGAAGAACTGCGTAATCCAAATGGATTCACTCCATCCATAGCTAGGCCTAGACGTATGGACCGAGGCTCACTAGCAAACTCTGGCCACTTACTATCTATGTGCTTCCAAGCATTAGAGTCAGTTGGCACTCGCATTACATTATCTGTAGACCTGCTCTTTGTATGCCATGACATTAACTCAGCTATAGATTTGCATCTAAACATGTTCTTAATTCATGGAATGATAGGAAAGTGGTGAAGAAACTTTGCGGGGATTGCTTCGCCTACGTCTTCTCTAAATCTATTTGCTCCACACTTTGGACATACGTGGAGATGCTCATACTCATTCTAAAAGAGAATGCAATCATTCGGAGAAGCATGAATTTTAGTATAATCCATTCCAATGGACTGTAAAAGTTTTTTCGCATCTCCACGTGTTGGAGGCATGTCATTGCCCTCTGGCAAAAATTGATCTTTAAGAAGCCTGCAATAAGCAATTAAAATGATATTAGTAAATGAAGTTATTGTGATACAACAATGAAAGCCAATTTGTTCTCCACTTACCTGAACAATTCAGTGACACTACTATCTGACCATCCATAAATGGATTGCAGATTGAGCATCACGAGTGAAGTACGTAGTACAGATATCTTTGCTCCATTGTAAAGTGGTAAACGAGCTAATCTTCACATGTTTTCATATTCTTCATCAACTTTTGATCGTGGAATTTCTGTTGTGTCCATCTCAACACCTTCTTCACCATCATGATCTTCATCCATCTCATAAAATGCTTCAAGCATCTCTTCCATATGTTCATTCTGTGTAATATTATTAGTGCTTACTTGTACATCTAAGTCCTTTTTTGCTCTCTTTTGTCCACGAGAGGTTAGCGGTGCAATGTCGTTTCGGTCCATCTGCTCACCTGGGGGGACCATGCGAATGATAACGTAGGTTTTCCAGTCGACTCCTATCAAAGGATCCATGCTCTCTAACATGTGCAGTACAAATCCGTCGTTTTCGATAAATTTGATACTTGCACTGTGTGCAAGGACATGCCATTCTCTCTTCAGGATCCAAAGAAGCCATCTGCTACAATATGGACATTTTAGAACATTTGTTTTTTTATTAAACCTAAAAATCTAACTCTTAAAGAATTAAATCTGAAATACTAAACCTAAATACTTAAATACCTAAAAAAAACTTAAAACCCTAGTTTTAAAACCCTAATCTATATAGTTATCCTATTTTATCTATATATTCAAATTTTTTTCCTCTTAATTGAGTTATATGTATGCCTAAATCCTAAAACCCTAATTTTAAAGATCTAGTCCTAAATTATGTATATTTCTATACACATGTGTATATACATGTATATATGTATTATATGTGTATGTGTATGTGTGTATATATGTTATGTAGATGTTAAAACCCTAAAACCCTAATCCAAATGACCTAGACCTAAAACATGTATATATATATGCATGTGTATATATATATGTATATGTATATATATGTGCATATAGATAGGTGTATAAGTATGTGCGTTTGTGTATTGTATATATATTCACTCTATTTAAAATGATTAAATTTAAACCTATTTTTATATATTTAATCATATATATTTCATTTATTTATTTAAAATACTAATTCTTATCATATTTTATTATCTATATAATTATCCTACCTTATATATATATATTATTTATATATTCAGATTTTTTCCTTACATAATCCTATTTTTATATATTTAATTATAAATATTTAATTAATTTTTTTAAAACACTAGTTCTTTTTATATTTATTTATCTATATAATTATCCTATTTTATATATATATTTATTTATATATTCAGATCTTTTCATTACGTAATCATATTTTTATATATTTAATTTTATATATTTAATTAAATTATTTAAAACACGAGTTCTTTTTATATTTATTTATGTATATAATTATCTTGTTTTATATATATATATTTATTTATATATTCAGATTTTTTCCTTACATAATCGTATTTTTATATATTTAATTTTGTATATTTAATTATATATATTTAATTAAATTATTTAAAACACTAGTTCTTTTTATATTTATTTATGTATATAATTATCTTATTTTATATATATATTTATTTATATATTCAGATTTTTCCCTTACGTAATCCTATTTTTATATATTTAATTTTATATATTTAATTATATATATTTAATTAAAACCCTAATCTTAAAATTCTAGATCTAAAATATGTATATTTTTGTATGCATGTGTATCTACATGTATATATGTATTATATGTGTATGTGTATGTGTGTATATATGTTATGTAGGTGTTAAAACCCTAAAACCCTAATTTTAAAGATTTAGACTTAAATCTGAAATACTAAAACCTAAATACTTAACCACCAATAAAAATCTAAACCCCTAATCCTAAAACCCTAATCATATTTTATATATGTTAGTATATGATCAATGTCTACCCCTCATGATTGTATGCACATTTTGTAAGGCCCCCTTTATGAGGAGAAGCCAAGCGTGCATTACCCAATTGATGGGAATCCCAACTTGAATGTTGGATGAAGGTCATATTGGACCATGTAAGATATTATAAGGAAAGGGAGTTATCAGGGTCCCCAATTGTGGGGTCCGGGGCAGCGGTGAGCAACCCCGGCTGGGGGGTCCAAGGGGGTCCTGTCGGAGTCAGAAATCATTTATATTTGTTAGGTCGGTTCAACCAGTCTAAGCCGTGTATGGCAATTACGCGGGCGGTGGCCGCCCACGCTCTACCGCCCATGTATAGCCGTCCATGGCAGGCCACCCATGATCCTATATATACATGACTTCTGCACTACTTAAGACACGGAGTTGAGCCAGCATACCTCTACCTTGTATCTCCCTATCTAGAGTTGTCTAGATCACCATTTAAGCTCTACCTTGAGAGCGCACGGGTGGACAACGCCATCATCTTTGTACTTGCTGCTAGTAGAAAATTGTTGAGATTCTCCTATATCTGTTATCTTCTCTGCTATTGCTCCTGTGTTATATTGCGTAACTATTGTCTTACATGGTATCAGAGCTGTAAGGTTCGAATAGCTTGAGAAGTATCATTATTTTAGCCTACTAGCAGACTAGAATATCAGTAGATTATTCGAGTGATTACGTGATGGCTTCATCATCGAACAGTAGTCTTGGTGCTTCAGCTAATGTTAATGCTGCACCTATTCGAATTCGTCCACCTGCATTCACTGAAGGGAAGCTGGATGGAACCAACTATACACTCTGGAAGTTCAAAATTTCTGCAATTTTGGACTCCTATGAATTACTTGACACTGTCATGGGACCGATGGGATTGGATCCAGAGCCTATACCAGTTGAAGATCCAGCAAATTCAAGATTGATGATTCAGCCAGATCCAGATCTTCTACGAGCTTGGAAGAGGCGGAATGCTGATGCATTATGTGCGATTGTCACTAGTGTAAGTGATTCTGTGCTTACTTTAGTTCAACATACTACTAAAGCACATGAGGCTTGGGGCATATTGGCTCGACAATATGAGACCAAGAACCACACTAGGATACAGAATTTAGAAAATCAGTTGGCAAATGAAAAACATTCTGATTCTGAAAAGGCTGAAGATTTTATCAAACGGATAAAGCATCTTCAAGATCAATTGGCTGCAGTTGGTGTTGTTATAACACAAGAAGAGCTGGCTCGAAGATCTGTACGTGTTCTTCCAGCAAAGTATGATGGATTAGTAACAGCCCTTAACACTCAGGTAAGGCCAACTCCTCTTACATTTGAAGAGTTTTGTGCCATGCTTTTAGAAGAAGAGATGCGGCTGAAGAATCGGCAAAGTACAACTGATGCTGCATTCTCAGCAAATGCAAAAGGTAAAGGCTCTTCAGAGGGATCAAAGAAGAAGCCAAAGAAGAAAAAGTTCACAGGAAGTTGCTTCTATTGTGAAAAGAAAGGCCATGCCATCAAGGATTGCAGAAAGAAGCAAGCTGATGAACGGAATGGGACTGTAAAATCATCATGGAAGAACAAAGAGTCTGCAAACAACACAGAGCTGGAACTTTGGGTAGCTATTGAAGAGGTATGTTCATCTGCTCAAGCTCGTGTTGATGAGCCATGGATTTTAGATAGTGGAGCTTCTCGCCATATGACTAGTAAAAAGGATTGGTATAGTTCCCTAGTGCCTCTGCGGGAATCCATCAATGTAGTGGTGGGAAATGACTCCAAGTGTCCAGCTGAAGGAACTGGAACCATCTCTTTTATCACTTCTCCAGGTGTTGAGAAAAAGTTATCCGATGTTCTCTATGTACCTACACTCAAAAGAAATTTGTTGTCAGTTTCTCCAATAACAGATCGTGGACTCGAAGTTCACTTCAATAAGAGTGGTGTAGAAATCATGGATTCATCAGGTAATGTTGTAGGTAAAGGCATACGACGGGATAACTTGTATGAGTTAAGTGCTTTAACTGCTACAGAAGATAAAGATGTAAGCAGGTTATGGCACCGATGATTTGGGCATCTCGGATTTGCAGTTTTGAAGGAGATGCAACGAACAGGGATGGTTGCTCATATGCTTGCATTTTCAGAGTTGCAGGAACCTTGTGAAGCTTGTATGATGGGCAAGCAACAACGAAAGGCATTTCCAAGAGAGACCAGCAATCGATCTCAAGCTCCTCTACAGTTGGTACATGCTGATCTCTGCGGTAAAATGTCTACACCTGCTTTAGGAGGATCTTTCTACTTCTTGCTGTTAGTCGACGATTATAGTAGAAAGATGTGGGTTTATTTCATTCGAGAGAAGGCTGATGCTTTTGAAAAATTTAAAACGTGGCATAAGTATGTAGAAAATGAATCAGGAAGGAAACTGAAGAAATTTAGAACAGATAGAGGAGGTGAATTCTTGTCAACAGAATTCAACAATTACTGTAAGGAGCATGGTGTGAAAAGGCAACTTACCACAGCTCATACACCCCAACAAAATGGCGTTGAGCGCAGGAACAGGACAGTAGTTGAAATGGCTCGTTGTATGTTGAAGGCTCAAGACATGCCTGATTCATTCTGGGCAGAAGCAGTCAATACAGCAGTCTACATCCTCAATCGAAGCTACACAAAAGCACTGAAGGGGATGACTCCTCAAGAAGCATATTCTGGTAAAAAGCCTTCAGTTTTGCATTTCAGAATTTTTGGTTGTTTCTGTTATGCACATATTCCTGATTCAACAAGATCAAAGTTGGATTCAAAAAGCAAAAAGTGTGTCTTCCTAGGATATAGTGAAGAGTCTAAAGCATACAGGTTATGGGATCCTGAGGCAAGGAAGATTTTTGTCAGCCGAGATGTGGTGTTTGATGAACGACCACACTTAGTAGAAGATAAAGGTAAATCTACTATCTCATCAAGCAGAGAAATATCTCACCTTGTGCCTATCAAAAGACAGGTTAAAGTTGAGGAGGAGGAAACATCTGATGGAGAAATTTCCTCAATAAAAAGCCAACCAGTTGTAGCTGCACAGTGTAAGCCACTACCGAAGTGGGCACAACAGCTCTTTGATGATTTTAATCCACATGTAGATGTACCAGAATTATCATCGGATGGATTACGAAGATCAAACAGAATAGAGGAGCAAAGAAGAGCCTCAGAACACATTGTTAACATGGCTCTAATGGCAGATATCATGGGTTCGATAAAGGAACCTACCACCATTGAAGAAGCCATTGATGATCCAGATTGGAGAGCGGCAATGCAGTCTGAGTATGATAGTATACTCAAAAATGATACATGGGATCTAGTCGACTTGCCGCCAAAGAAGAAGGTAATAGGTACTAAATGGATTTGGAAAGCTAAGTATAAAGCTGATGGAACATTAGAAAAGTATAAGGCACGATTAGTTGCACATGGTTTTTCACAGATTGAAGGATTTGATGTTCAAGAAACTTTTGCACCAACAGCACGCATTACAACTATTCAGACGGTACTTGCAGTAGCTGCACAAAAGTCTTGGCCTATTTTCCAGATGGATGTCAAATCTGCATTTTTGAATGGTCACCTCAAGGAGGAGGTATATGTATCTCAACCACCAGGTTTTGAGGTGCCCAATTCAGAAAATAAAGTTTGCAGGTTGAAGAAAGCTTTGTATGGACTTAAGCAAGCTCCATGAGCTTGGTACCAACGAATAGATCATTTTTTCAAAAATATGGGTTTTGAAAGAAGTACTTCTGATGCTAACTTGTATGTAACGAAAAGGGATAGCAAGCTAGTTGTTGTCATTGTATATGTAGATGATTTGATCATTACAGGAGATCATCAGGAACTCATCAATCAAACTCGGATGAGCTTGGGAACTGAGTTTGAAATGACAGACTTAGGTCTACTCCATTTTTGTCTGGGAATTGAAGTATGGCAAAGGAAGGATGGCATTTTCATCTCACAACAAAAATATTCCAAAGAAATTCTCAAGGCATTTGGAATGATGGACTGCAAACCAACTAGCACACCTATGGAGGTAAATCATAAGCTATCTATGGATGATAACATGCCTGATGTAGATGCTAAGAAGTATAGGAAGCTCATTGGAAGTCTTATTTTTCTGTGCAACACTAGACCAGACATTTGCTATGCTGTTGGAGTGTTAAGCAGGTTTTCCAACAAACCTAAGGAGAGTCACTGGAATGCTGGAATGCGAATTCTAAGGTACATTGCAGGAACCTTGGATTTTGGTATTTTGTATACCACAGGTGATACACTCCAAGGATATTGTGATTTAGATTGGGCTGGAGATTGTGATTCTAGAAAATCAGTTTCTGGATATTGTTTCTCACTTGGTTCAGGAATATTTTCTTGGGTAAGTAGGAAGCAACCAACTCTCGCACTCTCCTCCACTGAAGCAGAGTACAAAGCAGCTTGTTTTGCTTCTTGTGAGGCAGTCTAGTTAAGGAGAATTCTTGCAGATCTAGGCTTTCCATCAAATATGCCAACTGTACTCAAGTGTGATAATCAAAGTTGTATGGCTATTGCAAAGAACCCAGTATTTCATGCTCGCACCAAGCACATAGAAGTACAGTACCATTACATTCGTGAGCTAATTGAAGACGAAATTGTGGAGCTAGAATATTGCCCAACAGAGGCAAATTGTGCTGACATATTCACTAAAGCACTTGGAAGAGACCAGCTCAACAAGCATCTTCAACAGATGGGCATAGGACCGAGACCTACTTGATTTATCATCGGTAAACATTGAGGGGGGTGTTAGTATATGATCAATGTCTACCCCTCATGATTGTATGCACATTTTGTAAGGCCCCCTTTAGGAGGAGAAGCCAAGCGTGCATTACCCAATTGATGGGAATCCCAACTTGAATGTTGGATGAAGGTCATATTGGACCATGTAAGATATTATAAGGAAAGGGAGTTATCAGGGTCCCCAATTGTGGGGTCTGGGGCAGCGGTGAGCAGCCCCAGCTGGAGGGTCCAAGGGGGCCAGCGGGACCCCTGGCTGGGGGGTCCCAGGTGCCAGCGGGCCCCCTGGTGGGGGTCCGGGGGCAACGCCCCCGGCGCGACGGTAAAGGGAATATTCCATGGAATATTCCCTGTCGGAGTCAGAAATCATTTATATTTGTTAGGTCGGTTCAACCAGTCTAAGCCGTGTATGGCAATTACGCGGGCGGTGGCCGCCCACGCTCTACTGCCCATGTATAGCCGTCCATGGCAGGCCACCCATGATCCTATATATACATGACTTCTGCACTACTTAAGACACGGAGTTGAGCCAGCATACCTCTACCTTGTATCTCCCTATCTAGAGTTGTCTAGATCACCATTTAAGCTCTACCTTGAGAGCGCACGGGTGGACAACGCCATCATCTTTGTACTTGCTGCTAGTAGAAAATTGTTGAGATTCTCCTATATCTGTTATCTTCTCTGCTATTGCTCCTGTGTTATATTGCATAACTATTGTCTTACAATATATATATATATTTATTTATATATTCATATTTTTTTCTTATTTTTCTCTATATTTTTCCTTAATATAAATATAATTGAGTTCTATGTATGTCTAAACCCTAAAACCCTAATCTTAAAGATCTAGACCTAAAATATGTATATTTCTGTATACATGTGTATATACATGTATATATTTATTATATGTGCATGTGTATGTGTGCATATATGTTATGTAGGTGTTAAAACCCTAATCTTAAAGATTTAAATCTAAAATATGTATATTTTTGTATGCATCTCTATCTACATGTATGTATGTATTATATGTATATGTGTGTTTGTGTATATATGTTATCTACGTATTAAAACCCTTAAACCCTAATCAGAAAGACTTTGTGGCCAACCATGGTGGGATATTATAATTAATTTTATATATTTAATTAGAATATTTAAAACACTAGTTCTTTTTATATTTATTTATGTATATAATTATCTTATTATATATATATATATTTATTTATTTATATATTCAGATTTTTTCCTTACATAATCGTATTTTATATATTTAATTTTATATATTTAATTATATAT
>CM035409.1:6811611-6839111 GCA_020310875.1 Ceratopteris richardii
TTTATGGTAGAGGATTTGTATGTGCCTCCAAACTCAGAAGTCACTCTTATGTCATTTTGTGGTCCTATATATGGATGGGGAGATCGGCATCAACTTTCATGTTATGTTCAAAGCATGAGTACTTATGGAATATGCTTGAACGCAGCGTCCCTTACTAGTAGAAGGATTTTACATGCAGAAAATGAAAGATTAAATATTGATGGCAGACCTTACACACATGAAAATACAGCAGGTTTAATAAATAGTAGTCGAGGGTTACATAATAGTTCAAGGAGTAATTGCACATTTGAGGAGCGTGAAAATAGTCATGAATCACCATACATGAGTAGAGATATATCAAGATACATAGTTGTCAATGCTATTACTACATTACATGCCGGTGATGAACTATTAGTGAATTATGGATGGCATAGACCTCCAAGAGCACCTTTTAGCTAGAGAGAATAAAAATTTTATATCCATATTTAATAAGTTATATACTTAATTTTATATTTAAAGTTTACTTTTTATTCATTTATGGAAAACTAATGAATTTTATTTATATGTGTAGATTCCAATGTATGATGTTGATGATATTCCTCCACAGCATTCACAATTACCAGTAAGACCTCATTTATCAGAAGCTTCCATGAGGAGGCTACGCAAAACTAATCCTGTGCAATATGCAAAGTTGAAAGATCTATATTCAAAAGACGATAAAGTACAAGATTTGTGTGGCAATGATGAAGATAATGGCATGGCAGATTTTAATGAGGATTGGTATCAAAATAACAGTGAGAGCATTGATAGTTCTAAAAATGAGAAATATCTTCGAGAGGAATGCCTAAAGCATGTATATGAAGGAAGTCGTTTGACACGACTAAGTGCGAGGTTACTTATTCTCAATCTTCAAAATCGTTTTGGATGGAGTAATGTATCTGTTTTCACACTATTAAGGTATAATTTTCAATTTTCTATCTATCTATATATATATATATATATATATATATATATATATATATATATATATATATATACATGCATATATAAACATACACATAATATACATGAATGCATACACACATATAAACATACACACACATATACACACATTTTGAAGGATGGAAAAATAATTTTAAAGGATCGGCGAACAAAAAGTGTCCATTCAATGCAGGTTTTTATACTTACTTTAGATAAGGTAAGAACAAGAACTTGAATTGAATGGACACTTTTTGTCCGTGCATCTTTTAAAACTATTAATGCATCTTTCAAAATATTCGCAAAAAAATTGATTGTTTTGATGGCAGGATACGATTGTTTCTTTTGGAGGATGTGAAGTATGTACCTTCATTGAATGATTTGTCGATTCTATCATATGTTCAGTTTGAAAGTGTGAGAAGTGGATTTATAATTGCTATTCAAAGAATTTGGCACTATTTATAGGCCATACGATGGTGAGCTAGATGAATCGCATGCACAGAGGTTACTCAAGATAGAGCAACCTGATTATAAGGGACTAGTGCCAGCAGGATTCCTGGGGTATGCAGTGAACCTCTTGCATGTCAATGATGAGCATCTGAACTTTAGGATACAAAGTGGAAATCATGGTGGCTTAAGAGGATCACTTTTATACAGCTTGTTCAAAAAACTTTAGTGTTACACTGAAGTTTTTTGAACAAGCTGTATAAAAGTGATCCTCTCAAGCCACCATGATTTCCACTTTGTATCCTAAAGTTCAGATGCTCATCATTGACATGCAAGAGGTTCACTGCATACCCCAGGAATCTTGCTGGCACTAGTCCCTTATAATCAGGTTGCTCTATCTTGAGTAACCTCTGTGCATGCGATTCATCCAGGTCACCATCGTATGGCCTATAAACAATGCCAAATTCTTTGAATAGCAATTATAAGCCCGCTTCTCACACTTTCAAACTGAACATATGATAGAATCGACAAATCATTCAATGAAGGTACATACTTCATATCCTCCAAAAGAAACAATCGTATCCTGCCATCCAAAACAATCAAATTTTTTGCAAATATTTTGAAAGATGCACATAAGCATACACATATATAAAATTATATGCATATATATATATATATATATATATATATATATATATATATATATATATATATATATATATATATATATATATATATATATATATATATATATATATATATATTTATTTACTTTTTTTAATATATCTTTTTTTGATAAACTTACAGGTTATTATCTGAAAAGTTTTTACCAAGTCAGAATATTCCTCCTACCTCACATGATGAAATGAAGAAGATAATCAACAATCTTGGTATATATTATCAATGTATACATGCATGTCCTAATGATTGTACTTTATATAGAGGTGAATATGCAGACTCTTTGACATGTACCAAATGTAAATCTCCTCGATATAAGGGTGAAGAAGGTAAAATCCCAAAAAAGATATTGAAACATTTTCCATTGGTTCCACGGATTAGACATATTTTTCAAAGCCCCGAATTATCAAAGCTTTTGACTTGGGGACATGATCACAAAAGTACTAATGGAATAATCAGAATTCCTCATGATAGTGTTGCTTTTCAGTATATTGATTCTATATGGCTTGAATTTGCACAAAATCCACAGAATCTAAAGTTAGGAGTTGCATTAGATAGGGTTAATCAATTCTCCATGAAATCTAGTAAATGGTCAACATGGCTAGTGCTAGTCATAAACTACAATCTTCTGCCATCTCTTAGCATTAAAAAGGAACATTTAATGCTTTCACTTTTAATCCCAAGCAAAAGACAAGTTAAACATATGAATATATGTCTTGCTCCTCTCATTGACGATCTTCAAGAGTTATGGAGAGGTATTAATGTCATTGATGAATCGAAAAGCATCAATGAAAGACATATTACGGTTCGTGGTATTGTGGCTTGGTCTATTCACAATTTTCCAGGATATGGTGTTTGTTCAGGTATTGATGTAATTTTTTTTTCAATATGCATGTAAATAAATATGATTTAATCTAATTATATTTTTATCATTTTCAATACAAGAATATCTACTAAGGGTTATAAAGCTTGTCCATATTGTGGTGATTGGTTGAGATCAATCTATAGTAAGAATCTCAACAAAAATATTTATCTTCGACATCGACGATTCTTGCCTGATGATCATCCATTAAGATCTAAAAGAGAAGCCATACACTTTAATGGAAAGCTTGAAACAGGTGAGTGTCCAAAACCTATGACGCCTATGGATTGGTATAAAAAATGGGCAGATGGACCTCTGATAGATCCAGAATCAGAAAGTGATGATTCAGATAATGAGTATGTGAAGAGAGGTAAAGGAAAATTGGCACTCGCAGAGAAGATATCAATATGGTATTCTTTGGAGTATTGGAAAGAGTTAAAAGTATGTCATCTTCTTGATCCTATGCATATATTCAAAAATATTGGTTATTCACTATGGCAGCATCTTTCTTGGAATAAAAGATACCACAACATCAATGAATGATTTGAAAGATCAAAAATCCAAACCAAAGTTATGGCCAGTTTTTGAAGACATCGACAAGAAATGACTTATGCACTTGTTCCTTGGTTACTTACAACAAAAGAGATACAAACTATCGACAATAGAATTCAATTGATTAAGACTCCTACAGGATATGGAGCATCTTTTCAAAACATGTTTACTATGGATGATAAGAGCTTATTTGGGTTAAAGACCCATGACTGACATAACTTTTTGAAACATATTTTACCTTTGGTTATCGATGGATGTACAACGAAAGGAGTACGAGATGTGATCTATCATCTTGGATCACATATTTGGTAATTGTGATACTTTTATATTTAATATGTATGAATATTGGATATCTTTTATTTTTTAATTAACTTCTTTATAAGTGTTTTTATGATATTTA
Organism: Ceratopteris richardii; assembly: GCA_020310875.1. Taxonomy (NCBI): domain Eukaryota; kingdom Viridiplantae; phylum Streptophyta; class Polypodiopsida; order Polypodiales; family Pteridaceae; genus Ceratopteris; species Ceratopteris richardii. The sequence goes on from CM035409.1 coordinate 6,815,508, forward strand.
TAGGTGGATTACATCCAAAGAGATTGACAAAAACTCGATCCCACAGAAAAAACGTGAATGCAAAGAGCTACTATGTTTGATGGAGAAGAACTTCCTACTTCATTTTTTGATATTCAGGTTCATTTATTAGTCCATCTTGTAGATGAAATAGAGATTGCAGGTGTTGTCAACACTCGATGGATGTTTTTGGTCGAGCGATTTATGGGAATATTAAAAGGTTATGTGCGACAAAGAGCGAAACCAGAAGGATCCATGGCAAAGGATTGGATGCCTGAAGAGTGCATGTATTACGTTAGTGAGTACCTTGAAAGAGTTCATGAAGAAGCTCCACATGCATGGACCAACGAGTCTTCTTCAAAAATAACAGATGAGGTATTATCAGGTAAGGGAGTTCCATTCTTATTTACATTTCAAGAAAAAAATGATGCTTCTACTTTTGTAGTATATAATAGCAAATGCATACAAGCATTCCTTAGCGAGTATGAGGAACTTCAAAATCTCCGAAGTAAAAGGCGGAAAAACAAAAGATATAGATGTAATCTCGATAATAATGAGATTACATATATATCTTCTTTCACGGATTGGCTATATAGTCGTTTGCAATGTGCCAATGCAAATAATGAAGAAATCTCAGATGAGCAAAGAGAGTTAATGATAGGTTGTGGACGAAAGGTAATTTTATTAAAATAATATTTTATTTTTTTCATATATGTATGTTAGTTTCTATTTACTAATTGAATTTATTTTGCAGGCTCGAATGTTCACTAATATGTGGGCTTTTGGACAACATATTAGAATCAAAGCCATTGATTCTTTACGTAAAACAGAGGATTCTAGTATTGTTGCTTCTTTCAAGCAACTATTACGTGCTAGCTCAAAAGACACGAACCTTATAGATAGCAAGCTTGGTTACATAGGAACTATTGTTGGTATCTACGAAATTTCATTTCGTACATTCAAACAGGTAGAAAAAATTTTATATTTTTTATGCTAGAGTTCATTATTTTTTAAAGCACCTAATAATGGGCTTTTGTTGTTATATATTTTGATAGGTCATTTTTAAGTTTGACCGATTTCGAGTCGAGTATAAAGGTAGTAATTCCACATTAAGAAAGGAATTATCTGGGTTTTGGGCAATTGATTCTTCCAAGGTAATGCGATCTACTAAAGAACCATATATTCTTCCTAGGCATATTGAACATGCATTTTCTTATAAAAACCCAGATGCTCATCCTTGGTGGCAAGTCATTCATGTGCAACCTAGCGGTAGGTCATTGTTTGAACAGTTTATTGTTAGAGAGATCAAAGAAAGTCCTCTTGATGATTCAGCATCAGATACTGATACATCAACATCTTAAATAGAAATTAGAATCATTATACATGATAATGATACTAATCTTTTTGATGAAGAGGATAATTCTCTACATGTTGATTCTACTGATGAGGAAGAGGAATTACCAGAAATAGATATTAATCCATCAATAGATGATGTGATTCATGAGAACATAGATTTAACAATAGAAGAAATAAATGAAATCAATAAGGATAATGAAGATGAGACTATATTGATGCCTTACCAAAATGATGGCAATAATGAAAACATATGAGTAGATTAGATAGTAAACTCTACTCTAGTTATCGATCAATAACTTGAAGCTTCTGAATGGATATCAGATAATAGATTTTTTTATTAACTTGAATAATGATGAATCCTACTAGAGAGATGAAATCATGTTCTTTTAAGTTAGAACATGGAGCTCGGGGTAATGCCTAATTATTTTATATATCGCTTTATCTTCGAGGAGCAAATTTTTATCATGCATGTATACATATGTGTGTCTATTCATGTGTATTATATGTATACATATGTTAGTATGCATATATATGTATTTCATGGATATGTATGTGCTTGCATGTGTGTGATATATGTATACATGTGTTAAATATGCATATGTGTATATATACATATGCATTTATGTAAAATATTCATGTATTCATGTAATATATGCAAGTGTTTATAATTGTGTACATCTGTATATGTATATGTGTCTATGTGTAAATATGTACATGTAAATATGTATGCATGTATATATATGTTTATGTGTGCATGTAGGCATGTATATGTGATGTGTACATGTATATATGTATATATGTCTATGTGTAAACGTGTACATGTAAATATGTATGCATGTATATATATATATATATATTTATGTGTGGATTTAGGCATGTATGTGTGATGCATAATATATCTACTCCATTTTATATTTATGTATGTGTATCTACATGATATGTATATATCTTTATATATATTATGATCCTCGTTGATTCGAGTAGCTATATATAGAGGCATAAGGTTGGGAGGAGAGACATCTCTCTAGTAGGACGTCGGAGGAATAGATGCAATGTGTACATATTCTTCAAACATATGGCTAAAAGGTTGAATTAGAGTTTTTAAATTAGGGGTTTTAAAACCCTAATATCGAAATTAGTGTTTTCAATTTAGGATTTTTGAAATAGGATTTATTTATTTATTTATGTGTATGGATGTGTTGTGTATGTATGTGTATCTATATGTGCATATGCATGTGTTGTGTGTGTATATATGCATGTGTATATGTATATATGCATGTAAATATGATTATATGACTCTATGTGTGTGTACATATGATTATGCATGTGTATGTGTATGTGAGTATGTGTACGTGTATGTGAGTATGTGTATGTGTCTATGTGTATTCATTATATCTGTGTAACTGCATGCATGTGTATGTGTGTGTAAAAATGTGCATGTATGTGTGTGTATGTATAAATGTGCATGTATGTGTATATGTGTGTAAATGTGCATGTATGATGTATATGTGTGTGTATGCCTATATTTGTACCTCTAGTCTCACTCTTCTCTCTCTCTCTCTATCTATCTATCTATCTCTCTCTCTCTTGCATATACATACATACATGCATAAACACACATACTCATATCCACATATATATACAAAAAGCAGTGCATATCGTGCATTATCGCGACGATGAGCCATAAGTGTCCGCATCTCGTTTAGACACCACTTAAGCGACCATCCTGTCCCAAACTTTGTCTCAAGTGAACTAAGTACGTATTTTTTATCCCTCTCATCATGCTCACTACAAAAATAAAAAAAATAATGTAAATAAAACATAAGATATTTATTTCAATTTATATGTAAAATTTCTACTTACTTCCACGGTAAGTGGACAAGGCACAAGTAAGAGTCGCATAGTGCCCGCATTCTTCTCCTGAACACCAATCCAATCCCTATGTACACAATGTTCCCCTCTAGCTCTATATCGCACTCTAGTCCTAAGGTGCCTATGCATGTCTTCATAGGCAACTCTACTCTACTATCACGATTTGGAGGTGGTATAGGTGTCTTGAAAATAGATAGATAAAAATAAATAAAAATATGTGTTATAATATCATTAAAAAAGTTTATGAAAAAAAAAGCATACCTATGAGCGGATAGCTCTCTTCCTACATGTGGAGCTGCAGAAGAGCCTTCCTCTGATCGCTAGGTAAGCATCTGGATCGTATAGTCCAGCTCCTCATCAGACATCTCTAAGTAATCACACATGATGGCTCCTAGAGTATCAGACAGAACTCTTGCTCTCATAAGACTTTTTATGAGTGAGTTTCACCTTTCTCTCTCTACTAGGATCCATAATACCTAACATATAAAACAAAATGGTTAGAAATCAATATATATACGTGTACATATGTATGTGTGTATGCATTAAGTATGTGTATGTATGCATGTGTGTGTGTATGTATGTGCGTGTATGTATGTGTGTATGCATGTGTATGTGTGTGTATGCAACATTATGTGTGTATGTGTGTGTGAATGTGTGTGTGAATGTGTGTGTGTCTATGTGTATGTGTGTGCATCTATGAGTGTGTATGTGTTTATGTGTCTATGTGTGTATGTGTATGCATGTATGTATGCATATGTGTATGTATGTGTGTGTATGCATTATGTATGCATATATTTGTGTATGCATTATGTAAGTGTATGTATGCATGTATGTATGTATGTATGCATATGCATATGCATTACATGTATGTGTATGTGTGAGTATCTCTCTCTATGTGTGTGTGTATGCATATATGTGTGTGTATGTGTGTATGTGTGTATGTGTGTGTATATGTGTTTGTATCTGTGTATGCATGTGTATGTGTGTGTATGCATCATTATGTGTGTATGTGTGTTTTTATGTGTGTGTGTGTGTGTGTCTCTATGTGTATGTGTGTGTGTCTATGAGTGTGTATGTGTTTATGTGTATGTATGTATCTATGTGTGTGTATGTGTCCATGTGTGTATGTGTCTATGTGTGTATGTGTATGCATGTATGTATGCATATGTGTGTGTATGCATCATTATGTGTGTATGTGTCTATGTATGTATGTTTTTGTGTGTGTATATGTGTGTGTATGTGTATGTCTCTATGTGTATGTGTCGCTATGCATCTATGAGTGTGTATGTGTTTATGTGTGTGTATGTGTCTATGTGTGTGTATGTGTCTATGTGTGTATGTGTATGCATGTATGTATGCATATGTGTGTATGTGTGTGTATGCATTATGTATGCATATGTGTGTGTATGCATTATGTATGCATTATGTATGCATATGTGTGTGTATGCATTATGTATGTGTATGTAAGCATGTGCATTATGTATGCATGTAAGTATGTATGTATGCATATGCATTATGTATGCATGTATGTGTATGTGTGTGTATGTCTCTCTATGTGTGTGTATGCATATATGTGTGTGTATGTGTGTATGTGTGTGTATATGTGTCTGTATGTGTGTATGCACGTGTATGTGTGTATGCATCATTATGTGTGTATGTGTCTATGTGTGTATGTGTGTGTATATGTGTGTGTATGTGTGTGTATGTGTGTGTATCTATGAGTGTGTATATGTTTATGTGTGTGTGTGTGTCTATGTGTGTATGTGTCTATGTGTCTATGTGTGTGTATGTGTCTATGCATGTGTATTATGTATGCATGTAAGTATGTATGTATGAATATGCATATGCATTATGTATGCATATGTATACATGTATGTGTATATGTGGGTATGTCTCTCTATGTGTGTGTATGCATATATGTGTGTGTATGTGTGTGTATATGTGTCTCTATGTGTGTATGCATGTGTATGTGGGTGTATGCATCATTATGTGTGTATGTGTCTATGTGTGTATGTGTTTGTGTATATGTGTGTGTATGTGTGTGTGTGTGTCTATGTGTATGTGTGTGTATCTATGAGTGTGTATGTGTTTATGTGTGTGTATGTGTCTATGTGTGTATGTGTATGCATGTATGTATGCATATGTATGTGTATGCATGTGTATGTGTGTGTATGCATCATTATCTGTGTATGTGTCTATGTGTGTATGTGTGTGTATATGTGTGTTTGTATGTGTGTGTGTCTATGTGTATGTGTCGCTACGTGTCTATGAGTGTGTATGTGTTTATGTGTGTGTATGTGTCTATGTGTGTGTATGTGTCTATGTGTGTATGTGTATGCATGTATGTATGCATAGGTGTGTGTATGCATTATGTATGCATAGTGTGTGTATGCATTATGTATGTGTATGTATGCATGTAAGTATGTATGTATGCATATGCATATGCATTATGTATGCATATGTATGCATGTATGTGTATGTGTGTGTATGTCTCTCTATGTGTGTGTGTATGCATATATGTGTGTGTATGTGTGTATGTGTGTATGTGTGTATGTGTGTATGTGTGTGTGTAGATGTGTGTGTATGTGTGTATGCATGTGTATGTGTGTGAATGCATCATTATGTGTGTATGTGTCTATATGTGTATGTGTGTGTATATGTGCATGTATGTGTGTGCACGTCTATGTGTATGTGTGTGTGTCTATGAGTGTGTATGTGTTTATGTGTGTGTATGTGTCTATGTGTGTGTATGTGTGTATGTGTGTTTATGCATTATGTATACATATGTGTACGCATGTTGCATATGTGTGTGTATGTGTGTTTATGCATTATGTATGCATATGTGTGTGTATGCATTATGTATGTATATGTATGCATGTGCATTATGTATGCATATGCATTATGTATGTGTATGTATGCATGTGCATTATGTATGCATATGTGTGTGTATGCATGTAAGTATGTATGTATGTACGCATATGCATATGCATTATGTATGCATATGTATGCATGCATGTGTATGTGTGTGCATGTCTCTCTATGTGTGTGTGTGTATGTGTGTATGTGTGTGTATGTGTGTGTGTATGTTTGTGTGTGTATGTGTGCGTATGTGTGTGTATATGTATGTGTATATGTGTGTGCATGTGTATGCATTATGTGTGCATGTGTGTATGCAACATTATGTGTGTATGTGTGTGTATTTGTCTGTATTTGTGTGTATGTGTGTGTGTGTCTATGTGTATGTGTGTGTGTGTCTATGTGTGTATATGTGTGTGTATGCATATGTATGTGTGTGTAAATGTGTGTGTGTGTGCACATACCTTGCTTCAACGAGATACGTCTCTCTCTCTCTATGTGTGTATATGTGTGTGTATGCATATGTATGTGTGTGTAAGTGTGTGTGTGTGTGCACATACCTTGCTTCAACGAGATACATCTCTCTCTCTCTCTCTCTCTCTCTCTCTCTCTCTCTCTCTCTCTCTCTCTCTCTCTCCCTCTCTCTCCCTCCCCTTGTCTCTTCTTGCTCTCGCGTCCAAATTTGTGCCGGGAGAAATCGAATTTTCTTTTTTACATTCTAGAGCGTCGCATATGCGACACTGTCCAGTTTGCCAACATCGTAAATAACATCGCTAGTTAGCGACGGTATTTGCGACGTACTAATTTAGCGTCGCATAAGCAATGCAGATTTCGCTTATGCGACGAATGCCCGTAAAAAGAAAATCCAAAAATAGCACCGTCGCTTATGCAATGCTAGCGTCGCATAAGCGACAGTGCTCGTTTTTTTTTTCAATTCAGGGGCGTCACTACGCCCCCTATCTCTTGTAGTGTGCAAAAAAAACAATAGCCTCTATCAGAATATGCTCCCTAATAGTACACTTTACAATTCAACTAACATGAAACATTAGATGGACCCTATGATTTGGAAGAAGCTCTAATTGGTATGCAAAATCACTAAGTTTGTCAACTATCTTCAAAGGTCTACAAAACCTTTGTGAAAGCATTGTTCACTTGCTTGTGGATAATGAAGTTCATCTTGTTAGCACTTGAAGAAAAATTATATTCCGTTCCTCAAGAAAACTAGGAGATCTCTTCTTGTTAGCATATTCTTTAACTTTGTATGTTGATTGGTGCATCTTGGCTCTAGCTATTTCTAACTTTGTTTGGACGGTTTTTAAGAACTCCATGGCACAAGGACATTTCTTTCACATTCTTATGGTACTGAAAGCAGTGTGATTCACGCCATAGAGCATCTCGAAAGGAGACATCCTTATGAGCTAAAATGTCATATCTAAACTTTAGTAGTACAAAATAACTATCCGAATTTCTCTAACTCTCAGATACATATGTCCTCAACACCTCATTTGCAATTTGGCCTTATTGTCCTGACCATATGTCTATTGATGCTCATCACTACTCATTTTTTATGAAAATTTAAGCTTCTTAAGAGAAAACTTCCAAAATTTTCCTATGAATCTAACATCCCTATCAAGAAGTATGGATGTCAGTATTGTAATCTAAAGACATGCTAGATAAATATCTCCTTTACCCATGGAACTTATATTGTCTCCTATGTGGGTATGAAATAAGACACCTTTTTCAATCTATCTACCATTACTAGGATAGTGTCCCACTTCCTTTGGGTCCACAATAAACCCATTATGACTTCAATGGATATACTATCTCGTTTATGTTTTGGAATCTCTAAAGGATGAAGTAGACCTAGTCAGAGGACCCTGTCTTCCTTTTTGACCTGATTCATAAAGTACTATTGAGCATATGTGTAGATATTTCTAGCTAATATAGGCCAACAAAATGTTCTTGTGACTAGCTATATGGTCTGGTCAACACCCATAACGAAATTCATGGTTGTCATGCATGACTTTTCTTCTTAAATATTGAGAATCTCATATGCAAACCTTCACTTTTTATTTAACCATTCCAATATCCATTGAAAAGTTAGAATGTCGACTTGACTTGTTTACTTTAATCAGGGAAGAAGTATATGTAGCTACCACAATTCCTATAATAGAGCCATCAATGATGGTTCTAATAATCTATAGCAAAGGTGGAACTACGAATGCTTGGGTGTATGGTGATCTATGTATATTTCAAATTCTACACCATAAATTTTAAAAACTAATAAAGTTTATGATCTAAGTGTCTAACCGATTCGGACATATTTGAATCTGGACAATTTTTTATCATTTAATGTTTAGTCAAAGATCTCCATAGTAGAATTAAGTAAAGGTTCATATAACAAAAGCACTTGGAAAAGAGCAGCTCAATAGGCATCTTCAAGAAATGGGCATATGACCAAGACCTACTTGATATATCATTTGGTAAACATTCAAGGGGGTCTTAGTATATGATCAACGTCTACCCCTCATGATTGCATGTACTAATGCACATTTTATAAGGTCTCCATTATGAGGAGAAGCCAAACATGCATTACCCAATTGATTCCGAATCCCAACGTGCATGTTGGATGAAGGTAAAAATGGAGCATGTAAGGTAGTGTAAGGAAAGGGAGTTACCAGGGTCCCCAATTATGGGGTCCGTGATGGTAAAAGGAATATTCCATGGAATATTCTCTATCAAAGTCAGAAATCATTTATACTTGTTAGGGTTGTTGAACTGACCTAAGTCATCTATGGGGACTATGCAAGCGGTGGCCGCCCACATTGTACCACCCATGTATAGCCATCCATGAAAGGCCACCCATTAACATATATATATATATATATATATATATATATATATATATATATATATATATATATATATATATATATATATATATATATATATATATATATATATATATATATATATATATACATGACCTCTACACTACCCCACCTACCGAATCGAGTCAGCATGCCTCTACCTTGTAACTCCCTATCCAGAGTTGTCTAGATCATCATTTAAGCTCTAGCTTGAGAGCACACGAGTGGACAACGTCATCATCTTTGTACTTGATGTTAGTAGAAAATTGTGGAGAATCGACTTTATATATTATCTTCTCTACTATTGCTCCTGTGTTATATTGCATAATTATTGTCTTACATTCAAAAGTGTGTGGTCTTTCCATATAAAATCAAACATTCCATTCTTCAAAATGGTTGATTATCCATAATGGACTTTGGACTAGTACTAAGATTTTAGGGTTGGGATGAGTGATGGCAAGTGCAAGAATTTTCGTGTGATTTGAGATCTTAGGCATATTTTCATCTCCTATGGATCTGCTATGAAGTTTTACTATATTATTGAAAGGATGTGAATCTCAAATCGCCCCTTATCAACTCGGTAAGCAAAGAAATTCTACTTGGCGTTTGCCACACATTGGAGAGAGATCTTTGACATCTATGGAGAAGTCAGATTCTTTGGGTTATTAGGAAACCCTGCAATCAAATGGTCTTTGGAAATGGCACCAGAAAGTATTTGGTCTCTTAAAACAGCCCTTCCTAAGCAAGCCCCATATCTTTGTTGTTGAAAAAGCTTCCTCCTTTTAAATGGAGAGAGTCTCTCCTTGAGATTTGAATGGCGTATTTTGTGCAACTACTCTCGTGGCTCCATTTGTAATCTCCTCTTTGTAATATATTCTCTTTTCCTGTTCTGCTAACCAAAAAAAAAAAATTAAGGGAATAAATGAGTAGAATCTTAGTCCGGAAAGCATTCCCCGTTCTTTCTCTACAAAGGTTGAAGAGTTTCTATCGTGTTCTTACTTATGGCGTTTTTATTTGTAAATTAACATTTTAGATATCATTTCACTTGCAAAATCCAAAATCTTTCTTATTGATCTAATATATCTACCGTTTATTGGTTGGATTATGTACCTGCTTTTATCTCATTTTTCTTTCTCCTCCAAGTCAATTATGATCAGCTTTTCTGTGGGATAGCCCCACCATATTTCTCATTTTTCTTGGATTACCATGCACGTCTCTTGTGCAAATCATGGTTCCTTTCCACACCAACACTACATCTTCATCTAATTCCAGTTTCTCGGTTTCAGTTTAAATTCACCCAAAGGTGGAAATCCTCATGAAAATATATTTATTATGTCAAGCATGTTGTGTTGTCTAAAGACTCATGTGCATTTTACCTATCAGATACACATTTGTGACCTCAATTTCCCTGTTTTAGTTCTCTGTTTTGATCACTTTTATTCATTTATGTACACAGAATGTCTCTGGTTAAATTTTACTGAGATATAGTCGATTTTCTCACCTATCATGAGGCTAATAAAAAAATAAATATTATTTCAGCTGTTAGGTGATGTATATAAAAATTGATGAGTTATAGCATCATGGTCTTTGTGCTTTCGAATGGCATATTCCATACATAGATTTCTTCTCATTTCCAAAGCATTCAATTTCATGAGAAGTTTTATAGAAGAACCCCATCTTATGCAATGCACTTCATCATATTACTCCTATGTTATATAGAAATGGTGTATGTGCCTTCAAGTGAATGATTGCTGACCTTTATACGATCTGCATAACCCGATCTCGCATGGCCATTAATCGAAGATTCTTTTCGTCAGCACGGAAGTAGTTGAAATGTCTTTTTGGTGGAGTTCAAACGTAAAGAGAGCACGGACCACAAGTCTTATAGTTTATGGGCATATGATGCATAAACGACTTTTGTGCTCCCGTCTCTACACATGTTTGATCCAAGAACTTTGCAAAGATTCATTGGTACCTACCTTGTTTTATTATAGCATATCACTGAAATTCTCATTCATATATATATATATATATATATATATATATATATATATATATATATATATATATATATATATATATATATATATATATATATATATATGTATATATATGTGTGTGTGTGTGTACGCGTGCGCGCATGTGCGTGTTTCGTGGACATGAAACGTAAAGAGAGCATGGACCACAAGTCTTTCTCCTACATAACAAATGTTTTTATAGTTTTTGAAAATATGATGCGTACGGGAGAGGATGCCTAAACGACCTTTTTGACCTCGTCTCTATATATGATTTAACACCCCCCCCCACACACACACACACACATATATATATATATATATATATATATATATATATATATATATATATATATATATATATAATCAAATAACTTTGCAATGATGCAAATATCCCTTTGTTCTATTATAGAATATAAGTGAAATTCTCCTACACACACACCACGCGCACACACACTCTCACTCTTTCTTTGCCATTCTCTTTGTCTTTTTCTCTTTCTTTGCCTTTCTCTTTTTCTCTTTCTCTTTCTCTCTCTCTCTCTCTCTCTCTCTCTCTCTTTCACTTCTCTACCAAGAAATGGTGCATCTAACCCAAGAACTCCAAATTTCAAAGACCTAGAAGAGATTAAATGCAGCCTCCATAATGACAGAAATGGTGCACCTTTCTCAAGAAATCCACAATGAAACATTTGGGAGATGCATTTTACAGCTCTGTTGGGAGGGTTTTCATAGTGTCGGAAAAAAAGAAGGTGAAAAACATAAAGCTAAGAATTCCTTAAAATAATTCGTATGTTAGATACTCTCACAACGCTTCATTCATCTCTTCAACTTGTTTTTATAGGATGCTACCATTCTGATATATTATGATGTAAAATTTGGAAAGCAATCGGAAAATGCTTGTAATGCTTTTGAGGACCCTAATTGTATTAGACATTCATACATAACGGTATTATTCTCCTTTGCTAAGCACGGCTAGTAAAATAAAGTATCAAGTATGTCCAATGATTGGTGTGCTTAAGTATTGCTAGTATGGAAGGAGAGAGAAAAGACATATTCAAATCTCTCTTAAGAGTCTTTCTTTAGTTTTAGATATTGTCTCCTTGACTCTCTCAGAGACTAAATATTATGATGGTACTATCACACAACACAAAATCTCTCTCTCTCTCTCTCTCTCTCAATTAGAACGATACTTAACTAGTCCAATACTTCATTCATTAACACAAACAATCTGGTTTCCACCATATGATATCTGTCTGCGATTCTCAGCCTATATATGCAATTAATCTATGTAGCCACAATCAGTTCTGCTTGGTTTATACGTTAAAAGGTTGTTGCAGTTATTTTCTTCTCGGGATTCATTTACAGAAGTACCATCCGATAGGAAATACTTGGCGCACTCAAAGGACTTAAATCCAAAGTTATCTAAGCTTGTTCTTTAGAGTGGGAAGGTTGCTATGATTGAGAGGCTTCAAAAAAAATTGAAGGAATTTTTTCTTCCATCATAGGATATGTTGTGTCTAGGCTGGTAGTAGATCAAATCTCTTCATGGCATGCAGTTTTCTAAAAACTTCTTCATCCACTAAGTAGCCTTCAGTCGGCATGCTTAAATGCAGCCTATTGAGCCTTCTATAGAGAGAGATTCACAACATGAGTATCCACTTGATCTTGATGTTGATACTCCAAGGTCAAGGTAAGGTCTAATTTTTGTGCATTCAAGCTCTGAATTTCTTGTTTTAAATGTTCAAATTGAGGTTGGAGGTCAAATGTGATTGTCTACATATTCTAAGCCATTTAGCATTAGTATTGTGCATCAAATTTGGTAGTAACAACTCTATGAATGACAAAATGATAGCACGAAAATAGACTTCAATCTAATAGTGTGGTCATCATGACCCCCAATCTGCTTGTGGAGACATACATTCATCCAATTGTTTATTGAAGTTAGCCCTTAATTCCTTTAGGAAATATTGTGATTCCTTTAAGTCATTATGGAGCTGCTTGATTGCATTATGTAGTGACATATTCCATCTGACATGATCATCATAAAGATATTTCATAACATCATGATCATCTTGAAGAAAATGTCTGAATCCATTGTGACTAACTAGGCTTGCTCCCCATAACACAAACAAGTAATCAACATTAACCAACTCCTACGAAGTGAAAGGGATGTATGGCTGTTCAACAAAGAAGAGGTCACTAGATTGAAGGGAGGTGGCTTGGGAGGGAGGGGATTCGACAATATAGGGAGCAAGCCAAGGGTGGGTACAATTGGTCAAAGGAAGGTCCAAGGGATGAGGAGATGGGGCTAGCGGAAGAGGTGGCATTGCTGAATGGGGAGGTGGAGAGGGAGTTTTCAATGCAAGGGATCATAGGGAAGGAAATATTGCTGGAGGATACATGTTTGGTGATGAGGGAGCAGTAATAGCAATGCCTTAAGCTCAACCTAGAAGGTTACATCTTTGCTTGTTCCAAGTTGAGACACCTTACATGTGCTCCCAAGTCCATACAGCATCGCTAACACGATGGTTTTAAATAGCATCGCATCAGCGATGCTTTGTTACGTTGCATAAGCGACACTTTTGGCATCGCATAAGCGACGCTTTTGGCGTCGCATAAGCGACACTCAAAACATGTCGCTTATGCGATGCCAACTCGACACGTAGCATCGCTTACACGAGGGTCTGTTGACAGAAAAAAATTAAAAGGTTGGAGGCTCTTCAATCGGCATTTTCACGCATCTGATCGAAGAGCTCTCGAATGTTCGCAATTGCACTGCGCTTACGAGCTGAAGCAAGTATATGCAGAATTGTTGTTTTTCCTAAGCTCTCTCTTATTGTCTCCCTCTGTCTCTGTTTCTCTCTTTCTACATATTTCTCTCTTTGAATTCTCTCTCTCTCTCTCTCTCTCTCTCTTCTTTCTCTCTTTATTGCAGGTTATTCAAGAAGCTAACCCAGCAAAAAGTATGGCTAACTATTGTAAGTACAATTTCTATTCTTTGTATATCATTTGAATTCTGTTATTTTCATTAGATAGCATGCTCACACTTATTGATATGCACTTATACACTTATACATGATGAAGATGCACTTTCACACATATACACATATACGCATGCACATACACACACATATATACACACAGATACATGTGCACATACACTTAGACATACACACATAACACATGCATATGCACAAACATTTCTACAACCACATAAAAAGACTTATATGCAGGCATTATTGCATATACATATATATATACACATACACACATTAACATATATGCAAATACATGTATATGCACATCCACATGCATGCACATGGATGCAAATGGAAATGCCTTCACATACACATGCATGTGGAATACATATACACATGCATATACATACATTATACACATATATACACATATATATGCACATATGTACACACACATATACACATGCCCACACACATGCACATACCTACATATACACATATGCATGCACATACACACATATACACATAGAGTTACACATATACATGCACATACATATACACACTTAAACACATGCACATGCACATACTCATACACACATATACAATTACACATGCACATGCACATACATACATATACACACAAATACACATGCACATACATACAAATACACACACATACATATACACTAAGGTACACACATATGAATGAATTATATAATTAAAGTATTAAAACACATATACACATGCACACACACATGCACATACCTACATATACACATATACATGCACATACGCACATATACACATAGAGTTACACATATACATGCACATACATATACACACACATACACATGCACATGCACATACTCATACACACATATACACTTACACATGCACATGCACATACATACATATACACACACATACACATGCACATACATACATATACACACACATACATATACACTTAGGTACACACATATGAATGAATTATATAATTAAAGTATTAAAACACATATACACATGCACATACACATGCACATACCTACATATACACATATACATGCACATACACACATATACACATAGAGTTACACATATACATGCACATACATATACACACACATACACATGCACATACACATACTCATACACACATATACACTTACACATGCACATGCACATACATACATATACACACACATACACATGCACATACATACATATACACACATATACATATACACTTAGGTACACACATATGAATGAATTATATAATTAAAGTATTAAAACACATGCTTAATATAAACAATAATACCAATGAATAGCACAAAACACTGCATTACTTAATACCATACACACAATTCAAAACATAACTGAAATGAAAAATATATAGTTTATATATATATATATATATATATATATATATATATATATATATATATATATATATATATATATATATATATATATATATATATATATATATATATATATATATATATATATATATATCAATGTAAATACATATAATCCAATGTCATAATCAACTAAAATCCTAATCATCATGATCATCATCATCAGCAATATCATGATCACCTTGTGATGATCGAGATCGTCCCTCCTGTGTCTGTCTCTCCACCTCATCCATATCTGTCTCTTCATAATACTCCTATATTACATATAACAAACATAAATAAATAAAACAATCGAACCATTCATAAAAATAAAATAATTATATAAAATTTAATAATACTCACAAAGGCATCAGGATGATCTTGCATATACTCGCTCAAACGCCGATATCCAAAATGTGTAGCATACTCGATCTCATGTTTCGTAGGATCTCAGCCATAATCCTTCCGCTGCATTCAAACAAATAAAAAAGATTAGTTGCTTGCATTTTAACTAAAATAAAAAATATACTCACAATAACACATATACTTACAAATGTAGCTACAAAATCATTATGGCCCATTTGGCCTAGGTGCGAGGTGTGGCCCGACTCCACTCTCTTCTTTGCAGCAGCCTGTTTATTTAAGAAAAAAAATACATAAATTAAATGTAAAAAATTACTAATTTTTTTCCACCATACAATATCTCCTATTAATTTAATCTCAAATAGAACAAAAAATCAGAATACATACACATATATACACACACATACACATACACATGCACATACACATACCCACATACACATATACATGCAAACATATATGCATACATATATGTATACATATACACATATACATACATATAACATAAACACACATATACATATCCACATATATACGTACACACACATGCATGCATATACACTCATTCATACAAAATACATGCATTTATCCCACAATAATGTGTAGTTGTGTATATGTGAATATGTGTGTATGTGTAAATGTGTACATGTGAATATGTGTGAGGTTTCTAGAAATCCTCTACCTCCTGGTTTAGAGACTGAAACGGCTGGAGATTATCCATTGCCAGCTCGTGATCATTCTTTAGTACAAACATATGATAGAAGAAGATATGGAGGATGGAATAGAGGACCACTTCCTTTAGATGGAGAGGTTTTCAACTTTTGGGGTAATCCCTATATGATTGCTCCATCCACTATTACTAATGTTGATCGTGGTCTCTTTATTGTAGAGGATTTGTATGTGCCTCCGAACTCTGAAGTCACTCTTATGTCATTTTGTGGTCCTATATATGGATGGGGAGATTGACATTGACTTTCACGTTATGTTCAAAGCATGAGTACTTATGGAATATGCTTGAATACAGCATCCCTTACTAGTAGAAGGATTTTACATGTAGAAAATGAAAGATTATATATTGATGGAAGACCTTACACACATGGAAATATAGCATGTTTAATAAATAGTAGTCGAGGGTTACATAATAGTTCAAGGACTAATTGCACATTTGAGGAGCATGAAAATAGTCATGAATCACCATACATGAGTAGAGATTTATCAAGATACATAGTTGTCAATGCTACTACTACATTACATGCCGGTGATGAACTATTAGAGAATTATGGATGGCGTAGACCTCCAAGAGCACCTTTTAGCTATAGAGAATACAAATTTTCTATCCATATTTAATAAGTCATATACTTAAATTTATATTTAAAGTTTACTTTTTTATTCATTTATTGAATACTAATGAATTTTATTTATATGTGTAGATTCCAACGTATGATGTTGATGATATTCCTCCACAACATTCACAATTACCAGTAAGACCTCATTTATCAGAAGTTTCCATGAGGAGGCTACGCAAAAGTAATCCTATGCAATATGCAAAGTTGAAAGATTGATATTCAAAAGACGATAAAGTACAAGATTTGTGTAACAATGACGAAGATGATGGCATGGCAGATTTTATTGAGGATTGGTATCAAAATGAAAGTGAGAGCATTGATATTTCTAAAAATGAGAAATATCTTCGAGAGAAATGTCTAAAGCATGCCATACAATGGTGACCTGGATGAATCGCACGCACAGAGGTTACTCAAGACAGAGCAATCTTATTATAATGGACTAGTGCCAGTATGATTCCTAGGGTATGCAGTAAACCTCTTGCATGTCAATGATGAGCATCTGAACTTTAGGATACAAAGTGGAAATCATGATGGCTTGAGAGGATCACTTTTATACAGCTTGTTCAAAGAACTTCAGTGTCATAAACGTGAAGTTCTTTAACAAGCTGTATAAAAGTAATCCTCTCAAGCCACCATGATTTCCACTTTGTATCCTAAAGTTCAGATGCTCATCATTGACATGCAAGAGGTTTACTGCATACCCCATGAATCTTGTTGGCACTAGTCCATTATAATCAGTTTGCTCTGTCGTGAGTAATGTCTGTGCATGTAATTCATCCAGGTGACCATCGTATGGCCTATAAACAGTGCCAAATTCTTTGAATAGCAATTATAAACCCACTTCTCACACTTTCAAACTGAACATATGATAGAATCGACGAATCATTCAATCAAGGTACATACTTCATATCCTCCAAAACAAACAATCGTATCCTGCCATCCAAAACAATCGAATTTTTCACAAACATTTTGAAAGATATTGCACATAAGCATACACATATATAAAATTATATGCATATATATATGTATATTTATTTATTTACTTTTTTTAATATATCTTTTTAATAAACTTACAAGTTATTATTTGAAAAGTTTTTACCAAGTCAGAATATTCCTCCTACCTCACATGATGAAATGAAGAAGATAATCAACAATCTTGGTATAGATTATCAATGTATACATGCATGTCCTAACGATTGTATTTTATATAGAGGTGAATATGCAGAATCTTTGACATGTCGCAAATGTCAATCCCCTCGATATAAGGGCGAATAAGGTAAAATCCCAAAAAAGGTATTGAGACATTTTCCATTGGCTCCACGGATTAGACATATGTTTCAAAGCCCCGAATTATCAAAGATTTTGACTTGGGGACATGATCACAAAAGTACTGATGGAATAATCAGAATTCCTCATGATAGTGTTGCTTTTCAGCATATTGATTCTACATGGCCTGAATTTGCACAAAATCCACAGAATCTAAAGTTAGGAGTTGCATTAGATGGGGTTAATCCATTCGCCATGAAATCCAATAAATGGTCAACATGGCCAGTGGTAGTCATAAACTACATTCTTCCGCCATATCTTAGCATTAAAAAGGAACATTTAATGCTTTCACTTTTAATCCCAGGCAAAAGACAAGTTAAAGATATGAATATATATCTTGCTCCTCTCATTGACGATCTCCAAGAGTTATGGAGATGTATTAATGTCATTGATGTATCAAAAATCATCAATGAGAGACATCTTACCGTTCGTGGTATTGTGGCTTGGACTATTCATGATTTTCCAGGATATGGTGTTTGTTCAAGTATTGATGTAATTTTTTTATTCAGTATGCATGTAAATAAATATGATTTAATCTAATTATATTTTTATCATTTTCATGATGCAAGAATATCTACTAAGGGTTATAAAGCTTGTCCATATTATGGTGATTGGTTGAGATCAATCTATAATAAGAATCTCAACAAAAATATTTATCTTCGAACATCGATGATTCTTGCCTGATGATCATCCATTAAGATCTAAAAGAGAAGCGATACATTTTAATGGAAAGCTTGAAACAGGTGAGTGTCCAAAACCTATGACACCTATGGATTGGTATAAAAAATGGACAGGTGGACCTCTGATAGATCCAGAATCAGAAATCTTCAGTGATGATTCAGATAATGAGTATGTGAAGAGAGGTAAAGGAAAATTGGCACTCGTAGAGAAATATCAATATGGTATTCTTTGGAGTATTGGTAAGAGTTAAAAGTATGTCATCTTCTTGATCCTATGCATATATTCAAAAATATTGGTTATTCACTATGGCAACATCTTCTTGGACTAAAAGATACCACAACATCAAGGAATAATTTGAAAGATAAAAAATCCAAACCAAAGTTATGGCTAGTTTTTGATAGACATCAACAAGAAACGACTTATGCACTTGCT
This sequence comes from Ceratopteris richardii, assembly GCA_020310875.1. Classification (NCBI taxonomy): domain Eukaryota; kingdom Viridiplantae; phylum Streptophyta; class Polypodiopsida; order Polypodiales; family Pteridaceae; genus Ceratopteris; species Ceratopteris richardii. The sequence continues at coordinate 6,834,997 of CM035409.1, forward strand.
CCTTGGGTACTTACAACAAAAGAGATACAGACTATCAACAATAGAATTCAATTGATTAAGACTCCTACAAGATATGGAGCATCTTTTCAAAACATGTTTACTATGGATGATAAGAGCTTATATGGGTTAAAGACCCATGATTGGCATAACTTTTTGAAACATATTTTACCTTTGGTTATCGATGGATGTACAACGAAAGGAGTACGAGATGTGATCTATCGTCTTGGATCACTTATAAGGTAATTCAGATACTTTTATATTTAATATGTATCAATATTGGATATCTTTTATTTTTTAATTAACTTCTTTATAATTTTTTTTATGATATGTATAGGTGGATTACATTCAAAGAGATTGACAAAAACTCGATCCCACAAAAAAAACGTGAATGCAAAGAGCTACTATGTTTGATGGAGAAAGAAATTCCTACTTCATTTTTTGATATTCAGGTTCATTTATTAGTCCATCTTGTAGATGAAATAGAGATTGCAGGTGTTGTCAACACTCGATGGATGTTTTGGGTCGAGCGATTTATGGGAATATTAAAAGGTTATGTGCGACAAAGAGCAAAACCAGAAGGATCCATGGCAAAGGGTTGGATGCTTGAAGAGTGCATGTATTACGTTATTGAGTACCTTGAAAGAGTTCATGAAGAAGCTCCATGTGCATGGACCAATGAGTCTTCTTCAAAAATAACAGATGAGGTATTATGAGGTAAGGGAGTTCCATTCTTATTTACATTTCAAAAAAAAAATGATGTTTCTACTTTTGTAGCATATAATAGTGAATGCATACAAGCATTCCTTAGTGAGTACGAGGAACTTCAAAATCTCCGAAGTAAAAGGCGAAAAAACAAAAGATATAGACGTAATCTCGATAATAATGAGATTACAGATATATCTTCTTTCACGGATTGGCTATATAGTCATTTGCAACGTGCCAATGCAAATAATGAAGAAATCTCAGATGAGCAAAGAGAGTTAATGATAGGTTGTGAACAAAAGGTAATTTTATTAAAATAATATTTTATTTTTTTCATATATGTATGTTAGTTTCTATTTACTAATTGAATTTATTTTGCAGGCTCAAATGTTCACTAATATGTGGGCTTTTGGACAACATATTAGAATCAAAGCCATTGATTCTTTACGTAAAACAAAGGATTCTAGTATTGTTGTTTCTTTCAAGCAACTATCACGTGCTAGCTCAAAAGACACGAACCTTATAGATAGCGAACTTGGTTACGTAGGAACTATTGTTGGTATCTACGAAATTTTATTTCGGACATTCAAACAGGTAGAAAAAACTTTATATTTTTTATGATAGAGTTAGTTATTTTTTTAAGCACCTAATAATGGGTTTTTGTTGTTATATATTTTGATAGGTCATTTTGAGGGTTGACTAGTTTTGAGCCATGTATAAAGGTAGTAATTCCACATTAAGAAAGGAATTATCTGGGTTATGGGCAATTGATTCTTCCAAGGTAATGCGATCTACTAAAGAACCATATAATCTTCCTAGGCATATTGAACAAGCATTTCCTTATAAAAACCCAGATGCTCATCCTTGGTGGCAAGTCATTCATGTGCAACCTAGAGGTAGGTCATTGTTGGAACAGTTTATTGTTAGAGAGATCGAAGAAAGTCCTCTTGATGATTCAGCATTAGATACTGATACATCAACATCTGAAATAGAAATTAGAATAATTATACGTGATAATGATACTAATCTTTTTGATGAAGAGGATAATTCTCTACATGCTGATCCTACTGATGTGGAAGAGGAATCACCAGAAATAGATATAAATCCATCAATAGCTGATGTGATTCATGAGAACATAGATTTAACAATAGAAGAAATAAATGAAATCAATAAGGATAATGAATATGAGACTATATTGATGTCTTACCAAAATGATGGCAATAATGAAAACATATGAGCAGATTAGATAGTAAATTCTACTCTAGTTATTGATCAATAACTTGAAGCTTCTGAATGGATATCACATAATAGATTTTTTTTATTAACTTGAATAACGATGAATCCTACTAGAGAGATGAAATCATGTTCTTTTAAGTTAGAACATTAATCTCGGGGTATGCCTTAATATTTTATATATAGCTTTATCTTTGAGGAGCAAATTTTTATCATGTATGTATGCATATGTGTGTGTATTCATGTGTATAATATGTATACATATGTTAGTATGCATATATATGTATTTCATGTATATGTATGTGTTTGCATGTGTGTGATATATGTATACATGTGTTAAATATGCATATGTGTATATATGCATATGCATTTATGTAAAATATTCATGTATTCATGTAATATATGCAAGTGTTTATAATTTTGTACATGTATATATGTATATGTGTCTATGTGTAAATATGTACATGTAAATATGTATGCATATATATATATATATATATATATATATATATATATATATATATATATATATATATATATATATATATATATATATATATATATATATATATATATATATATATATGTTTATGTGTGCATGTAGGCATGTATATGTGATGTGTACATGTATATATGTATATATGTCTATGTGTAAATGTGTACATATAAATATGTATGCATGTATATATATAATTATGTGTGCATCTAGGCATGTATGTGTGATGCATAATATATCTACTCCATTTTATATTTATGTATGTGTATCTACATGATGTGTATATATATTATGATCCTCGTTGATTCGAGTAGCTATATATAGAGGCATAAGGTTGGGAGGAGAGACATCTCTCTAGTAGTACGTCGGAGGAATAGATGCAATGTGTACATATACTTCAAACATATGGCTAAAAGGTTGAATTATAGTTTTTAAATTAGGGGTTTTAAAACCCTAATTTCAAAATTAGTGTTTTCAATTTAGGATTTTTCAAATTGGATTTATTTATTTATTTATTTATTTATGTGTATGCATGTGTTGTGTATGTATGTGTATCTATATGTGCATATGCATGTGTTGTGTGTGTGTATATATGCATGCATATATGTATATATGCATGTAAATATGATTATATGAGTCTATGTGTGTGTACATATGATTATGCATGTGTATGTGTATGTGAGTATGTGTACGTGTATGTCAGTATGTGTATGTGTCTATGTGTATTCATTATATGTGTGTAACTGCATGCATGTCTATGTGTGTGTAAAAATGTGCATGTATGTGTGTGTATGTATAAATGTGCATGTATGTGTATATGTGTGTAAATGTGCATGTATGATGTACATGTGTGTGTATGCATGTATTTATACCTCTAGTCTCACTCTTCTCTCTCTCTCTCTCATATACATACATACATGCATAAACACGCATACTCATATCCACATATATATACATAAAAGTAGTGCATACCATGCATTATCGCGACGATGAGCCATAAGTGTCCGCATCTCTTTTAGACACCACTTAAGCGACCATCCTGTCCCAAACTTTGTCTCAAGTGAACCAAGTACGTATTTTTTATCCCTCTCATCATGCTCACTACAAAAATAAAAAAAATAATGTAAATAAAACATAAGATATTTATTTCAATTTATATGTTAAATTTTTACTTACTTTCACGGTAAGTGGACAAGGCACATGAAAGAGTCGCATAGTGCCCGCATTCTTCTCTTGAACTCCAATCCATTCCCTATGTACACAATGTTCCCCTCTGGCTCTATATCACGCTCTAGTCCTACGGTGCCTATGCATGTCCTCATAGGCAACTCTGCTTTGCTATCATGATCTGGAGGTGGTATAGGTGTCCTGAAAATAGATAGATAAAAATAAATAAAAATATGCGTTATAATATCATTATTAAAGTTTATGAAAAAAAAAACATACCTATGAGCAGATAGTTGTCTTCCTGCATGTGGAGCTGTAGAAGAGCCCTCTTTGATTGCTGGGCTGGATCATATAGTCAAGCTCCTCATCAGACATCTCTGAGTAATCACGCATGATGGCCCCTAGAGTATCAGACGGAACTCTTGCTCTCATAAGACTTTTTATGAGAGTGAGTTTCGCCTTTCTCTCTCTACTAGGATCCATAATACCTAACATATAAAACAAAATGGTTAGAAAT
>CM035409.1:6844111-6869111 GCA_020310875.1 Ceratopteris richardii
TTGCCATATTCAAGGCCAAGACACTAAAATAATGCATCAATGTATTTTATTTCACACAAATCTATTCCCCATCAACTTGCATAAAATGAATGCCCAAATAATGATGCAAATGCCCCAAATCTGACATCTCCAAAGAGGCATGCAAATTAGCTTGAAATTCAGCAATATGCTTGTCATTAGGACCAATGAGTCAAAGGTGAAACATACACAACAACGATTAGAAGTACATCATTTTCATGCATATAATAATGTGCTCTCAGTTGGACCGTTCTCAATACCCTCTACTAGCAAGTAGGCTTGTATCTTTTCATACCAAGCATGTGGTGCTTGCTTCAAACCATGATTTTGTGCCCTTTCTTCTCAAAATCATGGGGCTGAAAAACATACTCTTATTCATGAAAGTCACTGTTCAAAAATGCCTTTCTAATGTCCAAATAATGTACATTGCAACCATGATGAGCTTCAAGTGTAAAACTTCTATAAATAGTGCTCATTCGGCATGTGCGAGGAAAGGTCTTATCAAAATCAATGCCTCTCTCTTGAGCATAAACTTTGGCAATAAGCCTTTCCTTATACATGTCAATTGTTCCATTAGGCTTAGGTTTCAGCTTGTATCCCCATTTAGTGCCACTAGCCTTTTCTCTTAAAGGCCAATCACATAAAGATCAAGTATCATTCTTGATAATAGCATCATATATTGATTTCATAACAACCATCCAATTTTTTGAATTTTCTACTTCATCAAAAGAAACTCATACTCATCACGAAGACCAGAGACAGCCCACTCCATAGCAATCTAATGCAAATAAAGCACTATGAGAGCTTGAATGGGTACAATATGACAAAGGTGCATCTTTTTTCTATGTCTCAAAGTGCGGGTTAGACATTTAAGCATAGTTTAGCCTCTTCTATGTGTGCCCTCACATCAACAAATGCATCATGTAAATATACATAAGAAAAGGAATGATATGCATTATCATTTGGAACCTGTAGAGGCTAAGAATCACGTCATTTGGAGGAGCACTTGATTTTCCTCTAAAAAAGATGCAACAAAGTTTCCTACATATACTTGAATCCAACTTATGTCTCCTTGGTGTATGGACGTAATGGTTGAATTTCATCTTCCACAAAAACAACATCACAACTAACCATAATTTGTTTTGTTTGTGGATGATATAGATGATAGCCTTTGCTTTCTAAACCTTGCCCAACAAAAATACATTTCACTGCTTTATCATCTATTTTTTGATGTTGTTCATCTATTTTTTGATGTTGTTGCTCAAACATTAATGGATATGCGAGACAAGCAAAGATAGAGAGGAGCAAGAGATGATTTGTGACCATGCAAAGCCTCATAACGAGCGATCGATTGCAATGGTTTGGTGGGACACTATTAAGTACATATGCTGCACACATAATAGCAAGACGTTTTTTTGGTAAACCTTGGCTTTTCACCAAAGGCATTAGGTCTTGAACATAAGAAATTATCATATATTTGCAACCAAACCTGCTTAATTTTTTTTCCTTTGGCAAGATTGCCTTGCTCTAGGCTCGCAAACATGTGTATTTATGCTCACTTGATCCGGCTCATTTTCTCACAATAGATTGCTTCCTTCGGAAGGTTCGTTGACTCACCCAAGCATTCATATACTCTTGCAAACACTCACTCCCACATAGACACTTACACATGTGTAGAGAGAGTCACTTGCGCATAGTCCTTTAGCATAAAGTCATAGAGGTACTCTCACATACACAAACAATTGTAAACACTCCTAGTTGCACTCACACTTTTGCTCGCACTCAGTCTTTCAGCATGATAGACAACAATATTGCATAATCACTTTCAAAAACATGAGAATTTAGCAGTTTACCCTCATCAACGAGTCTTACATTTGAACAATCGTTGAGTACACTAGGATATGTCACGTTGTTAGGCTTCACAACTTCACCTTGCATCTTCTCGAATGTTCTTTAAGCTTTTGTGCAATGCCCGTGATTTACATATCCAAGTATCATAGTACTCCATGCCACCATATCTCTTCTCACTAAGTTTTCAAAAATTGTATTTGCATCCTCACAATTCCCACATGTCGTGTACATATGAATGAGTACATTAAAAATGTGTGCTTGAGCTTCTACGCCACTCTCGATTATGAAATGATGTATCAGTATTCCCCTTTCAACATCAGATTTACATGGGTATGCTTTCACAACCATTGCATAAATGACACCATCTAGACACATGCCCTTGTGTTGCATCTGCTCAAGACAATACATAATTTTGATGTTATCCCCCTTTGGTCCATGCCTCCATATTGAATTGTAGTTCTATCACTACCCTCCAACATCTCTCCTCGCAAAACACTACCATCATACAATTGTTTTTGCAAAATAGAAGCCTGTTAGTGCATTAAAAAGAAAAAGCTTTTTAATAGGCTAACAACCATACACCTTGCCATTTCCATTACAAACATGTTCTTTCTTTAAGCAACTAAATTTTGTTAAGGTGTATATGGCACCATAGAGTGATATTGTATCCCATGTTCAGCCAGAATTCCATTCAAATCAGAAGAGATGTATTCCCTACCTCCATCAGAATGGAGGGTGCCTTTACACGTTGATACATTTTCAGCCATAACCAAGAACCGTTTAAGGCACATAAATACATTTGAATTTTATTTCAATGGATACACCCATGCATGATTGGAGAAATCAACAATAAAATTCAACAAGTATAGTTAGTTCGCAAATGGTGTCTACATAGGACCATAGACATCATCATGAACAAGCTGTAATTTATGAGCAGCTCAAACTAAACCATCCTTTGGGAAGGAGTATTGCTTCGTTTTTCCCCTTGATAGACATGTTTACAAGGTGTCTCAAGTTTGGGAGATTTGGGAGATGTATTTTACAGCTGTGTTGGCAGGGTTTTCATAGTGTCGGAAAAAAATAAGGTGAAAAACATAAAGCTAAGAATTCCTTAAAATAATTCGTATGTTAGATACTCTCACAACGCATCATTAATCTCTTCAACTTGTTTTTATAGGATGCTACCATTCTGATATATTATGATGTAAAATTTGGAAAGAAATGGGAAAATGCTTGTAATGCTTTTGATAACCCTAATTGTATAAGACATTCATACATAACGCTATTATTCTCCTTTGCTAAGTACGGCTAGTAAAATAAAGTATCAAGTATGTCCAATCAATAGTGTGCTTAAGTATTGCTAGTATGGAAGGAGAGAGAAAAGACATATTCAAACCTCTCTTAAGGGCTTTCTTTAGTTTTAGATATTGTCTCCTTGACTCTCTCAGAGACTCAATATTATGATGGTATTATCACACAACACAAAATCAATCTCTCTGGTTCCTTTTGGCCATGGATGTGGCTTCACCCTCTTTCGTCAAAAGTAATCGGGCCCCTCCCCCCAGGGAGACCGATATCCTGGCCGCTCTGCTGGAGGGGGGGTCGTGTGCCGCCCCTGGGGCTTCCGAAAGTTTTGAATCCCCCATTGTTTCCCTCAGTAGACCCGCAGTTCTGTCGGCTCAGGAGGAGCTCAAGAAAGTTTGCCTCGTTGGCCAAGTGTTTGGCCCTAGGCCCCCGCTCGAAACTGTGCGACAATGGCTGCGAAAAGAGTGGTTCCCTCGAGGACTAATTGTTAGCAAATGTCAGTTCTTACCAGCGAACCACATGCTGCTAGTCTTTGAAAATGAAGAGATGGCGTTCCAAGCCCTGAGCGTGGGCACCTGGCAGTTCGGTCGGGCGACCCTGTGCCTATTCAGATGGTCCCCGGACTTTACTCCCGACAAATCGAAGTCGCTTCGGTACCCTCTCTGGGTTGAGCTCCCTAACCTTCCTTACTTCTTGTACAACTTCGTGTGGGACATTGTCTCTCCTATTGGCAAGCCGCTGGCTTCACGCGAAGACGTTGGTGGTCTCATCTATGAAGGTGCAAGACACTCGTTCAATGCTAGGTGGCACCCCCAAATCTGTGTCGAGGCCGACCTCAGTTCGCCGCTTCCTTCAATGATCAAAGTGGACATGGGCGAAGGAGATGTATGGGAGCAGGACATCAGCTACAAAAACCTTCCCAACGCGTGCTTTCGTTGTGGCCAGCAAGGCCACAGGATTAAAGATTGCCCTCTCAGGCAAAAAAACAAGCGCTTTCAAGAAGCCGCCAAAACTGCTCAAGACAACAATGGCGATCTGACCCACTCAACCAAGGAAGGGGAAGGCAAGGGCCTCCTGAAGCCACAAGCTGATGCTGATGGCTTTACTGAAGTTAGAAGAAGAAGGAAAAGAAGCCCTAGGGCCAACGGTGAGAGAAACAACCTGCCACATACCCCCTATAGCAACTTGTATTGCAATCTAGAAAAGGAGATCAATGAGTTTGACTACCCAGGTGGGAAGCTACCTGAGGCAGACATCTACGACAAAGCCCTAGAGATCCCCGACAATAAAGAAACCCCCCAGGAGGGCTACACTACAAGCAAAGAAGATGGTTTCACCACTAGTAACGAAGACAACATGGATAGTGAAAGTTCCATCATTGGATCGACGATCCCGGAAACGGTGCCGAGCACGGGGCCCAAGTCTCCACAGCAAGGGGCGTCCCGCAAAGGAAAACAGCCCATGGAGTTACCCTGGAAAAGCCCCCACAAGAACAGATTTCTAAGTCCGGAACAGATCCCAGCGAAAAAGAAAGAGGAAGCCAAGAGAAGAAAGGACAAAGCTCCCTCCCGCAAAGAGGGATCAATACAAAAATGATTGTCATCTCGCTAAATGCTAGAGGGCTAACCGACCCCTCAAGAGCGACCATCATTGGTCAATGGCTTCGCGACATTAGCTTAAACCCAGACTTTATATGCATTCAAGAGATTAAAATTGACGGAGAAGACCTCCAGAAACGGCTCAGGCAGGTCTCCTCGGCCCATGTGTGGATCCCAACGAAACACCCGCGGGGGTCTGGTGGAACTGCTATCGGTGTTAAACAACTCTGGTTTGAAAAGCTTGAGAACGTCATTGAAGATGTAAGTCACCGTTGGATCGCTGTTTCTTTTGGAGCTCCTCTTTGTGCTACTATGGTTTCTTTGTACGCCCCTAACGGGGATTTGGAGAGACGGAACACTTGGGCCTCCTTAGACTCGCTTCCCCACAACGTGCTCATATGTGGTGATTTCAACATGGTGGAGGACCCTATGGACAGATGGATGGGCAAGGGCAGGGTCATCGACAGTCGGGAGAAAGAAACGTGGGACATGACCAAACTTCACTTGGATTTGGTTGAATACAAAGACTTTAATGGCTTTTCTTGGTCGAATCTCCAAGCGGGCAAGGACCTGAGGAAAGCTAGACTCGACAGATGCTACATTTCTTAGAGTTTTACCCATCAGTGGGGCCATCCTACCATCACGCAACGCACTGACCTCACTATCTCTGATCACTACCCGATCGTTATCACTTTTCAACCTTCCAACAAGATCCGCAAGGCTCCGTGGTTCCATGCCAACGCTTCCACCTTCTCTCTCCCCTCCGTCCATCAAGAAATTGCCGATGTGTGGAAGGTGGCGTTCGCCTCTGGCCTGGCCCCAGCCAAGTGTTGGAGAAATGCGGTCGACAAGTCTCGTAAGATCATGATCAGAACTAAGAAGATGCTCGAGACTGTGCGGCGGGCTCGCAGGGTAGCTCTCTACCACAGACTCTGGCGGCTCGAGGAGGAAGTGAACAAAGGAAAACACCAAGCCCAGAAAGGTCTCCGAAAAATCAGAGCAGCGTTGAGATACGAGGAAGAAATACAAAGGAAAAACTTGCAAATCTTCTTCAAGGAGTGGTGGCTGGCAAAGCCGACAAACCCACCAAAGAGATGTGCCGTATCCTTAAAAGGAAACACAACAGAGATTCGATCCCCCTACTGCTAGATCCTCTTGGCAATGTATGCAATTTAGAAGAAGATAATTTTGGCATCATCGAAGGGCATTTCACGAGACTCCTGGGAACCGCGAACCCCCTCTCCCACCATAGAAGGGACTGTATGGCTGCCATTTCTAGGGTTTCCCCCCGGAGGATTCCACCCAACCTCCACTCCCTGCTCCATGCTCCTATCTCTGAATCAGAAATCATTGAGGTCATTGATGCCCTCCCTCTCGGTAAAAGCCCGGGACCCGATGGACTCACTAACGAGTTCTTTAAAACCTTCAAGCTGGTGGTTGCCACCCCCCTTCGGATGGTTTGGCAAGAAGCGCTAAAGTTTGGTGCTCTTCCTTCTTGTCTAAATAATGGAATTATCAAGTTGATTCACAAGAAGGGGGAAAAGAACAGAATCGAGAACTGGCGGCCTATTACGATGCTCCAAACAGGATACAAAATCATCGCCAAAGTCATCGCCAACAGACTCTCGTGCCACCTGAGATCTTGGCTTAGTGAGGACCAAAAAGGTTTCATCAAAGGCAGGTCTATCCTGGAAACCATTATGGATATTTGGGAAGGTATTCAATTTGCAAATGAGTCTAATCAAGATGTGGTCTTCCTCAAGATCGATTTTGACAAAGCCTACGACAGGCTAGAATGGGACTATATTCTGCAGTCGCTCCAAGATCTCGGATGTAGTCAGAAATTCACCAAGATGATCGCTACCCTTCTCGGAAACGCAACGACCCAAATTAACGTTAACGGCAAACTTTCGAAGGCGATCCATCTTAAAAGGTCTATTAGACAAGGGTGCCCTCTGGCCCCCCTTCTTTTTGCTGTCGCCACTGAGGGGCTGAGCAGACTAGTGGCACATCATGTTGAGGCTGGCAATATCAAAGGCCTCCGGCTGCCTCAAGACCACGGTCAAATCATCATGAGATTGTTTGCTGATGATATGAACGCGTTCGTTCACAATGATAATACTAGCCTGGAGACTTTCTGGAGGTGTCTTGCTACCTTCTGTGATGCCTCTGGATCCAAAATCAACCACTCTAAGACCGCCTTCAGGGCTATTGTGGGACATCATCCTGGCCTTCTCATTGATCATGGCTGTCAAATCATTCCGCAGGGCCAAATCTTTCGACTTCTTGGAATCCCCTTGGGGTTTGGCGTCTCTATGGAGCAGAGATGGAACTGGGTGCTTGCCAAACTTGAAAACAAGCTTAACTATTGGAAAGGTATGCAAATCAATCTCGCTGGACGTGCGATGGTTATCAACACATTCCTCCTCTCTTCTACCATCTATTTCCTTTCTTGTTGGAGACCGAATGAGCAAGGCCTGTCCAAACTGAATAGTATTTGTAGAAACTTTCTTTGGACGGGCGACCATAACAGAAGGGGGGTGCCTAAAATCAAATGGGCCATCTGCACTAGCCCTAGAGATAGCGGGGGGCTGGGAATCCTGGACATTGGGTGTATGGCCAACAAACTGGCAGCCAAATGGATGATTAAGGCTTGGTGCAATAGGGAAGCCTCGTGGGCCAAGCTGATCTTCAGAAACAAGCATGAATTGGCCCTCATGGGGTGCCCGAACTGGAAGAATCTCGACATCATGACCCTGCTATTCTCCCCGATCCCCGTCTTCCCGAAAGGCTCCAACCTCGTGTGCTCCCTTTGGAAGGGCTGGAATAAAGTCAAAAGCTTCACAAGAATTAGTGAAGACTGGTGGTGGGCGGCCGGAATCAGACAAAACGACTCTATCTGGTTTCCGATACATGGCATCCGGAGTGTGGAGTCGTGGAACATTCAAAATGCCAAGAAGTTATGGAACAAAGGATTCAAAAAATGGAAACACCTCTGGAAACATGACACCAACAGCTGGATCAACTTCGAGGATATTGACCCTCGCATAAACATCTCCTACGAAGAATGGAACACCTTGCAAAGCAGATGCCTCGCTTGGGATCGTCACAAGACTCGCCTTCTCATGGGACACGACTCACCGAACGCGCGTGGTCTCAAATGGCACAATGGTAATAGCCTACTCAAAATCCCGAACATCAAAGAAATGACTGACCTCTAGATCAGCCTCAACAAGAAGTGGTGCCTGTCTTGGACGCGGCTTCGGTGGGACATGAAATTCATGGGTATCTGGCACCCACTCATAGAGATTAAGAAGTCTGTCCTCTTATGGCAAATTCTTCATCGGGGAATTTGGACCAACCATAAGGCAAGCAAACTTTGTGGGTTCCCTCCTTGGTGCAAACGCTGCCACCGTGCTATCGAAGATGTCCCACACATCTTCCTTACCTGCCCCAACTCCTACAAAATCTGGCAGACGGTTGGAATGAAAATCAGACTTCAGAAACAGCTTAGTTGGAAACAAGTCCTTTTGGGAGAAGCGATTGGCTGCTCTGCGGCACTCTGGAACGCAATCAGAGGGGAAGTCCTGTGGAAAATTTGGCGGGAGAGGTGTGCTCTCAACTTCGGCGATCCCCCCAGGGAGTGGTCGATTGAGAAATCACTATTCCTCCTTGGCAAAAGGATTGTCAACAGTAAGAAATCCCCCCCCTTCAGGCACCATCAGGTCCTCCTGTTGATTAACAACAAGCTCAAACCCAAGTGGGCCCCGCATGAGGGCGACGAGAGGGTGATCAACCTTCTTTGTAATGCAACCTAGGATTCAATCAAGCTTCCCCTGCTTTGTGGGATTTGGGGGGTCCCGTGGGCACTAGTCCCCTTCTATTGTACCTTTGTTTCTTAATTTAATTCAAGTCCGGGAGAGTAGGCTATTGCCGAACTTCCTTTATATAAAAAAAAAATCAATCTCTCTCTCTCTCTCTCTCTCTCTCTCTCTCTCTCTCCAAACAAAACGATACTTAACTAATCCAATACTTCATTCATTAACACAAACAATCTGGTTTCCACCATATGATATATGCCTGCAACTCTTAGCCTATATATGCAATTTATCTATCTAGCCACAATCAGGTCTGCTTGGTTCTTATGTTAAAAGGTTGTTGCAATCGTTTTCTTCTCGGGATTCATTTACAGTACCATCCGATAGGCAATACTTGGCACACTCAAAGGACTTAAACCCAAACTTATCTAAGCTTGTTCTTTAGAGTGGGAAGGTTGCTATGATTGAGAAGCTTCAAAAACATTTGAAGGAATTTCTTCTTCCATCATACGATATGTTGTGTCTAGGTGGGTAGTAGATCCAATCTCTTCATGGCATGCAGTTTTCGAAAAACTTCTTCATGCACTAAGTAGCTTTCAGTCATCAAAATGCCTTAGACTTGTGTTTGTAGCATAACATTCTCATCCTATAATTATGTCAATCACGCCATTATTTTTTTTGTAAATACTGCATACTTAAATGCATCCTATTGAGCCTTCTATAGAGAGAGATTCCCACCATGCACTGTTAAATGCATTGTTAAACCTCTATCCTAACCGACTGTGTCAATTATGATCACAATAAACAGGGAATAACTTACAGTGTTCTTGGGATGGACAAGGTTCTGTAACATAGAGGCCCTATGATATTTCCCCCTCTCTTAGTAACTCTACTACTAGTGTAATTACATATACAAATGGCATATTTTATATAGTAGGTTGATTAGACAACATTGCATAGACATTTCTCCTTCAATACTGAAAATTATTACCACCACAAATAGATTAATCTAGCTATTAACTAGTTATCACCGAGCCACTTAAGATAGTCGACAAACTGCATAGATAGAACGACACAATTGAGAAAGAAAACACTGAACTTGTCAAACTTCGATCTCCACTCTATGTGCTAAAGGTCAGTTCCAGAGATACTTGTCACTCCCTTCATGGCCCCCGGCTGACAATGTACTTGTGGACCTCTCCCCCCTTGCTACATGCTTCAACGCTAAAGTTGGAGCTCTTTTTGAATTTGAAATTCAAACTTCTACCAAAAAATGTCTCTAGATTTGAGGATCTCAATCTCCATCTAAATCACCAATAATGTATGAAAAGATTCTCCTAATATCTCATGATTGAAGTGATTCCTTCTATGCACTTTTACAAGAGGTAAAGAGTCAATTTTTACAAGAGGTCATTCATGTGTTAATACATGAATGTACATATGATCTTTAGGATAAATGATCAAGCATTTAGGCTTGAAGTAATTGCACGAACAGGTCCCCCTCAACCCTAATGTGCTTGGGCTTCAATCTTCTTCAATCTCCTTCAATCCAATTATCAACTTGAACCTATTCAGTTTTGTTCAATCCAAAGATTTGGTTAGTATATTTGCACATTTTATGGTTGTTGATACATAGGACAATTGTATGTCCTTGTTAAGTAGTTTCTCTCTCACATAATGATAATTCACTTCAATATGCTCAGTTCTTGCATGATGTACAGGATTAACAGCTACATGAAGCGAGCTAGTGTTATCTCCAAAAATTATTGAAATGTATGTATGTATCCCCAAATCTGATTAACGTAGATTAAGATAGATTGCCTCTTGTGTTGCATTTGCTAAGCCTCTATTTTTGGCTTTATTTTATGACAATGCCATAGTTGGTTGTTTCTTTGATGACCATGAAATCAACTTCTTGCAAAAGATAAGTAGCCAAAGGTGCTCCTCCTATCATATTTTGAGCCAGCCCGATCTGCATCAGAATATAGCTTAATATCCAAGTCATATGTGAATGGATAGGATAGCCCTTCATTTATGGTACCCTTCAAGTACCTTAAAATCCTTGTGGCAGCTTCCATGTGAGGTTTTCTTGGTGTATGCATAAATTGACTCAATTTACTTACTCCATAGCATATGTCTACTCTTGTTAGGGTTGCATAATTAAGACTCCCAACAAGTCTCTGATAACCTCTAATGTCTTCAAGCAGCTCTCCTTCATGTGTACTAAGTTTGTGGTTCAATTCCATGGGTGCGCCTACAATTTTTGCATTTTCCATCTTGAACTTAATTAGCATATCATGGATGTACTTCCTGTCAGTAATGAAAACAACAAAATCTATATAAACAACTTCTAAGCCAAGAAAATATATAAGCTATCCAAGATCATTGATCTTGAAATCCTCCTTCATCTGAGCTGTGATCTTCTTGATACCATTGGCATCATTTCCTATAATGAATCTAGACTTCATGAATCCTTTGGGTTCTTCAAGCTCAGACAACAATGCTACATTGCCTGCTACATGATTGGAACAACCAGAATCAATATAGAATAGGTACTCATCATGTTTACCTTGCTTGGCTATCATATTCATGAGTAGTAGAGAATCCTCTTAATCTTCTCCATAGTTGTTGTAGTCTCTTATTCCTTTGAAGCCTCCTTGGTAGTTGTTGTTGTTGTAGCCTTGGTTATAATTGTGATGGTAGTTGCTTCCTCCATTATTGAACATGCCTCTTGATTGTCCATAGCCTCCTCTACGGAAGCCTCTTGCTCTATAATTCTTTGTGTTCCTCAAGCATTCATGTGTGGTATGATTGTTCAAGCTACAAATGTTGCAAGGTGAAGAGTTTTATAATCTCCCCCTACCTTGCTTTGCTCCTCTGCCTCTTCCTCTAGTACCTCTTCCTCTTGTGAAGTTCTTTGAGAGGTACTAGCTTCTTCTTCATTCCTCTTACCTTTCCCTTTATCTTTACTCTTATTCTTATCTATGTAAAGTACCTCTTCCTCTGCTTGTGAAGTTCTTTGAGAGGTATTGGCTTCTTCTTCATTCCTCTTACCTTTCCCTTCATCTTTACTCTTATTCTTATCTGTGTAAAGGGGAGAAGATTGATTACCTCTATAAGTATCCCCATTCTTGTTGAGCTTTGTCTCATGTGTAAAGAGTTGCCCCATCAATGTATTGAGGTCAGGTATTTGCATGTCCATATATAGGTCCATTGTTGTGGTAAAGGACTCCCATTTGTTATCAGCCTTGATGCCATTTGTTATGTGGCTTACTATCTCCTCCTCTCCTTGATCACCTACATCCTTCATCTTGGTCACATGGTCAGTTACACTTTGTTTTGGTTGCCTCTTCAAGGTTGCCTCCAAGTCTCTTCAGAGGTCTTGCAATTCCTAATATGAGGTAGTAAGAAATGAGATATTGAGTTGAGTATATAAGAACTGGCTAGAGCATCCTTTGCACACCATGCAACTAGTCTCTCTTACTCTTCTCTTGTAGTTTGATGTTTGCTTCTAAGAGTTGGCATTTCTTCATCTCCAGATATGTATCCATATAAGCTTCTTCCTTGGAGGTAAGCATTCATCCTTAGGGACCAAGCTGGATAGTTTCCCCTATCCAATTTGTCAACGAATGATGGAAATTCATCTCCCATTTTACCTTAATGTTGCTCTGATACCATTGTTGGAGGAGATGATGGACACCTTCTAGAGATGAGTTGGTGCTACAAGTTCTTGCTTCACACCAACAAAAATTGAATTGGGGAGTGCAAAGTAGACCACTTGAGCTTTCAAAGGAGCACTCATAATCACACAAGTGCTTCAGAACTTGAGTTGTACCCGGCTACTTGGATTGTTTTATCCCAAGAGCGGATTGCTACTGCCAGATTTACATGCTTTTTCTGACTATGATTGGGCTAGTAGCTATGACACTCGTGTGTCCTCTAGTGGCTTTTGATTCATGATTGATAGCTCATGTATATCTTGGTTGAGCAAGAAGCACCCTACTATGGCCACTTCTAGTTGTGGGGTTGAGTATAGGGCAACTTTCACAACGACTGTTGAGTGTGTGTGGCTTAGAAGCCTTATGACTGATTTGGGTCTTTGTCAATCCTCTGCCACCACCATCTTCACTAACACTCAGAGCACATTGGAAGTTGAGAGGAACCCTCTGTTCCATGCTTGCACTAATCACATTCAGGTGCATTATCATTATGTCACGGAGAGGTTCTCTGTTGGAGAGATCAACTTGGCATATGTGCCCATGTAGGAGCACATTGCAGACCTTTTCACAAAGGCTCTACCTAGGGAGAAGTTTGAAGCTTTCAGCAAAGCTTTGGGCTTAGTTCATTTTGTGGATTGATTCTACACATCTTGGCACTTTCTTATACATGAGTGCCAACTCCTTGTTCACCACATCACTCCTAGGGGGAATTTGTTGATATATTTAGGTAATGATGTGCGTGAACACATTAGCACTACCGGGGCACTTTTTTCCATCTGTAGGAGGTTTTCTCCCTGGCTTGTATATATCATATAGCCCTAATGGGTTACTCATCTTTGTACATTCTATTGGTAATACACTCAGTATTGTGTGTTGTGCTCTAAGCTTCTTCTTCCTTGTGTTGTTTGCGTGCTTCCGTAGACCTCGAACTCCAACATGTTTGTTGAATCTTTTTATTAATTGACTCGAGGAGGCACTATACTTTGGCTAGATTAAGGGCAACTATATCTTCTTGGGCAAAAGTTGAAGCCTAAGGCAAAATGGCATGACTGTGCATCTACAAGCTAAAGGCCGAATTCTTCTTATAAGTAAAATCCTACTAGGTGATATGCTTCCGACATTGGTATTTAGCAACAAGCTATTGTTCGGCTTCAGTTGGGTGGAGATTTTCAACTTCTAGCTGAGTGTAGAGGGCTTGTTCTTGCTCTTGAGAACATTGTTCTGCTGCCACCTTTGCAATGTGAGCTTTGTCAAGATTCTGTTGCATCACTATGACCTGCTTGTTGAGGGTCCGGAGCTGCTCTTCTTGCTGTGTCAGTTGTAGTGAAAACTACTCATTGTTTTCGCACAACATAGAGGTTATCTGCTACAATAGGGTGTGAGCCTCAACTTTGCTAGTAAGTTGATACTTCAATTCATTGATGGCAACATCTTTAACCATGATTTGTTTCTGCAAGTCTTGGATCTTCTGCAAATGATGTTGGTTGGCTTCTTCAAGGTTGGTTGCTTGCTTTTGGTACGTATCCACTTCACGGTGAGCTTCTTCAAAGAATGCTTTGAAGTATTGCATCTGATGTGACTCAGTCCATAGAGCATTGGTCAACTGTTCTACTTCAAAGCACTGCTCGTTAGCAATCTCTTGGACTTGGTGGATGCGGGATTGTAGCAATTGGTTGTATGCATGAAGATCAGTGTAGGTCCAAGTGGCATGACCAAAATCTCGTGCGATGAGGGTTGGATGTGGAGCAGCTACATACTTAGGAAGCTGAATTTTTGCAATCCAGCCTAATCATTAACACCAAATTGCTAGAACCATTCTTGAGGCAAAAAAGATCATCCTCCGCAATAGAGTTCACGAGATTCCATGGAGATATTGGAGTAGAAGGTGTAGACCATCCGAAAGGAGAAGTAGTGAATAGGAAGGAGACGATGTTGCAGAACTCGGGCAAGGAGAGGGTTTTTCCTAAATAGGGGGCAGGGAGATGGATGGAAGGGAGACTGGAGGGGACAAAGCCAAGGATGCCGACGGCTTCTCATTTTCACTTCTAGTGGAATGGGAGGCACGGGTCCAAAATTATTCTCAAGGGGAGGAGATGGTGAATGGGGGCGGAGTGGGGTTGTGGGAGTGGACATGGGACATGCTAAAGGAGGATGAAGTCATGACAATTTGTCGATGGCAAGACCGATGCAGAAGTACATTGATACTTTCATCTTCTTCTTCTTCTTCTTCAGCAAAGGGAATGGGTTGCTAGGCAACGGGGCATGGTATCAACACGATACGAGCACTTATGGGGAATTCTCCATAAAACAGATTGGACAAGTGGAAAGGGCAGAAAGTTTTGGGGTAGTTACAAGCGTCCAACCATCGGACGATGGTTTGGCATTAAAGGTGGATGTGGTTAAAGAGGATTAATGACCAGTTAACCAATTGCTGACGGATGTGGTGATAATAAAATAGAATTGGCAAGATATACCATATAGGCAATTTTGTAAATTAAGGATGAGGATGAGAAAATGCAAGATAGAACACTCAGGTTCAGGCCTACTGTTGATAGCATACTCATTAGAGCTATGCCGAGGGGACAATTGCTCCATAGTAGCACGGGATATGGTTAGGACAGAAATGACACCTTCGATGGGAAGAAAGAAATGTTGCTTGATCTCCATGGTAGTGATGGGAAGCTCTTGGCCATTCAAAATAATGGTCCTGAGAGCAAGGTTAGCCAGTTCAACCAGGATGTTCCTCATAATGCTCTCCGTAGTGGGATGAGCCGATGCTACATCCCATTGTAGGAGCCAAAACGTACCAAGATAGTGAGGCTACAGGAAGGCTTGCATGGCATCCATCATGATGGTTGTCAAGGGTTCTATGGGAGCAAGGACTTCCATGGGAGATGATAGCAACATAGCATGCAAACAATAAGCGTAGTACAAAGTCGCGAATACACACTCACAAAGTGAAAAGCATCCGTGTGTTAGATAAGGGGTTTAAAACAAGTAGCAAGCATCACAATGTCATATCGTAGAGGAGGAAACACAATGATGAATGCACATCGGGGTGAGGTGTGTAAATACCATGCAAACTCATGCAGAGAGGGGTGGTAAGATGATTATGGCGGACAAAAAGGATGCCACTTGGAACCATTGACTAGATTTTGAATCTTCTCTCTAGTCAATGTTTTTAACCGAAAAGTTGTTGAACCTAGTTTTGCCAAAATCTAGTATGGACCGACCCATTGAAGCTTAAATTTCCATGAACCTCTATCATATTTAGAATTATAAAACAAGAACAACTGTCCAACATAAAAAACAGGAGTTCTCACAAAAGGATCGTGAATCTTGGCCTACCAAATCTGAACTTCTTGTATCAATAGAAAACTTTCCAATCTTTGTTCATCGAGATAATGTAAAGCATCAAGGCATGCAAATAAAGAATCAGCAAGAAATAACTTCATGTCAATAGCTACTCGTATGGGTACGACCAATTCCATTGGAGCAATAGCTTCCATACCATAAGCTAATTTGAACGGTGTGCAGCTAGTAGATACTTTATGTGTAGTGTGGTAGACCCATAGGATGGAAGGAAGAAGTTGATCCCAATGTTCAAGGAATTCCATAATAAGTTTCTTGAGCATCATTAGTAAGGTCTTATTTGTACTTACTACCAAACCATTGGCAAAGCTGTAATAAGGTGCACTAAATTTATGGATAATATTAAAATTTTGAGTTAAGGCATGTAGAAAAGTGTTGGAAAAATGGGTGCCCCAATCCGAGACAATTTCCAAAGGTAACCCAAACTGGGGAAAAACATCTCGAGCCACACATTTAGCAACAACATGATCTGTTGTAGAGCATATTGCCTAGGCCTCAGCCTAGCACGTAGCATAATCAATACATGTGAGGATATATCTGTTATGATTTGAAATAGCTAGTAGAGTGATGGGTCCAATAAAATCTAGCCCCTGTTTTTGGAAGGTTTCCAAAGGTAGGATTGGTTGGAGAGGAGATTGGTGACGATGCAAAGGTTGTCTAGTATGCTGACAGGCATCAGATTGCTTTACATAATCATAAACATCATGCTGCATGATAGGCCACCACAAGCCGCTTTGCAAGATTTTATGGTAGGTTGTCTACAGAAAAATGTCCACTAGACGGAAGAGAATAAGCGATAGCAACCTGGAAGGAACTTCATGAGTGGGGATACATCGGAGAAAGACCCTGGAAGGATCTACATAATACAGTTGGCCGACAATAATGCAAAACCAACAACTATAGATGGTTAATTTATAGCGAGCTATATTAGATAGTGAACGAGGTGAACACCCAATAGTGAGAAAAATCATTAATGTATCGTAGTAAGAATCGACAATCAGTAAAGAAGCCTCTGGTGCCCTCAGTGTTGTAGTTGAGTAAATCACTAGAGAAGAGTCATCCACCCCACTTGGAGGTTCATCAGAATCTAGTCTTGATAAAAAGTCTGCAATGGCGTGTGTTGAACCCGAATAGTGTACAACATCATAGTCGAATTCCTACAGCAGTAGTATCCAGCAAGCAAGCCAACCACCCAAATGCTGCTGCCACACTAGGTAGACTAGAGCAGCATGATCTACATAACAGGTAAACTTACAGCCTAATAAATAGTGTTGAAATTTCTAATGGAGTATATTAACCCCAAGCATTCTCGCTCAGTTACAGAGTAGTTTCATTTTGATGAAGCAAGATGGAAGCTAGCATAATAAATAGGTATGTACCACTTTTCCTGATGTTGCATGAACACACTTCAAATGGAAATGTTACATGTGTCAACAAAAACATTGAATGGTAGTTGCCAATTCAGGACCTGCAAGATCCAAGCCTGCGTAAGGAGAGTTTTGAGGCATTCAAAGCTCAACTAGCATTCTTGAGTCCAACAAAATTGGGGAGGAGCCATAGTGGTCAGACACGTGAGTGGAACAGTTAAGTGAGCCAACCACTAGAGATAGCAGCCATGCCAGTGGATCTGTCCCAAGAAATGCATGACTTCCTTAGGTGTTTTCAATGGGGATGCATCCAAGATTACTCCTACTTTATCAAGGTCCACATGAATGCCTTGCTTACAAATAATATGGCCTAGGAGTTTTCCATAGGAAACCAAACAAATAGACTTGTTAGGGTTCAAACAAAGGTGGTATTCTTTACACTTAAAAAAGTGGCACCAAAGATGTTGTAAATGTGAAGAAGTGTCACCAAACAAAGACAAGTCATTCACATACACTCTCATGAAACTTGTCAAGTAAGGTGAGAATATCTCTTGCACAGAGCACTGAAAAAGTGCAAGGTGTGTTTCGCAAGCCAAACCACATGAGAGTACATGCATACACTCTCGAATTAGTAATAAAAGCATTCTTAGGAATATTTGCTTTAGCCATCCCAACCTGATTGTACCCATTGTAACCATTTAAAAATGAGTACATCTCTCGGCTAGCTACATCATCTAGCATGTTATCCAAGAATGGCAATGGAAAGGGGTTAGGCACCATAGTAGCATTCAATTTCCTATGGTCAACACATATACATAATTGCTTGTTCTTTTTAGGTACTATCCCTATTGGCAAAATCCATTCAACGTGCTCCACTCGAACAATAAACCCAACTTTCAATAGTCTATCTAATTCCTCCTTAACCTACTGATCATAGTTAGGATTTGTGTGGTAACTTTATTGTTGCACTAGTCTTGCATCTGGTTTTAAAACAGCTCGGTGCTGGTAAATGCAAGGAACTAAACCCTTCATGTCTCTATAGTCCCAAGCAAAGACATCTGTAAATTATTTTAGTAGATTGAGAAAATCTTCCTGAAAAGCAGGAGCCAGGCCAACTTTGATTTTAATCGGATGTGGATTAGCATCAGCACCCAATGACAAGTTACTAGCTCGTCTTTGGGCACATATTGTCACGTTGTAGTGAGATCATTTGTGGATTGGAATAGATGTTTAATATCCATAGGTTCTATGAGTTCGTCTGTGTCACTAAAAGTATCATCCAAAGTAATTGTACAATACAGGTTGTAGGAGGCCATTGGTCCAGCACTTGTTGGAGATCTATCATTCCCAAGGAAAGCAAATCCTGGTTTGTAGTCAAAAAGGCTTCCTCCTCATCATCAGGAAAACCATCTAACATATGCATAGGTTCCACTACATAGGGCCACGCATGAGTCTCACAGGGTTTCATGTCATCTAAAGGAACCACATATCTTGCAAAACTCTGGCTTGCTTAAGCCATGGTTGGCCAAATAGTAAATTATAATCCAAGTTGGCTTCAAGTAGGTCCATAACAACAAAATCCATTTTGAATATTTCACCTTGTAATGTGATAGGGATATTACATACTAGTCCTACCAGATGGACTCTTGATTGATCTACGATGTGGACAAAAAAGTTAACTGGTTCCATGTGATTCCAATCTAGCTTTTTGCAAATTGCTACATTACCAATATTAACTATTGATCCACCATCAATTAGGACCTTTGAATCTTGTGATTCTTAAACCAAAGAGTAATGAGTGGTATTGCATGATCAATTCTAGAGTCATACTCCGGGTTGATGGTAGTGGTAGTTGGTGCCCATGTTGAACTTAATGAACACAGATCTCTAACACAGAGGCCCTATGATATTGCTCCCCCTCTCAGTAACTCTACTACCAGTGTAATTACATAGATAGATGGTAGATTTTAGGTGGTTAAGTGCATCTTTCGCTACCTGAGTGGTGCTCAACTACTTGGGTTGTTTTATTCCAAGGGGGGATTACTACCACCAGATTTGCATGCTTTTTTTGACTCAAAGTGGGCTGGTTGCTATGACATTTGTGTGTCCATTAGTGACTTTTGCTTCATGCTTGGTAGCTCATGTATATCTTGGTTGAGCAAGAAGCAGCCTACAATGGCCACTTCGAGTTGTGAGGCTGAGTATAGGGAAGCTTTCAAAGCTACTCTTGAGTGTGTGTGGCTCAGATGCCTTATGGCTGATTTGGGTGTTGGTCAGTCTTCTGCCACCACCATCTTCACTGACAGTCAGAGCGCATTCGCAGTTGCAAGGAACCCTGTGTAAGGTTCTCTGTAGGGGAGATCAGCTTGGGATATGTGCCCACCCAGGAGAACATTGTAGACCTTTTCACGAAGGCTCTGCCTAGGGAGAAGTTTGAAGCTTTCCGCATAGCTTTGGGCTTACTTCCTTTTGTGGAGTGATTTCCACATAGCTTGGCACTTCCTTATACATGAGTGCCAGCTACTTGTTCATCGCATCACTCCCAGGGGGGAATTTGTTGATATATTTAGGTAGTGATGTGTCTGAACACTCTAGGACCACCGAGGCACTTTTGCATTTTTTAGGATGTTTTCTTCCCTCGGCTTGTATATACGCCTATTGCCCTAATGGGCTGGTTATCTTTGTACATTCTCTAGTAATACATTCAGTATTGTGTGTTGTGCTCCAAGCTTCTTCTTCTTCCTTATGTTGTTCACGTGCTTCCGCAGACGTCTAACTCCAACAAGCAAGATATCGAAGTTACAAGAAATTCTTTAAGGGAGATGAACTAGATACAAAAAATAATTGGACAAGAGCTCATACTATGAGATTACTACAAGACAAGACAAGCTGTCCAAGATACTAGACTAGGCAAGACTAGAACAAAGGACAAGACTAGAATTCAAACTAGAACTTGGAAAATACTTGGTGATCATGACTTCTTGGGCTCCAAAGACTGCCATTGGTGAGATGAGAACCCTATATAGTTTTTCAAAGGTGGTTTGTCAAGAGGAGGTATGAATCAATGATGTCATCAATGATATCAAGAATCCAAAATAGAACCTCTCGATATAAGAATCAAGCAAGGAGATAATTGATTTTTAGAGCTTTTTCACATTTTGGATGAGATTGAAGCATTAGTTTCTCCAAATTCTAAAACAAACATGAGATTGAAGCATTAGTTTCTCCAAATTCTAAACCAAACATGAGCTTGAAGCATTAGTTTCTCCAAATTCTAAACCACATGGAATATAAGGTTTAGGATGGTTTCCTTTGTGTCCATGACATCATCTCCACCTCAAGTTATGAGTTCCATAAAGAGTGCTCATGTTCTCTCTTCTCGACTTCATTTGGTTCTTCTTATGAAATTATTGAACCTTGATTGGTGCTCTTTGAAGGTTTTCTAGAGGTTCCCAAGTATGATCACTGATTTCATACCCTTTCCAATGAGCAAGGTACTCTAATTTTCCTCGAGATATTCCCAAATCTTGGACATGCTTGACTTCGAATTCTTCATGATCATCAATCTTGATAGGTGGTAAAGGATGGTCTTCTAATCAAAAGTATAGCTTTGAAATCTTGTCAAGTCTATTTAGAGGGCACAATTTAGTGCTCCCCTAACATTTTGGCAAGATTGAAGATGTAAGTGCCAAGCCCTCCTTATATAGTATTCAAACATAGTTTTTCAAGGGCAATACAAATTGATGATGTCAACAATTGCAAACTAGGTTGCATTTATTTGATCGAATAATGGAAAAAATATCAAATATGTTCATCAAATATGGACACGGATGCACTTTTGATCGAAAGACTTTTAGTCGAAAGATTTTTTTATTGAAAGCATTTTGGATCGAAAATGTATTTCTAAGAAAAAAATATATTTTTTCATTGCATTGAAAAGCTTATTCCGCATGTGCTTCTTCACAAATTCATAGATCTCCACTACTACCATACCATTCATAGAGCCCTTTCCTTAACATATCATTCATGTGTTGCTCTATTTTTCATTTATTGTCTATTTTATTTTTATGTTTATTGTGTCATGCATATTGTGTGATTCACATATGTGTCTCTTACATATGTATGATTTGTACTTATATAATTAGTATCAACAGTATACATGTTAGACTCGTGAAAGCGTTTCTTACTTGTATATGTTGATGAATAAAATTTACAATAAACCACTAGTGTGATTGTGTGACTCACTACATCGATTCTTACTCTCGCAGTAGTATAGGATAAAGCAATAGATCTATTGAGATTGTTGGAATCACCACCTCGATTCCTCCTCTCTCAATAGTATAGGGAGTGTATAGGAACTATTGTGATTGTTTGATGCTCTGACTCTTACTCTCACAATAGTGACTTAGATTCTTGTGAGCATAATTATAGGTCACAAGGTATATAAAAACTATTATGTTTCTATGATTCTTTGACTCTTACTATCACAATAGTTATATACACTCATGTCACAAGACTCATGCATAGTATAGTGAGTGTATATCAACTATTATGAATCTCTGATTCTTTGACTCTCACATTTTTAATAGTTACATAGATTCACTTCAAGATGATAATTGTACTTTCTATTTAGTTATAAATCTACTTATCTAACCATATATCCATATTTCTATCATTTCTCTACACATCCTATTGATTTATCTATCCATACACTTACTGATGTAACTATTTATATGTGTACTTAAAATGTATTTAATTATCTATCATTTTATTTATAAGACTTATTATTTATTATTTCTTTTATGAATTAGATTAGTGTTTAAAGTTTTAATATCAAATTTGATTCAATTTTATCTGATAGTCTATGTTCTATATTTGCACGATTCGAAGGTAAAATAAATAAGTATGAGCGAAAGTTTTTGGATGATTTTGTGTGCTCATACATGTATTGAATGAGAGAAGACCAAATCACTATAGCAATGGACATGTCCAATTATAAAGATTTCATTGAACAACTATCTAGAACAACATATCTCAATACTGAAGCTAAATCTGGCAGTGTACTAGGAGGAGCACAAGTATTAGATGAGCAAATGTCCAAAGAGCTCACTCATATCTTTGGACAAATAATCAAACAGAGTCATTAAAATTGGATGCCACTATAATGCCTAGATTCATTGACAAAATCAAATTTGTCGATTCGCATTATCAAAAAATGAAGAGAGGAAAGTGATTGAGACCCAACATGACTGAACAAGGAGAGACCAATAGTAGATCCAAATACAAAAGATATACATGTGAATATGGGAGATCAAACATCAAATAATCTTTCTTTTCTCTCATATCATTTATTCATTTCAAAGCTGCAGCTCTCGTGGGGGAAGGAGTATATGGAATGATCCATAAAGCTAGAATAACCCACCTGAGATTCATCAATGAAATCTTTGCTACAAAGTTATTCAAATTACATGGTGGTGACTTACAGACATGAGAGAATGAAGCCATGAATGAAACCACTATTTTATCTATTAGGCATAGTGGAATTATCAGCCCACTTGGATTTATTAGGCATCATAGCAAAAGCCCATGTCTCATTTTCATATTGTGGAATTGTGGTACATTAGACATGTGGCTCAAAAAAATTAAAAAATAGTAATACCACAAAGCAAAAGTGTTAAAGACACAAAAGGAGATATAGCAATTGTGAAGAAAATTATTTGGAAGCTAATCAATGGATTGTTGCAAATAGTATCATTTTTACACACTTGTAATATTTCCCACAAGGATCTCCATCCAGGCAACATGCTGTTGCATTTTGAAGTTGAGCATGCTTATATTGGACTATGTAATTTTGGTAGAGCAACATATTTACCAAAAAAAACTGTTTTCTAAATATCCTAGATTTGGAAATATTGACTAGAAATGAGTGGAATCGGAAGTACTAGTGGATTGCACCCAAATGTATATCCACTAGCCCTCCACCATTTAATAAAAGTTAGGAGACCTTTATGATTTCCATACTCTCGTTGCAACTTTTGAAATAC
Source organism: Ceratopteris richardii (assembly GCA_020310875.1). Taxonomy (NCBI): domain Eukaryota; kingdom Viridiplantae; phylum Streptophyta; class Polypodiopsida; order Polypodiales; family Pteridaceae; genus Ceratopteris; species Ceratopteris richardii. The sequence continues at coordinate 6,867,204 of CM035409.1, forward strand.
ATAGATTTGAATAGTTATCCCATTGTTACAAATGGGATTTATAACTTCAAATACGCTTTAGAACTAGCATGTGACAGAGATGTATCAAAAAGATTAGATGCACATGAACTACTTAGAGTATTCTCAAATCTAGTTCAGTATGGTTCAAAGATAGAATCTATCTTGGTTGGAGCATGTAACAAATGCATATTACCAAAAATGTATACAAAATCATTGGCATGTGGAAAATTAAGCGATTTCTTGGTTTTGAATGAAGAAAATCATATGCACTCCAAATACATTTACAGGTGGATGCTTTTGGATTTCTTCAATGTTTTATAAATATCTAACATGCTTATCGATTTACATAAGCTAGTCTCTGGTGGAATGCATCGCAACCGTTTGTACCTGGAAGTAATAATTGACATGGGTTTTGAAATTTTCCATGACTTCTTTGTTTGATGCTTGACCATTGAGTTGAAATGTTGGATCCAAGACAAATATTTTTTCATGTAAATGAGTATGCATTTGCATCCATCGTTTCTATATTAACGATACAATCTGTGTTTTTTCTGGTAATGAAAGTCATTTACAATCTTTTGCTTTTTGAATAGCTTCTCACATAATCCAATAAACGTTTCTTATCACAAACTTATCAGTATCAACAATACATAAAAGTTCCACAAAAGCTTTATTGATACCGATGATTTTTTCAAGATTATGCCAAACACTTTGTAACTATATTAGAGAAATGCAATTCAAAGCTGCAAGTTGATAAGAAGAATACTTCTCTAGCCATGCCTCCCATCTTCCATCAGCAATCATTTCTAGAAGAGCTGGCTTGACTTCCAATAATCTAATGAGCACAGTATAGGCACTTGCAAATCGTGTAGCACAAAAGATATGAAGTGCTTTATTGGGAGATTTTGAATGAAATACCAAATATGAAAATTGATGCTCTCTAATAATTTTGACCACATGATTTGCATCTAATAAACTATGTTTAATGAAAGATAATCTACCTATATCTTTCAATAATAGATTTAGTGTATGAGCTATGCATGAAACCCAAGTAATGCCTTCATACTTGTTTTGAATTGCAATTCCATCACTTCAAAAAATAGATGCATTATCAACCACTATCATAGTCACATTCTTTGAACTACTCACTCTTGATATAGCATGTTCATATATCTTTACAAGAAAAGCTCAACTTTTCTCTTTAAGAGAAGTATCAACAACTTCCAAGAACATGGTTTCCTTTGGACATATAACCATGAAATTAATCAATGGACTTTTCTAACAGCTTATCCATGCATCCAGTGCTATTGTGCATCCATACATGGGTACATAATCAAGCACTATTTGCTTTAAAATAGCTTTAGTACTTTTCTTCATTTTACCTACATACTCTGTTTGCATTTTATTGTAATCTAGCATGGTGAATCCTTTCCATGCATTTGATATCAAAGCACCTACTTCGAAGTGTTGTGAACTACTCATGCTTTTAAATCTTTTTAATGTGATACCTTGAGATTTACATTTGTTTTCATAACTTGAAAAGTGTTACCATATATCATTGTCTCGATTAGAGAATCATACCACATTATTACCTGTACTAAATAGATGTGCTTTTATCCTAGTTGCATTTCCTACATAACGATGGTTATATTTGTAAAAAGACAAAGTAATAAGAATCATGTTTTTTTTCAATAAATGGAGGTTCGGCCGAGGCCTACTCCCCCGGACTTTAACTTTGAAATTGCAACTGTAGAAGGAAGGGCATAGTACCCATGGGACCCCCCTTATCCCACAAGAAACAGGGGTTTACAAGATGACATTCACAACTACTGCAAGGCTGCTCAAACAATGGCACATCATCCATATGCTTCATCATTCCAGGTTATACATGTCCCTTACATGTGGCCA
>CM035409.1:6874111-6899111 GCA_020310875.1 Ceratopteris richardii
TTTCTGGCAGATTCCGATGCGATTCCGGCACAGTCTGTCGAAAATATAGTAACTCCAGAGTCTACCAGGACGCAGCACGATGTTAATTTAACACCAGTGGGTCAAGATTCGAATTTGTCTACGGATAAAAATGTCTTGGTCAAAGAAATCAGTGAAGGTGAAAAAGCACCTTGTTTTGGTAAAGATTCGATACCTTCCGGTGTTATTTCCGTACCAGTTGCTGAAAGTTCACCATTTTCCGGTGACCGTTTACCATTTCTTAGGGAATCTTCAGTCCACTCACCACTCTTTGGAGTAAGCTTTCCTACATTTGATATCAAGAAGGAAGGTAGCTTGTTCGAAGCTGAGATCCGAAACATACTGAACAATATTATCAAGCGAGAGAGTGCACCCGCTGACGATACGGATTCCGACGGTTCAGATATCCAGCTTCAAGATATAGAAGATAGTGACAATACAACCGCCAGCACGATGAGTGGACAACAACAACAACAACAACCACAACAACAACAACAACAGCAACAGCAGCAACAACATCTATTTCCACCCAGGTCGACTCCAATAGGAGTAACGTACACTAAATTCGGAGGATTTCTAGGTGATGACCTAGATGCTCATGTACGCACATTTGAGATAAGTTACGCAGTGCTCAATCATCCACCTGATCCGGCATATAAATCTATTGTATTCCCGTCGACATTGGTTAATGAAGCCACCAGGTGGCTGACAGAATATGATATTAACCACCTATGAAGCAATAAGGGATGCATTTTTGCAGAGATTCAGGCTAAAGAAGAATCCAGCCGAAATTTTCGATTACCTGCAAAATAATAGACAGAAGATAAATCAGACAGTGCAGGAATATGCCACCCTATTCAGAACGCATTTGAGGCAATTACCCCCAGCACATGCCAACCTACCGGATGAAGTTATCACTCAATGGTTTATCAATGGTTTGACTCCACAACTTAAACAGATTATGATCATACGCTATGTGGGGAGCTATGACGCTAGATGCGGTGATTGCGATGGCTTTGCAGTTGGAAAACAAGGTTGGAGGATTTACAAAAGACCTGGAATGATTAAAAAAAAGTAAAAATGTTGCAGAAGATCCGACCAGACAGATGTACTACACCACATGCAAGAATTCAGGGCATACCAGTGCCACTTGTGCCCTCAACCAGTTGTTTTGTGCTATCTGTAATACGACAGGACATTCCACCGAAAACTACGCGTACAACGCCAAAGTACAGGGAACAACAACAGTGAATGCAATTATACAAGAACCAGGGCAGCCTGCCAATCACTATGTACCTCCTCAATTGAGAAACAACCAGTAGCAGGGATACCAAAATTACAGAGGATAGAGAAATAATAACTACAATGCAAACCGTTAGCAAGCAGGACCAGCACAAGAAAATACTAATTTGCCACCACCTCGCTGCCATTTTTGCGGTCAATTTGGCCACATTAGAAGATTTTGTAAAGATGCAGCTGAATACGATCAGAGGAAGAAAGAGCGCCAGAACCCTATGTTGGAAGCAGTCAGAGGCACAGTCAGAGGCACAGACGACATGGAAGCATGTAAAGACGGAGCAGGGAGCCAATCGGATCATTTTTTCAAACAATTATGTTTTTATTACCTCTTCAAACATCCAACAGTGATTTTCATCACTCTTGTAACATATGTAATATAGACAAAACCCCATTTTGTAATCCATAGCTCCATTTTGTGCAAGCCGAGGAGTCCTCGAGCTTGAGGAGCTTAGGTAGAATGCGTGTACCAATTTTCGTTATTTTTAGACATCGTTTACCCTTCCAAATAGCCTCTAGGACCTATTTTTTAACTAGGCCGGTCACTAGATGTGAAACCGGTCAAAACTAGTCTAGAAACTATAAAAAGAGCTAGAGAGCTCATTTTTGAGGTTGGTTCATTTTGGTTAGTGTGAGCTTAGAGCTAGTTTGAGCTTGTAATAGTGATCTTGAGCAATAGAACTAATTTCCCACCTTCCATAGTGTCTTGCTTGTCTCTTCATTGTGTGTGTGTATGTGTGTGTGCATCTTTGTGCTTCTCACCTTCACTCTCACATCATCGCACGTTCACGATCTTCATATCACTCCTACCTCTCCCACGGATTGACATTAAGGAGGTGAAGCTTCTTAACGTGGTTCTCACCATTGTGCTAGAGCAACACCAAATTTGGCGCCGTTGCCGGGGATCGAGTCTAGGACGAATGTGTGATGGTAAGAGTATAGTAAGAAGTGGCGTTGGAAGGTAAAAATTTTAGTTTTTGTTGTTGTTTTTACTTAGCTTTTAGTGTTTTTCACCTTCCCCACACTCCATCTTCATCAGCGCATCATCATCTTCATCTCCAAAAAAATCAGAAAATTCACCATATCCACCCATTCTCCTCATTTCCCCTCATTTGTGCATGCGAGAGAGCGAGAGAGAACTTTTGTGCTTGTGTGTGCTTGTGTTTTCTTGAGTTTTCTTGCAGGTACAGAGCTCCAGTGCATCAGGAAAGCTTGGAAAAGGTAAAAATTTACTCTCTGTCAAAGATCTGCCGAGTGTGGCGGACCATCGCGATGGTCTGCAACCTTCGGAATTCTTGGTAGGCGACCACACCACGAGGTAGGCGACCCTTGCGCTTGCACAAATCCACAGGTGCATCTCGAAAATTCACACTTTGGTGGACCATCGTGATTGGCTCGGACCATCGCGATTGTGTCGCACCATCGCGATAGGCTCAAGCCATCGCGACGGCTCGGCCGGACCATCGCGACGGCTCGGCCGGACCATCGCGACGGTTCATTTTTCGGACCATCGCGACGGTTCACTTGAGTCATCGCGACGGCCCACTTGGACCATCGCGATTGTTCAGCTGACCCCGGACCATCGCGATTGGCTCATGCCATCGCCACGACAGTGCCACGTGTCAAGATAGACCATCGCGACGGTTCGTTTTTCGGACCATCGCGACAGCCCAAAATCGGACCATCGCGATTGGCTCACGCCATCGCACTTGTGACCATCGCGACGGTTCACTTCGGACCATCGCGATTGTCCATCTTTGACCGTTGACCGCGCCATCGCGATTGTCCGCTTGATCACGCCATCGCGACGGTTCATTTTTCGGACCATCGCGACGGTCCATTTCCACGCCATCGCGATCGTTCACTTCGGGCCATCGCGACGGTTCGACCTCACGCCATCGCGATCGTTCACTTCGAGCCATCGCGATCGTTCACTTCGAGCCATCGCGACGGTTCGCTTTTTCGTGCCATCGCGATTGTCCGAATTCCACGCCATCGCGACGGTTCGCTCGGACCATCGCGACGGTCCCAGACCATCGCGATTGTGCACCCCCATCGCAAATTTTGGGCTCCAATTTTTGACCAATTTTGAGGGTATTTTTGAGAAATTTTTGGACCATTAGACTCATAGGAGACCCCTTAGCTCATATTTGAGGGAAAACTCGATTGTCAGTTTTTACCCCCCAGGGAACGCTCATAACTTTTTCATCCGAAGTCCGTTTTTTGAGCTTAATAGCTCGTTAGAAAGCTCGTGATGAGTACTACGTGACCTCAACTGTTTTTTTCATAAAGAATACATCTATTTTTAGATAAACTATTTTGAGGTTCACCTAGTTTGGGACTAGGAAGCCAGGGGGCACACATTGAAAATTTGGGCAAAAAGGGAAGGGACTAAAAGGTGTATATGCTCAAGTGCTTGATCATTCAATTGTGAATTGGTCTAATATTGGAATTTTTCCAGGTCTAGCAAGGGCAATCAAAGGCAAGCAAGCAAGGCAGTGAAGACAGCAGAGCTTGGGAAGCGCGGCTTCTTGGGCAACAGGGCATCAGAGCAACCAGAAAAGACGACTCGAGCTTGGAAGATTACTCAACCCCCTCAGTCAATTCTTAGCTTAGGCTAAACGTTAGCATTGTGGATTTAAGTCGATAGGAACGCCTCAAGTTCAAGATACTTAATTCTTTCAAGTTCAAGACTAAAGATAAAGGTGTGTGACGAAAACCTAAAGGAAAGAACATAAGTCTGACGGAGCGAGAACTCAAGATTATAACGAAAAGTCGAATTCCTGACGCATATATTAAGACAAGAATCCAAGGAAAATTAAAAAGAATTAAGAAAGTAATAACAAAGAACTATTGACGATCTAAGCGTGTACTGAGTGAGCAAGGAAGAAAATTAATGAACCTTAGATCAGGGAGACACATAGGAAAGTCGGACCGACGAAGCCTCAGATCATCAGAGGCAAGTGTAAGGACTACTGCACGATCTTGGGCTCAGCAATTGAATAATAGTTATCCCTACGAGTTGAGCTCAGAATCAAGTGATTCAGAAATGGCATTTAGTGCAGAAAGACCAGAAGGAGGGTCGAATGTAGCCTATTTAGAAAAACCAGAAGGACCCTATAGAACGCAATTAGAGTTTCTCCGAACCAACCGACTAGGTGCTCGCATCTATGAGGATGGTTTGCGAAGGCAAGTGGTGCAAATGCACAACCCTGATCAACCCATTGGATTGGAAAGACCAGTGGTGAAATTTGAGAGAGACGCTTACATAGACAAAGAAGGAACCATGTACGTCCTAAGTACGCAACCAAACGATACTAATGAGTTTGGCACAATTCAATTAGAGATGGAAGCGAAATTTCAAGGAAAAGAACCGTTAGAAGAACCTAGAACACCTAGAGGGAAATCCGTATTAACAAGAATACTCATCCCAGAATGGATCCCTCAAGATAACAGGAGCACCGAGTTGTTCGTAAATAAAGAGACAAATGAAGCCTTTTGGAGGTACAGAAAGGAACACCCTGGTGAGATAGGCATCATTACAATTTATGAATTCAAGGACCCAGATACACCTGGAAAGGTTGTATACCTGGATGAGACTTCAGAAAGAGTCTTTGTGGTGCCTGAGCGCGCTAAAAACACATACACATGGAGAGGTGAATTGGTATTCCCTCCATCTAGAACGAACATAAATACAAGTCAACAAGGGGCAGGAACATCCTCAGCCCATGGAAATCAAAGAGAAGGAAATAACGAGAGACCGGAAGTAAGCTTCACTCACCCCATAGGGAGAGATAGAACAACCACGAACACTAATAGAGCGGAGAGACAAAGAGATCATGGAATACTAGGTGGTAGAGATGATTTCCCTCTACCTAGACCACGCGAACACGCAAGAGTATTGAGACCCACACAATTAGTAAAATCAATGAAGAATTACTTTGATGGGACAGGAGATCCCTATGACCATGTCGCAGAATTCAAGCAAGTACTAAGAGCAGAACAAGTCGAAGACATGTTCACGCAATACAATGCATTTGGACTAACGTTAAAGAATACCGCTTTAACTTGGTTTCAACCATTGCAACAAAGGCAATTTAGAGACATCCATCACTTTTTAGAGTCATTCATCACTGAATTCTCTAAAAGTGGGATTAGACATGACACGTCTTCGTTGATTCATAGCTTTAAACAAACCCCTCAGGAAACAGTTAAACTGGCAGGACGTAGGTTCAGACAATATGTCGAACAATGTCCAATGCAAGAGCTACCCTCACAAGCCAAACAAGTATCACTGTTCCTAGATGGCTTGTTGAGCGCTAGACTACGCTCTTATGTGTACCTAAAGGAACCCAGAACGCTAGAGGAGTGTGTAAGAATATGTATAGACATTGAGGATAACCTAGGAGATGAATTAGAACTCTCAAAGGTCTATAAAGACTCAGATTGTTCTTCTCTAGCATCCACAAAATTGTCTAATTCGATAGAGGACCTAGCAGAAAAAGTGGCCCAAAAACTAGGAGTTTCTAGAAAACAGGTGCCCAAGCTACCAACTAATGTACGTTGTTACACTTGTGGTGGAAATCATTTGGCAAACGTGTGTCCCAACGCACTACAACCTCAAGCCAACCCTAGTGGCCAATATTGCACAATTGAGAGAAGATACACAAATCATACGGCTCAGGACTGCCCATACAACAAACAAACCGTGAGACAGAACTACCCGCAAACATACCAGCAGCCAGGTAGGTATCAAGGCCAATACAATGCTCAGCCTTATTACTATAGGCCTCCTCAGAACTACCCATACCAGGCTCAACAGAGACCTCAACCCGTCTTAGCTCAGCAGCCACCCCCACCAGCGAATGTCATCTCAATCAAATACGCTGCTGCAGAAGAGAACCTAAGTAGGGCCTTAGTGCCTTCTTCACCCTTGATCACTGAAAGTGACCCGAACTCAAACAGTTTTGACTCTACTCATGTAACTAGTCCACCCGCTTATTACACGGAGTCACCAGAACATGTGGAGACATCATTATGATAGTCCACCAATGGAACCTAGTTGGGAGCCAGACTATGCTAATGTGATGTAGGCAAACCCAAACCCACGGCCCCAATTGAGACAACAGAGACCATAGGGCCCTAGAGGACCATGCTTTAGGTGCCAAGGAGATCACTTCATAAAGGATTGTCCACATCCCCCAATAGCAAGGCAATCACCGTACTATAACATACAAGGCTTTTGTGCTGATTGTGGCAAAGAGCACGTAATCAAAGATTGTCCTAAGAACCCAGTTAACGCTTCGAATGTGACACCGATCAACGTGATAGGTATTGTAAACAACGCAGATGGATCCAATCCTACATACGTGCCTATCCAAGCTATAACCAGAGCCCAGGCGCTCTTACAAAACCAACAGCTTAATCAAGAGAAAGTAGCCGGAACTAGTGAAGTTGCAGAATCTAGCAGTAAAAAGACAAAATCTTGGAAAGATTCTAGGGAAAGAATCAAGAGAAAGTGGAGTAAAAAGATAAGTGAGTTGGAAGGAAGTTTGAAGGAATCTAGAGCCAAAATCCAAGAATTGACTTCACAAGAATTAAACCAAGAAATCCCAGCTCAGAAATCAGGATCAGTTTTGGCGGAACCCATACCAGAAGATCTAGACATGATGTTTCGTGCATATCAGGCTAGAATAAATGAGGGACCTCAAGTAACGGAAATGAGTAAAAACTACCCTCGAGCTGATCTAGAAATTGAGAGAACTAAACTTTGCATGAAGATGGTAGAACTAGCACAAGCTTTGTTCGAAGCCTCTAGATATCTTAATTGGAATAACATGGCAAAACCGGAATTACACTTTCAAGGACTAGTGGAGAGGCTAGAATACTTGATTGAAAGCAAAGAGAAAAAGGATCAGCATAGGAACCCTATTGTCACAGAGACACAGGAAAGGAATGAATCACCCCTGTCTCAAGTACCTAATACAGAAAGTCAAGACAATTTGTCTTCCATACATAGGTACTCACATGAATTTTTGAGGGAAATCCAAGAAGAGAAATGGAGAAAAGAACAAGGAACTCATCCTCCTATTCAAGAAATAGACGACTTGCAGGAACAATTTCCCCAAGACATTCCCTCCATTTACGATGATGTAGAGGTGAAACAACTGAGTGAACCCACAGGATTTGAATCTAATTCTCTACAAGAATTACCTCAGTTCACAGGACCTTGGGAAGCAAAGTCTATTAGTATGAGAGCACCCACGATAATAGTGAGGAATGAAGAATCAGTGATCCCTAGGAACACGGAAGTGATCAAGAACACGAAAGTACAGTGTAATCTCACTCTGGAGGAATTGTTAAAGGTAAAACCAGAATTGTGGAAGCACGTAGCAAATCAATTCCCTGAGCTAGCTACCACACCCTCTCAGATAGGATCACATAAGAAGGTACCAGAGATACCCGTGGAAAAGATTGGAGACGTAAGCAAAGGAGAGGAAGGTAACACATATCTTCCAATAACCTATCAGGGCTACACCACGAAAGCCATCTTAGATTCAGGAGCCGGAGTAGCCATCGCTACCACCGATTTGTGGAAATGTTGGGGTAAGCCAGCACTCAGACCCACCAGGATGAAGCTACAAATGGCCGATGGACACATAGAAAAACCGTTAGGCTTACTAGAAGGCATATCTCTCACCACTTGTGGTGTAGAGTTTGAGCATACTTTCGCCATTTGTGACTTTGCAAAAAATCGTGCTTATGAGATGATATTGGGACGACCATTCATGCGTCAGTTGCAAATTGTACAAGATTGGGGAACTAATTCTTTGTACTTGCAACATTTAGGAGTGACTACCAAAGTCAATCTTAAAGACTATTCACATAGAGATGTACCCCCAATACAATGGAATACTATCCATAAGACACCAGTAGAGACGGAATCCGTGCACTCATTAGAGTCAGATCCTTCTTGGTTGCATGAGGATACCCATTTATGGATGTGTAAAGTAGCCAAACAAGAGGAAGAACGATTAGAAGCAAGGACCTTAGGTGCAGAACAACGTCCACGAACCCTTCAAGATCCAGCCTACGCACCTGTAGTATTCCCAGACGAAGAATTTGAACCCCATGGTTGGGCAGAGATTCTAGCAACCATGGATGTAGCCATCAATGAAGAACAATGGACACCCCACTGTGACGAGGATGGCTATGACATTTCAGTTTTCACGATAGAGCCAATCATGTGCGATGCAGTTTTAGAAGAATGTGAAGCTAGCACTGATGCATTTGAGGATGCAAGCGATGTTGATTTAGAATCAATTATTATGGACCCGCCCTTTGCATCAGAGGAAGAATATTTTTACGAAGTAGAGACTCACACTCAGAGACACGAGGACATTACGAACGAGGTGAGGTTAGCCACGGAAGTTACTACTAAGAGTGAGGGCAAAAAAAGAAAGAAGAAAGACACCATGACAGAAAAAGAAGAATCTTTGTTTGAAGTACCCGAGAACTTCAAGAAATATGAAATTGAAGATAGAAGGATCATGGTACGAATGCCCAATAGAAAGGCGAATGATGGACAAGTATATGATAACCGAGAGAAAACCAAAAAAGTAATAGTTGCCATAGAAGGAGAAGAAGAAAAATGCACATACATAGGGCATGATTTGACGACCGAAGAAGAAGAAGAGCTAGTTGCCCTATTGCGCGAATATCGAGATGTTTTTGCTTGGAGTTACAAAGATTTGAAAGGAGTGGATCCAGATATATGTTCTCATAGAATCCCTATGACTCCAGATGCAAAACCGACAAAACAGAAACCGTACACGTATAATGATAACTACGCTGCGAAGATTAAAGAGGAGATAGATCGCTTGATAGAAGCAGGATTCATTTACGAAATTGAGCACACCGAATGGGTATCCCCCATTGTGGTTGTGCCCAAGAAGAATGGAAAATTGCGTGTGTGTATTAGCCTTAAAAAAGTTAATGCCGCCACGATTAGAGATAGTTATCCTCTTCCTATCACGGAACACCTATTGGAAAGAGTTGCGGGCAAGGAAGTTTACAGCTTTCTTGATGGATTCTCAGGCTATAATCAAGTAGCCATTGCTCTAGAAGACCAACACAAGACGGCTTTTGCCACTGAATGGGGCATATTTGCATTTCGTGTAATGCCGTTTGGCTTAACAAATGCACCCGCCACTTTCCAGCGACTCATGTGTCATGTTTTTAAGGAATTCTTACGCAAGAGCTTGGAAGTTTACGTCGATGACTTATGTGCTCATTCAAATGTAAGACAGACACATATCCCAGAGTTAAGACAAATATTTGACAAATGTCGAGAATATCAGGTTTAGAACCCAGAAAAATGCGTTTTCATGGTCAGACAAGGCAAAATTCTAGGACACATTGTGTCAAAAAATGGAATCTCTACGGACGAGGAAAAAGTGAAGGTAATTGCGGATCTACCTAGGCCGACAAACATCAAAGAGGTACAGGCATTTATGGGCCATTGCGGTTATTATAGGAGATTCATACACATGTATGCAATCATAGCCAAGCCTTTGTACTCTCTTTTAACCAATTTCGAATGGACAAGTGAATGTGAAAATTCATTCAATGAACTTAAACGACGCTTGTGCTCAGCACCTATATTGACAACCCCAGATTGGAGTAAGCCATTCCATGTACATGTGGATGCATCCAATTACGCCATAGGATGTGTGTTAGCACAACCCACGAACGAAGGTAACATAGATCTCCCCATAGCTTACGCTAGCAGACAATTGAACGCAGCAGAAAGAAATTACACCACGACGGAACGAGAAGGACTAGGGATGATCTACGCAGTAAAGAAGTTTAGGCACTACTTGTTGGCCAACAAATTCAAGTTCTTTACAGATCATCAAGCCCTATTATACTTAGTCAACAAACCATGTAACACAGGACGACTGATACGTTGGTTTCTATTACTCATGGAGTATGATTTTGAAGTAGTAGTCAGGAAAGGAAAGACACATCTTAGAGCTGACCACCTTTCGAGATTAACCTCAGGAGAAGCTCCTCAAGGAGTAGCGGATGAATTACCAGATGCATACTTGTTTAATCTTGAGATAGCACCAGAATGGGCTAAACCAATAGTCCCTATTCTGACATACGGACCCAAGAATCCTAGGATTAAGATCAAAGAAGGAGAGATTACCAAGTCTCAGAGGTACCAAATAATGGCAGGAAGCATATATAAACAGGATAATCAAAAGATTCTTGCTTGTTGTGTAGATGAATCAGAACATGCGAATTGGTTGCAATTAGCACACGTAGGTGCACTAAAGCAACATCATTCAAAACATCGAACATTACAGACTCTGCATAGATTAGGAGTATATTGGCCTACGATGGAAGCAGATGTCTACAGGTTGTGTAAAGAATGCCAGGTGTGTGGTGAAAAACCACCAGTAGAGCATGCTACACTCTATCACGTGTCTCTCACACCAGACTGGAGTGAACCTTTAGTGACATACTTGAGGACGAACACATTCCCTCAAGGAATGACCTTAGCTCGACAACGCAGTCTAGAGCAGGAAGCTCAAGACTATTCACTTATTGGCGATAATTTATACAAAAGAGGACGAGATGGATATTTAAGACAATGCGTTCATGAAAGTGATTATCTTAGCATACTAGAGACTGCACACCAAGGTGTTGCAGGAGGTCATTTTGGACCCGATAGGATAGTCAAAGCCATCCTCTTTTCAGGATTATGGTGGCCCACTCTTCACATGGATGCACATACCTATGTAAAGAGATGTGACGTGTGCCAAAGAACTCAGTTTCCTACTCGCAGAGATGAAATGCCATTGAAACCCATGATGGGCGGACGTGCATTTTCTAAGTGGGGTATAGACTTTGTAGGACCCATCAACCCCCCTGCAAAAGGTACACATGCGGAATACATTATTGTTGCCACAGATTATCTAACCAAATGGGTAGAGGCAAAAGCCACAAAAAAGAATGATGCTCACACGACTGCAAAATTCTTATTTGAAAATGTCTTTACAAGATATGGATTGCCTATAGAGTTAGTGAGCGATCGAGGCACTCACTTTCTAAACCAAGTCATTGAATATTTGTTACAGGATTTTATGGTGATTCACAAGAAATCTGCACCATATCATCCTCAAGCCAATGGTCAGGCTGAAAGCACTAACAAGATACTTTGTAACGTACTGACGAAACTCGTGAACAACAAACGTTCAGATTGGGACAAACAGTTACACCACGCTGTTTGGGCATATCGAGTGGCCTACAAGACCGTACTCAATGCAACTCCCTTTCAGATGGTTTTTGGTCAGAATGTTGTGCTTCCTTTGGACTTCTTGATACCGACCCTTAAGGTTGCACAAGAACATCAGTGGACCGGCCATGAATTATCAGCGAGAATAATGGACTTGGAACGATTAGGAGAAACCAGGTTGAAAGCAGCAGCAGGAATATATGCAGCGAAGAAGCGACAGAAAGCATATTTTGATGCACATGTGAAAGATAAAGGTTTAAAAGAAGGAGATTTAGTTCTAGTGTATACGCTGAAACAGCACGCACGGAAGTTAGAAAAGCGAGGTTATGGACCTATGATCATTAACAGACTTTCGACAAGTGGAGCAGTACAGTTAGCCACCTTAGAAGGAGATATAATGCCTAATTACATTAGTGGCTGTAGAGTCAGGTTATATCAAGAACCTCTTACTGAGGATATGCTTAGACGACTCACGTTGGCAAAGAAGCGTAAGGAGGAAGAAAACAGAATACGAGCTGAAGCTCAGGCAGAAGCCATAGAACGCATTAAGCGCATGAAGCTAAGAAGACAAGGACTAGGGAGAGAACGTTATAACCATCTGGAAACATCACCCAGATATCCCATGGCCATGTGTCAAGTAAAGTCAACCACTCATCCTAGCATAGTGGACAGGAGACCATTCATTACAGTTAGGCTAGAGCACGGCAACCCTTGCCAAGAACTCAGGGCTTTAATTGACTCAGGTGCTGCGACTAGTGCGATTAGATGGTCCCACTATAAGGATTCAGGAATAGAAATGCGGCCAATTGAGGCATACCTCATAGGCTTAGGAGGCATGGAAACCCCTTGCATGGGTGAGGTGGACCTTCCTATCCTCATTAAGGATATGACCATGACAGCGAAGCTACTAGTGTGCCATGATGACGACCTGATAGAACCCCTAATCCTTGGCCAAGATTGGCTATACGATCACTCATTGGACTTAAACCTTAGACAAGGCTCCTTACAGATTGGAACCTTAGAGCAGAAGCGAGTGATACCGCTTGACTTCCCTAACGGCATTCCGACTGAGGTTTGTAACGCTAGACCCTATGAAACGCATGCGACGGAAGACCGGAAGATCTTTGGTCAGACCAGTCACGTTACGACTACACCAACCCACTCGGGCTCAGCTATGGACAGTTGTCAATCAGAAGGACGACAGGAGATCTTCCCTGGGACTTCCTGCAAAATAGAAGGGACAGTTACCCAACCGCAAGGGCAGATGGACACAATCAGCGGTCAGGTGGGTTGCATCAGCGGCCAAATGAGCACGACACCCTGCGGTGCTCATCCTTCCAAACTTGTTGCGGACTGGCCTAGATTAAAGTTGAAGAACGAATCACTTCCTAATGGGCAGGTCACGCAAGTGTTGGAACTCCCTTCTTTTCCAAAGCAGAGCGTCCCTACGACCTCTCTACCTCCACCACGACAGAGTCAACCACGACGAAGGAACCCAGACCGACGGCAGTATCAGAAGACACAACAAGGAAAGCAGTATAGACCACCCAAAGGAAGCGGCACCAGACAAATATGGGTGCCAAAAGGACAAAAAGCACCGAAGAACTCCAACCAAGCAGAGATCGACAAGAAAAAGGCAGGGCAGAAACAGAATCAGTATCCACCATCCCCTTGACCTTCTTCTACAGGTCCGAGCATTCGACAAATTTGGATCGCCAAGAAATACCTTACCCATAGACCCACACCCACGCAGATTTGGGCACCCAAACCATGTATCATAGCTCAATCCTTAAGCCATGTAATACATACCCCTCACAAATCTTTCCATCCCTCAACACCACCACACCCGATACTACCTTTGACCCCTCAGCAGAAACCCACCATCCACTCAAGGACTCTTAGGAAATGGATACCAAAGCGTGTCCAACCGTCTTCCCCTAACCCATCGTCTAACTACTCCCCGACTAACATACAACCTTGTAATAAATCACTAACCTTTAAACCTTGTATAAATTCACCCACCATCATAACACATCACTCATAATCTCATCTCATCAAGGAATGTATGCATGATCTGAAACGTGTAGGTGTCTAGAGACCTGCACTAGTGCTGCAAGAAGCATTGCATCCATCACATCACAGCACTTGGCTACACGGGTTACGCATCAGTTATGGAAAGGGATTGCGGTCTCACTTTAATGGGATCATAATTAATTTCCATGCTAATGTGTTAATCTTTTGTAGCAGATCTTTCTCATTAACACACCAGTCACCATGCAAACCGACGAAGGACCATCAGGAGCAGGCCCCAGTGTAGCGGCAGTGCCCCTCAACGTGTTACGAGCAGAATCCCACCCGACTGCTCCACCGCCAGAATTCCAAGGATTTCCAGGGCCCATGCCGATAGACAACCCACCTATGGGCTACACAGAAAAGATACACCGTAACTCTCATTGGTTTCAGGGACTTGCAGGACCCTTAGCGGACGCGGATTTCATATTTGAATCTAATTTGACATTTGATGACCGCACTTGGGGAAAATACCAATTCTTCTCTAGAGAGTTCGAAGCCCTACAGAACACCCAAGATTTAACTCACGTTTGGGCCAGAGCAGGCTTCACGGAGTATTTCAGTGATCCTCTGCCCAAACCTGACTTTTACAGGTGTTATTATTTAATCACTACTTTGCTGGCCTCAGAGAATAAGGATATCCCCGAAACTTTCATTTTGCCTTCTTTAGTGGATGATCCACCCTACAAAAGGTTTTACCTCTCAAAGGATTTAATCAGAGCGGCCATCAAGATTCATGGAACCCACACGCCCACAGATCGAGAAAGATTAGTTCCAGACCCTATGAAACGTGGGGATGTCACTAAGTGGGAGGAGATCTCAGCAATTACACCTGAGCTGTCAAAGCCACTAAGGATATGCATGCAACACTTCGCATTTCCCGCTCAGGACAGATTTACCATGCCACATAAAAGAATATGGTTTGGATTATATTTGGCATGTACCGGACCTCAGACTGTTGATCTGGCGAGCTGGATCATTGATCAAATGTATTTGGCACAACACAGATGGGAACGGAAGAAAGTGCTTAATGGATGTTGTGCGCTCACAAGAATTGTTTATATGTGCTTGGCCTATGATTTGCCAATTGAACGCGCATTAACAGGAGAAGAGCTGAAAGCATTCAAAGGAACGACGAAGAAAGCCAGGAAGCCCAGCAGAGCACGGGCAGGTAAGCGCATGAGAGGCACTATTCCTTGCCTTCAAGTGCCAGAGTCACCATCACCACAACCCTCTCCAGAGCGATCACCGACAGAAGCCGCTCCCATAGTACAACCTATTCACATAAGGTTGTCTAGACCAGTGGTCACGGAGGGCACTACTAGTATCGCTGCACCTCAGGCAGCTGCAACCACAGAACCCACCACCACGATAGCAGAAGCTCCCACCACTATTGGTGCGGACGCCTTTTCTTTCCCAATACCACACATGGAGGCAGAACCAATAAACACAACATTCGATTTTGAAATGCCTGATGCATTCTCAAATGAATTCCAGTTTTCAGAGGCACAGATGTTCTCCCAAGAATATGAACGCCCCAGTTACCCTACCACACCGCGGGATCTGCCACAGGGACAAGTTGTGTCAAGCTCTGATGATGAACGAACAGCCACAGATGACGAAGAAGGTGACGATGAAGCCAGCCAGGGCACGCATGATTCCCAAGAACAAGGACAGACAGACGGCCAAGGCCAACAAACCGATGCACACGGTGACACCAGCACGCACGAAGAGGAGACTTTCGAAGCAGCAGCTTACACGCTGGCAATCAAGAAATTATATCGTACGATGGAGAAAGTCTAGGCACGGAAGAAATTAACTGAAGAAGAGAGCCAGGCCCTAATCGAACAAGAACTAGTCTCCGGAGGGTTTGAAGAAGTCTACATCAGAGGGTTCAGAGAACTGGTCCAATCCATCGGCCCGGTCGAAGCACTGAGGTATTTACAAAGGAAGCCACTCCCCCAATATGACCCTCGCAGAGTTCGACTGCTATCGAAGCCCGGTGAATATATTCGAGTTCCGGTAGGTGCTCAATCATCCCACCAGGTGCAAGATGCACGCCTACGACCGGAAAGATCCTTCACCGAAGAAGCCATCCTAGTCGACTCCCCACCACATACTACCGTTGTACATACTACCACTATCCTTGAAATAACATCCACACCATCTACTCCTCTCTCACCTCAAGTTTCACCAATCCATCCTGTATCCCCCGCACACCCACCTGCTCCTCCCACATCCACACCAGTCCACGGCAACATAGCCACACCCTTTGCCCTGCCCATTCATACCACCATGCCCGCACCCACCCCACCTCGTCTACATGTTAACCCCTTCACCCCTTCATCCTTCCCATCCTTTCCCCCACCTTTAAGACCCCCTTTCACCTTTCTAACCCCACTAACCTTCTCACCAGTTTCACCTCCCCAACCCACCATAACCCCTATATCCCCTTTTCACCAAGCTACTCCAGCCATCCCCCCTGTAAATTACTCGACATTTGTAAATCCCGTCTTCACACCTACACAACCACCCACTTACACACCGCTTTTCACAGTCACCGCACTTGACACGTCCAATGACATGGACATATCACCATCCACCTCACCAGCACCCACTCCACTCACAGCACCATCATATTTAGGTACGTCACAATTTTCCACAATCACCACTGCATCCACCTTCCCAACCCCATTTCCCATTCCCGCTGCATCTACTTCCACTGCATCCTCACTTAGCACTTCATTACTATTATCGCCCACCATAGACACTGCACTTCAACAAATGTTCACATGCATGTCACAAGTACGAGATGAGTTTGCATCTCTTGGCAACAATTATCAACAGCTGCAGAGGACGACCAATGAATTGCAGTCGCAGCTCAATTCATTATCAATCGAGAATGCCTTGTTAAATATGCGACACCAAGAACTAAGAGAGGCATATCATAAGCTAGAGCTAGAAAGTGAAGAGAAAACAAAAGAAGCCACTGCTGATCTAGACAACCTGCTTCGAGCCCAAACAATTAGAAATGCGACGCTCACAAGGAATATGGGCCTACTCAGGAGGCACCTAGCCGCAGCCCAGGAGGAGAACGTGAGACTCCAAGCGCAGAATAGAGAAAATTTGGAAGCGGCATTGGACCACCCTGAACAACCATTAAGTCCGAGCAGATTCAAGGCAATCCCATCTGAATCAATGCGGATGTTGCTAGATGACCACGTTCGACTGCTAGAGGACTACGATCGAATGAACGAAGAGCATCAGAAGCTAAAAGAAGATCACAAATTACTACAGCTCAGAGAAACGGCACCACAACAACTACCAGTGGCAGCAGAAGTACCAGAACCTGTGGACCCCTCTCCTGAACTCATAGAGGAACTCAACGCACTACGGGCCCAGGTAACCACTCTCCAATCACGCATAGATGTATACGAAGCACCACCACGGCCTGATTCCCCACCGGAGATCCCAGCTGACGACGAGAACATAACCATTCCGATGGAGGAAACGTTTGAAGAAGCATACGAGCCCATACCCATCCCAGGCGGACAAGTCACGGCCGAAGGCCAGATGACCTATGAACTTCCTACCCCCGCCGTGGATGAAAACGATCGAAGAACTTGGAACGACACATTCGGCCAGAGTAGAGGCACAGTTACATGCCATGGCCATGATTGAAGAGAGAATCTTACAATCCCCCTTCTTTGCTCATTTGGCCCCCCGACGCTATATATCTGGGCATGAGCTGCAGTATAAGCCATACTTCATGTTAATGCCTGAATATCAGCTAGCTATAGAGAAAGAAACCGGCATGAAACCCACGCATGCTACACAATTCGAGCCGGCGGACTTGCCACCAAATGCGCAAAGAGGAGAGATCCATCAACCTGATTGGCGCAAAGACCTCCTCCAGAAGTACCCAGAAATGATGAGCACATGGGTGAAAGCGCCCTTACATTTAAAGTATAATCCTTGCTGGGGACCAGTACCACGACGCCGCTCCTGGACTGCATTCGGTATCAAAGTACAAAACAATAGGCAGTGTCAGGATTGGCTGAATTACCCCTACTTCAAGCCACCTACCGAGTTGCCCACTGTTGGCTATATGATGGCTACAATCCGTCACTGGCTCCCTCGCCTGAAGCTTTTGGATGATATCGCAGCGCATATGACTGTCAAAATTTTTGACATGATGCAAATGATATTTAAAGTCTTCCGACGCGTCAAGGCACCGCATGTAAACACCCCGGGATTTGAGCATGGTAACTTTGATCTAGTATATGATATGAGCACAACGCCATCGCTCCGGGTGTGTTATGCCTGGCACTGTAGGATAAAATACCTCCCGGCATGCTACAAACAAACCTTTGAAGAGATGTTCACCACCGGGTTTTGGGAATACCATTCCGAGGTATTCATCAGCAGGCCCACACATTTATTGCAACTTTTTGCCTGTGAGCGAATGGTTTATTCCACGCATTATCAACTCCCGCCACCCGACGAACCGCAACCGATCGACTGGGAGAAGCTCGAGGCTGATCTGGCCCGAGGCATTCGAGTATCTGAGCACACCCTCGCTCACGACCTCCTACAAAACTACATCCGGCAGACCGCACAACAAGGTTCTGTCGAGGACGACAGAAGCGAGAGGGAGGGGGGTGTTGGAAGCAGTCAGAGGCACAGACGACATGGAAGCATGTAAAGACGGAGCAGGGAGCCAGTCGGATCATTTTTTCAAACAATTATGTTTTTATTACCTCTTCAAACATCCAACAGTGATTTTCATCACTCTTGTAACATATGTAATATAGACAAAACCCCATTTTGTAATCCATAGCTCCATTTTGTGCAAGCCGAGGAGTCCTCGAGCTTGAGGAGCTTAGGTAGAATGCGTGTACCAATTTTCGTTATTTTTAGACATCGTTTACCCTTCCAAATAGCCTCTAGGACCTATTTTTTAACTAGGCCGGTCACTAGATGTGAAACCGCTCAAAACTAGTCTAGAAACTATAAAAAGAGCTAGAGAGCTCATTTTTAGGTTGGTTCATTTTGGTTAGTGTGAGCTTAGAGCTAGTTTGAGCTTGTAATAGTGATCTTGAGCAATAGAACTAATTTCCCACCTTCCATAGTGTCTTGCTTGTCTCTTCATTGTGTGTGTGTATGTGTGTGTGCATCTTTGTGCTTCTCACCTTCACTCTCACATCATCTCACGTTCACGATCTTCATATCACTCCTACCTCTCCCACGGATTGACATTAAGGAGGTGAAGCTTCTTAACGTGGTTCTCACCATTGTGCTAGAGCAACACCCTATGACAAATATGGTTCAGATCACACCCATAGAGACACAAGTTGTAGTAGTTCAGACCAGATCCGGTAGGCCGTTACAACCAGCAGCTGAAATATTGGAACCAGGCATCCTAGAGCAGCAAAGAACATATGACAAGGCTAGTCAGTGGACCACCACAGAACCTCTAGTGTTCCCAGATCCTATTCCGGTGACACAAATTCCACTGTCAAAGGAAACTGCACAGGAGCAAGAGTCAATTCCAGTAACCGACACATCGTCTTCAGAATCGGTGAAAGAAACAAGTCAAGTAAATCAAGCATGGGAAATCTTATCTAAAGCGTCCATTACACTTCCTCTTGGACAGTTACTTGCACTAGTACCAAGAGTACGTCAACAATTCCAGCAACAGTTTAGTACGGAGTCTGCCTGCATTCTAGCAACAGCAATAGTACAACCAGAAACTGACGCTACGGTGGATCATTCGGTCCCATTGATTACGGTATGGTACAAAAATCATAAAATCAATCAAGTACTAATTGATGGAGGGTCTGGTGTAAATATTGCTACTGCCGCTCTGTGTAAAAAGTTAGGATGGATGAAAATTGAGCCTGTCTAGTTTTTTGTAAGGATGGCTGATCAGTCCAGAGTCCACCTAGTAGGACTAGTACGAGATGTGCCCATAACTCTGCAAGGCACAACATTTAAGATGACTTTTGTCGTCTTAGAGCTACCAGAGTCTAGCTTGGACTATAATTTGCTTTTCGATCGTCCTTGGTTGAAACAAGCCAAGGTGATACAAGATTGGTCCGCACAGGAACTCACTTTCAAGGATAATAATCATAAATATGTTGTTAAGTTAGATGCTATACAGCCTTGTGAATTACATGCTAGACCTTATTTTGCAGAACCAGTTCATATGTTAGATGGTTTGTCAGATGATGAAGAAGAAGAGTTTTTGAAGAATAATATTGATTTGATCTCCCTAGGAACTCTTGATCTACAATCTGTTGTAGATAATTGGAATCCGGCAGTTTGTACGGTGATGCCTGTGACGGAAGAAGTCAAGAAAGAAGATACTACTGCTATAGATGACACTGATCTACAACAACTTTTAAACCCGCACGATGTTACAGAGAAGTCCCGACAATTCTATGTTCCAGAAGATCAGTTAATTACATATAATTTAGGTGATGAAGTTAATCAGCGACCTATAAAAATAAAGGAAGGATTGCCTGAACTGTTTCAAGCAGAGTTAATACAGTTGCTTCGAGAGTTCTATGATGTTTTGGCATGGGATTACAAAGACATGAAGGGTTTGGACCCTCGCATTTATCAACATAGGGTCATGCTGAAGCCGAAAGCTAAGCCAATCAAACAACCCAACTACCGGATGAATCCAAACTATGCAGCAAAGGTAAAGGCAGAGCTTGATAGGTTACTTAAAGTTGGATTCATCGTACTAGTAGAGCATGCTGAGTGGATATCACCCATTGTTATCGTCCCTAAGAAGAATGAGCAGTTACACATATGTGTGGATTACCGGAAACTAAATGCCGCTACGGTGCTTGATCCGTTTCCTCTACCTTTTCTTGGCACGATGCTTGACATAGTAGCAGGACATGAAATGTACTCATTCTTAGATGGATACAATGGGTATAATCAGGTCAGAATGGCTGAGGAAGATATACCAAAAACAGCGTTTATCACCAATTGGGGTGTCTTTGCTTGTACTGTTATGTGGTTTGGATTAAGAAATGCCCCCATTACTTTCCAGAGGTGTATGCAGGAAATATTCTCCCCTTATCTTACCTCGTTCATGCAAGTCTATCTTGATGATTTCTCTTTGTTCGGTAAGATGGTAGCACACTTGTCCCATTTACGGTGCTACTTTGAGAAATGCAGAGAATACAAACTCTGTCTGAACCCAAACAAATCTGTGTTTGCGGTTTCATGTGGTAAATTGCTTGGCCATACTGTATCTGCACAGGGCATACAAGTCGACCCAGATAAGGTAGCAGCTGTGTTAGAAGCACTTGTACCTACTACACCAAAGGAAGTAATGTGTTTCATGGGCCAAGTAAGATGGCATGGTCGACACTTACGGTGGCTTGCTCATTTGGCGATACCACTGAACCAATTAATAACCAAGACTCCTAGACAATTTGAGTGGACTCAGGAATGTCAGATAGCATTTGATCGTTTAAAATGTTTATTAATGTAGGTACCAATTTTACAACCACCTGATTGGGAATGCCAATTCCATGTTTTTGTAGATGCCTCAGATATAGCAATTGGGAGTGTGCTAATGCAACAAACTCATAAGTGGTTCCGGCATGTTTACTATGCGAGTAGAAGACTTGCTCCTGCAGAAAAGAATTACTCTGTAACCGAAAGAGAATGTCTCCAGGGTTTAGTGTATTCGATAAAGAAATTCAGACACTATTTACTTGGCTGCAGATTTACTTTTCATGTAGATCATGCTGCACTTGTCTATCTGGTACGACAACAGCATTTAGGTGGTCGATTAGCGCGTTGGGTTCTACTTTTACAAGAGTTTGATTTTGAAGTAATCCATCGGCCCGGCAACTCACATGCCTTAGCAGATTTTCTTTCTCGCTTAGATTCCGGTGAAGCTCCGGTCGGTGTTGATGACACCATGCCAGCGATTTACAGTACTGAACCAACTAATGATGAAGAAGCGAATCCTCCGGTGCCAACTAATTACTATGATCAGTTGTTAACTTTTTTGACTGATGGATTTCCTTCTACAACATCTCTTGCAATGCGTAGGAAGATGGCAGTGTACAGTCGCAAATTTCGGCTAATTGCTGGAGAATTATACTACATGGATCACAATAGAGTTTTACTTCATTGTATTCCTCCACACGAAGTTAACTCAGTCATTACTCTGGCTCACTCAATTCCTTCCGGTGGACAGTTTGCAGCAGAGTTAACGCACCGAAAAATTCTGCAAAGTGGACTTTGGTGGCCTAGTATGTATAGGGATGTATCTCAGTTTGTCAAACAATGTGATACTTGTCAACGGTCTGGACAGCCTCTACAACACCATTTTTTCCCTCTCCAACCGGTCTTGCCGTTGGAGCCTTTTCAGAAGTGGGGCCTAGATTTTGTTGGACCTATTACACCTCCAGCCATACTCAGTAATAATCATTATATTTCAACATGTATAGATTATGCTACCAGATGGGCAGAAGCATGGGCTTTAAGGTCTGCCACAGCTGTTTCGGTGGCAAAGTGTCTAATGAAAGATGTCTTTCCGCGTTTTGGCTTACCTCTAGAGCTTGTTACAGATCAAGGCACTCATTTTATCAACAATTTAATGAAAGTACTCACACATTCTTTTCAGATCACGCATAAATTCAGTTCACCATATTATCCTCGTGCAAATGGTTTGGCCGAGAGTACAAACAAGACCCTATTGAATATGCTTCGAAAACTGATTCTGGAAGCACCGGAAAGATGGGATCAACTGTTACCTGCAGTATTCTGGGCATACCGGACTACATACAAGGTATCAACAGGATTAACCCCTTTCAAACTAGCTTATGGACTGGAAGCCATAGTACCAATGGAGATTGTTGTGCCAGGTTTACGTGTAGCTCTCACTAAGAAATTGATACCAAAAGATTCCTTATCATTTCGGCTAGATACACTCAGAGAACTGGATGAGCATCGATGGACAAGTTTTCTGACTATCTAGGAAGTTCAGTTAAGACAAGCTCGAACACATGATCGATATCTAAGGACTCCAGTTTTTACGGTGGGGCAACTTGTACTCTTATACAATGCAAAATCAAATCGCTCTGCTGGCAAATTCAAGATACGATGGTTTGGTCCCTACCGAATTTCTGAACAGGTGGGTCCAGCCACTTTTTGGTTGACTACTTTGATCGGAATTCCTCTTCCAAAGGTGATAAATGGTTCAAAGTTGCGGCCGTACCAACAAGCATCCGATCTACACTTAAACGTTCCGCGGATTGGCCGCGTCTTTTGCATTTCCTTTTCTTTTCTTTTCTTTTCTTTTGTTTTTTTGCGCGCTTAATAAAATAAGTCTGTAAATATCCCCGTTTTAATACCTAATTATGCTCAACAGCCGCTCGACATTATCGTTCTCATGCATGCACACCGAAGTTATGAAGTTATCATCTCAACGTCGCACGATGATTAGTGATTTTGATTGCTCTCCACTGCAGCACATCTACTTAACCTTCCCTGTTTCGCCGAAAATCGCTATTGTGTTTGTGTGATTTGTGTGATTGTGTATACCCTGTGCGTTTGTGTATTGTGCTTGCTTTTTTTGTGTGCGCCATGGAAGCTCTGGCAAACTTCGCCGCTTTCCGTGACGGACTCCCTACCGATGTAGGAGAGTTCCTGCGCACCCGTGGGTTGGTCAATTTCGCTGAACTGCCGTGGCATTCAGTGGATTGCCACCCATTCTATGCCTAGATAATCGCCACCATCGCTAACACACCTGCCACCGAGCAGAGTTGGGCGATCACATCCCTACCCTCCCGAACCGTAATCATGTTCCAGGCCTTCGCTGATGCGTATCGACTCCCTCGGCAAGGTCGGGAAAATGGCCCAAATCTACCGATTGCCACCATGAATCAATTATTCCCTAGGAGCTCATCCAACAAATATGCAATACTCTGCCGCCTTGAACCTGAGAGATCCACGCTACAATTCTTAGTAGCCATTCTTAATCTGCAGAAACGAACCTATGGCATCTCTCGGCGTTTCTATTCGGCAATAGATTTGGCTGCGAGAGAGCCTGTAAATTTTGCATCCTACTTCTTCCGCCGCATTCACAAAGAATGCGTTGCAATCATCAAGCAGGTCAACAAGGGAGACATGCGAAGGTCCAGACTGCCGCACATCATATCCTTTTTATTCCCGACTATTCTAGCAGCACAACCACCACCCCGAGGACCCATTCTATGCCATGAGGAATTTGCACAAATATTAGAAGACGATGAAGAAGAAGATGAAGAGATTTTCCACCTTCTCCGCCGAAAAAGAATCAGGATAAGTTCATCCGATAGTGAAGTACAGGGGTCAGCCACAAATGACAAGGCAGACGACAAAGCAGAAGAAGCAAACGAAGAAGAAACCTTTCACGATACCGCAACCTCCATGCATCATGAGTCTTCAGCATAGTCCTCTTCAGAACAACAACAAGAGCAGGAGGCTTCCACCGAATCTGACACAAGCGCGTCAATAGAAGCATCTCAACAACAATCGGAGCAGGAAAAGCAAAGAGATGAAGAACATATAGTTAAAGAAGTTTTCGAAGAACTGCTTAAGGCAGTCGAGTCCACAACTGCCGACACCACTGAAACTACGCAACAAACCACAAAAAAGGTAATAGAATCTAACTCTGTTCTTCCCATTCCTCCACCAGAACCTCCAATCAACCCCACTATTCCTAGTCCACCCATTGTCCCCGACGAACCCTCTGCCTCTTCTTCCTCATCACCAAACTACTCCCCACCAAATTCCCAACAACTTCTTACCGCATCTTCATCCCAACCTCGTTCTCAAGCTCCAGTTCCTTCGATTCCCGTATTTTCTCAGTTAGCATCTATGGGTCAAATGCTGATCCAACTATAACAGCAATTACCTGTACAAATAAAGCAAGTAACAGAGAATATCTGAGATGAATTTCAACACAAAGTGGATGTGCTGGAGGCAGACATTAGTCCTCTCCAGGAAGAATTAGTAGTGGCCAAAGCAGAAAATCAAGCATTACATGAACAACTTAAGGAGTTACAGAAAAGAATTGATGAATAGATAGCAGTTTCCGGACAAAGAGATGAGGCATTGGCTGAGCTCAGAAAGAAGGAAGAATTATTAAATGATGCAAATGCCGAAATCATTCAGTTGAAGCAAGAGCTACATGATAAAGAAGATGCACGAGTAGCCTTAGGGAATCTGCTAGAAGAAACAAGACAGATGCTAGATGAAGTGGTACAACGAGGACAAGAGGAGCATGATCTGGCT
>CM035409.1:6904111-6936611 GCA_020310875.1 Ceratopteris richardii
AACATTTCAAACCACAACAATGCTTCACAATATCCAATGCAATTTGTCTATCTGAAATAAGAAATGGAAATCTTTTTTGACTTACTTCATGAGGCCTTCTCTTTAAATGTAGATTGACCATGCTTTGTCTTTCTTTCCCTTTGCTAACATCCTTTGCTCCACATGCACTTGAATCAGAAGGGAGATCAATGGGTGGATCAGAAGGGAGATCAAGAGGTGCATTTAGTTGAGCAACATTGCCTTGAGAATCTAACTTAAATGAATCAAACAAAAACATAGAATCAACACATTCTAAGCCATGGACATCACTCGTGAGGAAAGGATCAACTGAGAACAACGAATTCAAAATTCTATCAAGGTGACTAGAGGAAGATGATGCCCACACATCCACTAAAAAGATGGAGCTCATCTTCACCTACTTCAAATAGAAATGAAGATGCAAAACATTTTTAAATGATGGAAGTGTAACACCAAGTGAAAGTGTCATATCAAGTAGATATGAAAATAGATTGTGCAAATTATTATAGGAAGATATGAAGATTAAGAAAATTTACAATCTAATCAGACATCATTAACTATGTGATTTATTTTGATCAAGTTTGACCTGATAAAGTTTTGAGATACATAATAAATTTTTTAGATACATAATAAAGTCTTGAGATACATAATAAAGTATGGTATGTTTAATTATGAAGATATTATAATTTTTTGTGATATTATACATTGGAATAAAAAGGAACCATGTCTTTTCTGTATCCACTCTATTGCCCTCCCAAAAGAAGAAAGGAAACAAGAATGTGGAGAAAAGAGAGCCCAATCCTCCCCTATCCAACTCTATTGATTGTCTTAAAATTGGTGAGCACAATGAAAATATTTGATGACAAAGTGATAAATTAAATTCCTTGAGAGACACAACTAACTTTCTTATTTCTTTTGGGCCTTTATTTCTTGTGGGCCTAAAATGTTCTTGCATATACTATTTAATGTATTTCCTCATAATTTTTATACACCATGCTTTCTTGCTAACAATGACGAATTAGAAAGAAATCCTTCGAAATGGCCTACTATTTACTCAAGATGTTTGAGTTGCTAACAAAATAACATTTCAAGGGTTTTACTATACACAAAAAAATATATTAAGATGTTTCTCATCTAGGTTCATATTCATTTAACTGTCGGATGGTTAGCTATTGGTTTTTTGATTGTCCAATGGTGGATTTGAAAGTCTTTCTTAGTCAATTTGTAGATTATTGATTATTGTAGCTCAATGATGAGTAGCACCTCCTTTAATGTCAATCCGGGAAGACGTGAGGATGGTATGAAGACCTCGAGCAAGTGGCGGCACAAGTGCGTGAGTGAGAAGCACACAAGCATGCACACACATACACACACACGCGCACACAAGGCAAGACAAAGAGAGAGGATCAATGGAGTTCTTTAGATTACTTTCAAAAGCTCTTACCAGTTCGTTTCAATTACAATCTAACCTCAAAAATGAGCTCTCTAGCTCTTTTTATAGTTTTTGACTAGCTTTTGGCCCTGTCCAGACCTAGTGTCCGGCCTAGTTAAAAATTAGGTTCCAGGGCTTATTTGATGGCTCAAACAAAGTCTAAAAATTATGAAAATTGGTACGATGGTACTTCTAATACTCCTCAAGCTCGAGGACTCCTCGGCTTGCACAAAATGGAGTCTAATCTACCAAAAACGGAATTTACAATGTTTGTGTAGTGATTAAAATCACTTGAGTTGTACATAATCTAAGGGAAAAAATGATCTGGCCTTGTTGCCGTATTGTGCATGATTCCTCTGTTGCTTTGTGTGCCAACACTCCCCCCTTCCTAGCGTCTGTCGCCCCTGACAGACCTTTGTTCGCGCGGGTGGTCGATGTAATATTGGATGACATTGGTGGCCAGTTCATGTTCTCCTATCCTTAAGCCTCTGGCTAGATCGGCTTCCAATGCCTCCCAATTTATTGCACGGGGGGTTTCTGGTTGCGGGGTGGTGTAGTACTCTGAATACATTGCTTGTTCACAAGCAAACAGTTGAAGTAGATGTGTCGGCTTTGGTGCGAAAATCTCCGAGTGGTACTCCCAGAAACCTGATCTGAACATTTCTTCGAAGGTCTGTTTGTAGCAGGCGGGGAGGTACTTGATTCGTGCATGCCAAGCGTAAGCCACACGGATACTGGGGGTGGTGCTCATGTCATACACCAAGTCGTAATTTCCATTGCTAAACCCCGGAAGACGTACCTGTGGTGCGGCTGCATTTCTAAAGGTCTTCAGCACTACTTGCATCATATCTAAGATTTTAAGCATCATTTGCGCTGCTACATCTTGCATGGGCTTCAAGCACGGCATCCAGTGGCGAATGGTCCCCATCATATATGCTACCGATGGTGGTCCTTGTGGTGGCGCGATGTACGGGTAGTTCAGCCATTCCTT
Source organism: Ceratopteris richardii (assembly GCA_020310875.1). Taxonomy (NCBI): domain Eukaryota; kingdom Viridiplantae; phylum Streptophyta; class Polypodiopsida; order Polypodiales; family Pteridaceae; genus Ceratopteris; species Ceratopteris richardii. Next base: position 6,906,553 of record CM035409.1, read on the forward strand.
GCATTGCGCATTGTTCTGTACCTTGATATTAAATGCCTTCCACGACCTGCGGCGGGGGACTGGACCGTAGCATGGGTTGTACAGGAGGTGCAGCGGCGCGCTGTTCCATGTGCGTAGCATTTCTGGATAAGTCTCTAAAAGTTTCTGCCGCCATGTTGGTTGACGAATCTTGCCTTTTCGCACCTCTGGAGGAAGGTCTTCGGGTTGAAATTGGGTCGCAAAAGTAGGAATCTGACCCGTGACTCTTTGTATTTCAGCATTATAATCAGCCAGGAGAATATAATATGGCCTGTACTGGAGTTCCGATGAGAGGATCAGGCGTCTCGATGACAAGTTCTTGAAGTAATCTGATTGTAAAACAGTCTCCTCTATGACCCTCATAGCCTGATTTTGCACTACGGTGCGCTCTTCATGCGAGGTCCCTATTTCCTCCACTTGTCGTAACCATGGCGGCCGTGGTGCCTCGAACGTGTCCTGCGCTTCTTCTGTTTGTTGGCCTCCTGGGAATGGTTGCGGATCATATTCTTCATCAAACGTTTGTTCCACAGGAATTTGCACAACTTCTTCGTCCGTGGGAGCCTCCGGAGGGGAAGATGGCCTCTCATATTGTAGTAGGCGTGTCTGCAATTCAGTTACCTGTTGCTGGAGATCTTTTATGGCCTCTGCGTCGGAGGGAAGCGAAGCTGCAGAGGGGGTGGTTGGAGGGGCAGCTGTTGGGCCTTGTTGGTGTTCCTGCTTCAGTTGTCCTAGCTCCTCCGATAGCTTATCATGTGCTTCGAGTAGCATGGCATAATCTTCCAATATAATCTTGATGTTATCGGGGGTCAGTGCTTGAAACTTGGATGGGCTGATGGGTGCCCCCGGTGTGCTCTCAATAGCTGCCTCCAGGTTCTCTTGATTTTGTATTTGCAAACGTCTGTTCTCTTCCTGAGCAGCCGCAAGATGGCGTTTAAGTAGCGCCATATTTCGCTGAAGTTTTGAGTTGCGTTCCAGTTGTGTCCGTAGGTGACTTTCTACCACCTGCACTGCTTCCTGATCTACGTTCTGTAGCTGTACTTCCAATATATTATGGGCGTCTTGGAGGGTTTGGAACTGTGTGTGAAGGCGAGCGTTCTCCTCTTCTAGTACTGCAAGGCGGAGCTGTAGTGTCGCTGAGTGCTCTTGCAGGCGTGCGTTTTGTTGCTGGAGCTGAATGTAATCTGTTCTTAAATTTGATATACAGGCCAACATGGTGTCCAATGCATTACCTATGGACGATGCATGGGAAGGGAATTGGGGAAGGGAGACAGTGAATGATGTGTCTACGAAAGTTGTGTGTGTGGGTGAAATTGGTGGAGGGGGAATGGGAGGAGGTGAAACCGTGGGTGGAGGTGCCGTGGGTGGTGAAATGTCCATACCTTCAGGAGTGGGTGTTAGTGTGGGGCCTGCCATATACACGGGTATGGTAGGTGGTGTGTGTGTGGAAGTGGTGAATAGGTGTGAAGTGGGGTGGGGAGCTGAAAAGACAGGGAATGGTTGAGGGCCTGGTTGAAAAGCCCTAGCAAAGATGTCCTGGAGGGATTGTAGAAATGGAGAGAGGGATATCGGGGGTTGGGGTCGTAAATTTGAGGAGGGTGGAAAGGGTGGCATGGTAGTAAGGAAACCCATGAATGTGGATCTGGGGTCAGGATGACCCGTGGCTGAAGGCATTGGGGATGGTTGTCCTAGGGCAGGCTCGGAAAGGGTTTCGGTGGGTTGTGTAGTGATGGGGTTTGCTTCAAAGGTCGGGTTATCAGTGGTAGAGAATAGGGTGGCACTAGAGATGGGAGTACGAAAGATGAAGGTTGGGTCAGTGGGTTGAGTGGTCGATGGGATTTCCACTGTCTCTGTTCTCGGAGGCGATGGTGGGGGAGTAGGTGGTAGTGGTTCGGTGGACTCCTCATGGGTGGCGGGGTGCTGTTGACTAGCTGTTTGGGAGGTTGGTGTAGTAGTTGGCTCCTCTGCAACTGTAACGGGAATTTGGATATTTTTACCTGAGCGAGGCCGTGTCTGGAACCTTCGTGGGTCATATTGAACTGAAGGCCTCTGAATGGCAGTGCGCACAGCTTCTACAACTCCATATGTTTCTGCCATCAATAAGAGACCTTCCCTATACTCTGAGTCAACTCCCGCTTCTTCCAACAACTGAGTCATAAGTACTCTGCTGCTCTGTTCAGTGAGTAACTGCTGCGATCGCACTCTTTCCATAATCTGATACAGCCTTCGGAGTTCTGCTGTATATGCTGGGGCTTCAGTGGTCTCTTCTTCATATGCTTCTTCTTCTTCCGGGTGTCCGTGTTGTTGGCTTTGCTGAGCGTCACTCCAATGGACATGTCTACCGTCTGTAGACTTTCTTCTTCTCCGTGAGGATGTGCCCTGCTCCTCTGCCTCTGAATAAAACTCCACATCAGAGAATTGTGTGCTTTGTAGGAATGCTTCGAAATCCTGGGGGTCCAGTCCTTCAGCCTCTCCAGTGGCAGCAAACTCGAATTCAGGTGTAACCGGAGGAGCCGATGGGGTGGGTTGTGTCGTAGTGTCAGATTCCGACCTGGGTATCCTAATGGTAAAAGGAGGTACAGTGCCCTCTCTTAATGGTGATGCCTCAGGAGTAGTCAGGACTTCCCTTGTCTGGACACACGGAATCGCGCCCCTCATGCGCTTGGACTGATGTGTGGATGTCTTGAGCCTTTTAAACATTTGTAATTGTGCCCAAGTTAAGGCACGCTCAATGGGGACATCATATGCCAAGCATCGGTAAATGATGCGTGTGAGTGCACAGCATCCGTTCACCACTAATTTCCTAGAAGCCCGTTTGTTCGCTTCATACAACTGATCTATAATCCACACTGGTAGCTTAATTGGTAGCGCACCTGCTTCCGCCAAGTAGAGAGCAAACCAGATCTTCTTGTGTGGTTGCGTGAATCGGTCTTGACCGGGGAAGGCGAAATGTTGCATGCACATGCGGAGAGGGATGGACACATTTGGGGTGAGGGCTGCCATGTCTTTCAGCTTCACTACTTTCATGTCCTTCATGTTGTTGGGAACGAGAGCATCCTTTTCTGAGGGTACATGCGTGCCATGCATCTTTAAAGCATCACTCACTAGCTCCACCGTAAGTTCAAACCTCTTCAACTCGTTGTTGCCCAGCAATGAGGGGAGAACAAATGATCCGGGTTGGTCCTTATCTTCATTAGCTTGTAATGTGGAGACCAAATAGTAACATCGGAGGAGATCGGGTTTAGGTAGTGGGGCTTCAAAATATTCCGCCAATCCTGCTCGTTGCCATATGATCTGTAGATCTTCTGTGTTTTGTAAAGTCTCGAACTCCTTGGAGAAAAATTGGAATCGCACCCATGATCTGTCATACTCGCATTTAGACTCCCAGATATACTTGGCCTCACCTAATGGACCGGGCATGCCATTGAACCAATGAGAATTCGCATGAACTCTTTCCGTGATTCCTGTAGGTGGGTCTGGCACCGGGAGTTGCTGGAGGTGTTGCATCTCCACTGGTCGTTCAGTCGGGGGCACGTCCACAGGTAGGCTATCCACATCAATTCCTGCAGTAAGTATCCCTACTTGTGAGCCCGAACCTGTCGCTTCTGCCATTTTACTGCTTGCCTTCTGATTCTGTGAGAATATAGAAGCATGTGTTAACATCGTAATGGACAGACTAAATCTGTTGCTGTCCGCGTTACAACATTAACATGAGGTATATGGTGAGTTAGTGGTTAGTAAGTGCACGAAGACAGTGAGTGTAGTTAACGTTTGTGTATTCCTAGGAGACTAATGCCGTTAGTAAGTGGGGTGAATTTACAAATCGGGGTCGGGGGGTTTATTACAGATCTTAGACTGCCAAATGCAGTGGATGGGCTTTGCTTTCGGTTTCGTAGAGACTCCAGAGAGCTGTGTCGGTGTCGCTGTTTGGGAATGGGGCCTTTTAGGGACCCACTTATAAGTGATTACATGCATGCTCATGGGTCTTGGTGTGTTCCTAAGTATTGAGCACGAGGGAATACTGGTTGTACTCGTAGATGGGTTATGCTGCATAGGTTGTGGCCTTGGCGTAACTACTTGTGCCCTCAAGCAAGCCTTAGGCACCCAAATTTGTCTAGATTGTGGGCTTGCCTTCATCGACTTCTTGGGCACCCAAATAGATTTTACTTTAGCCGAAGAATTTCTGACAGACTTCTTATTAGCGTCGTGTTGTTGGTTACTAATAAGAGGCTTTGCCCGTGTAGTTGACGGTGGTGCACCCGGTCGTTCGCCTTTCCGCACCCACACCTGGTTTATTTTCTGGGACATTCTGCTGCGCAGGTACTTTTGATCTCGGACATAGGTAGTACTCGGCTTCTTCTGCTTGTGATCCGCCTTTGGTTGCTGCCTCTTTCTGGCCTTTGGAAAAGAAGGGAGTTCCGTTGCATCCCTGACTCCTTTTTTGCAAATATCATTCCTCTGCAACACAGGGTTTTGAACAAGAACAGCATGGTCATCTTCATGTGTACCCCTGGAAGGACCAGGAGTCTGTGCCTTTCCTAGTTCCTTGAGTGCTCCATTGTCTAATTCTACTGTAACTCGACTATGATTGACCCAAACCTGGAGAAGTCCACTTCTTAGGTTTAAGTTAATTGCTTGGTCATAGATCCAATCTTGACCCAAGACTAGAGGTTCAGTGAGATCCTCATCTTGACACACCAGTACTTTAACTGTCATTGCCTCATCATGAATGCAGAGGGGAAGTTCCACCTCGCCCATGCAAGGGGTTTCCACTCCTCCCAATCCTATAAGATATGCTTCCACAGGATTGACAGTCAATTGTAATTCTTGGCAGTACGACAATTTAACAGCACTAGTGGCTGCTCCTGAGTCAATCAAGGCTCTTACGGTCCTTGCACTCTTTCCATGTCCTATATCTAAGGTTACGAAAGGACGTCTATCAATTATCCTATGCGAGCTTGTTCCTGCGACTTCACACATGGCCATAGGAAATCCTTGGTCTGCATAGTCATTCGCTCTAGGCTGATCTCTACCTTGCCTTCGTAATTTCATCCTTCTGATGCGTTCTAAAGCTTCAGCTTGAGCTTCTTCTCGAACTCGCTTTTCTTCCTCTTTGCGTTTCTTAGCAGTGTTGAGTCGACTGAGCATTTCCTCCGTGAGGGGTTCCTGATACAACTTGACTCTGCAACCGCTAATATAATTTGGGAGAACATCACCCTCTAATGTGGCCAATTGTACTGCTCCGCTCGTGGAGATCCTATTGATGATCATAGGTCCGTAGCCTCTCTTTTCTAGCTTCCTCGCGTGTTGTTTTAGTGTATAGACTAAGACTAGATCTCCTGCTTTCAAGCCTTTATCCTTCACGTGGGCATCAAAGTATGCCTTCTGTCTCTTCTTGGCTGCATATATTCCTGCAGCGGCTCTCAGTCTTGTTTCCCCTAATCGTTCAAGGTCAAAGATCATAGAGGAGAGCTCATGACCTGTCCATTCGTGCTCTTGTGCTACTTTCAATGTAGGGATCAAGAAGTCTAAAGGTAACACAGCGTTTTGGCCGAATACCATCTGAAAGGGGGTGGCTTGGAGTACCGTTTTGTAGGCAACTCGGTATGCCCAAACAGCATGGTGTAGCTGTTTGTCCCAATCAGAGCGTTTAGTGTTCACTAATTTCGTCAGTACATTGCATAAAATCTTATTAGTGCTCTCAGCTTGTCCATTAGCTTGAGGGTGATATGGGGCAGACTTCTTGTGTATTACCAAGAATTCTTGGAGTAGATTTTCAATCACTTCGTTCAAGAAATGAGTGCCTCTATCACTTACAAGCTCTATAGGTAGCCCGTATCTTGTGAATACATTCTCAAACAAGAATTTGGCAGTTGTTTGAGCATCGTTCTTGGTTGTAGCTTTTACCTCAACCCACTTGGTGAGATAATCTGTTGCCACAATGATGTATTCCGCATGAGAACCTTTAGCTGGGGGATTAATAGGACCTATGAAGTCTATTCCCCACTTAGAGAATGCACGTCCACCCATCATAGGTTTCAGTGGCATCTCATCTTTGCGTATAGGATACTGAGTCCTTTGACAGACATCACACCGTTTCACATAGGTATGTGCATCCATGTGAAGGGTAGGCCACCAGAAGCCCGCAAACATTATTGCCTTGATCACCCGATCTGGTCCAAAGTGTCCTCCTGCTACCCCTTGGTGAGCAGTTTCCAAGATCTTGAGATATTCACTTTCATGGACACACAGTCTCAGGTAACCATCCTTACCGCGTTTGTATAGATTATCACCAATAAGTGAGTAATCCAAGGCTTCTTGTTCTAAACTCCTTTTCCTAGCCAGAGTCATGTCTGGAGGGAATGTGTTTGTCCTCAGGAATGATACTAGTGGTTCGCTCCAATCTGGCACAATGGATACTTGATAAAGAGTGGCATGTTCCACTGGTGGTTTAGTGCAACAGATTGGGCATTCCTTGCACAACTTTTGGACATCAGCTTCCATAGTTGGCCAATGCACTCCGAATCTCTTTAGAGTCTGCAAAGTTCTTTGCTTTGAATGGTGTTGCTCTAACGCACCTACATGTGCTAATTGCAACCATTTAGCGTACTCATCTTCTTCTACGCAACAAGCCAAGATCCCTTGATCTGTGTGCTTGTACATGCTTCCTGCCATGATATGGTACTTTTGGGCTTTTACGATCTCTCTATTCCGTGTGTTCACCACTGGATGATTAGGCCCGTATGTCAATACTGGTACTATTGGCTTGGCCCACTGCGGCACCACTTCCAAATTAAACAAGTAAGCATCAGGAAGGTCATCTGACACTCCTTGTGGGGCTTCTCCCGATGTGAGCCTAGAGAGATGATCTGCTCTCAAGTGGGTTCTACCTTTTCTTACCACAACCTCAAAATCATATTCCATTAGCAGGAGAAACCATCTTACTAATCTTCCCGTATTGCATGGCTTGTTTACTAAGTACAACAATGCCTGATGGTCTGTAAAAAATTTAAACTTATTTGCAAGCAAATAATGTCTAAACTTTTTAACTGCATATACCATGCCTAATCCTTCTCGTTCAGTAGTGGTATAATTTCGTTCAGCCGCATTCAATTGTCTACTGGCATAGGCAATTGGAAGATCCATATTACCTTCACCAGTAGGTTGTGCGAGCACACATCCAATAGCATAATTGGATGCATCCACGTGAACATGGAATGGCTTATTCCAATCTGGTGTGGTCAAGATTGGTGCTGAACACAATCTTCGTTTAAGCTCTTGGAAGGAATTCTCACATTCATCCGTCCACTCAAAGTTTGTCAGAAGTCCGTACATGGGCTTTGCAATGACAGCATACATGTGTATAAATCGTCGATAATAACCACAATGCCCCATGAAAGCTTGCACCTCCTTGACATTCTTTGGCCTAGGTAGCTCTGCTATGGCTCTCACTTTTTCTTCATCGGTAGATATGCCATTCTTTGACACTATGTGTCCTAGAATCTTGCCTTGCCTGACCATGAAAACGCACTTTTCTGGGTTCAGGCAGACTTGGTATTCTCTACATTTGTCAAAGATTTGTCTGAGTTCAGGAATATGAGTTTGTCTAATGTTGGAATGAGCACAAAGATCATCAACATAGACTTCTAAACTCTTCCTCAGGAACTCCTTAAACACATGGCACATCAGCCTCTGGAAGGTGGCTGGTGCATTGGTAAGCCCAAATGGCATTACTCTAAAAGCAAAAATGCCCCATTCTGTGGCAAAGGCTGTCTTATGCTGATCCTCTGGAGCTATGGCTACTTGATTGTAGCCCGAAAATCCATCAAGGAAGCTGTACACTTCCTTGCCTGCCACTCTTTCTAAGAGATGCTCTGTGATGGGAAGCGGATAGTTATCTCGAATCGTGGCGGCATTAACCTTTTTCAAGTTAATGCACACACGCAGCTTGCCATTCTTCTTGGGCACCACTACGATGGGGGATACCCATTCGGTGTGCTCAATTTCGTAGATAAATCCAGCTTCAACCAATCTATCTATCTCTTCCTTGATCTTAGCAGCATAGTTATCGTTATATGTATAAGGCTTTTGCTTAGAGGGTTTAGCATCTGAGGTCATGGGAATGGTGTGTGAGCATATATCAGGGTCAACACCTTTCAAATCCTTGTAACTCCAAGCGAATACATCTCTGTATTCTCTTAGCAAGGCTATCAATTCGTACTCTTCTTCTTCTGTCAGGTCATGGCCTATATACGTGCATCTCTCCTCTCCTTCTTCTATGGCCACTACTATTTTCTTGGTAGTTTCTTTGTTATCATAGGCCTCTCCTGATTGTGCTTCTCGTTTAGGCATTCTTATCATGACTCTCCTGTCATCTATCTCATACTTCTTAAAAGTTTCGGGGACCTCAAACAAAGATTCTTCCTCTTCTGGTGAGGCTTCTCTTTTTTTTCGTTTCTTTCCTTCTTCCTTCGGGGTCACATGTGTTGTTAATCTTACATTAGTTGTAACCTCTCCATGCCTCTGGGGTTGAAATTCTACTTCATGGAAGTATTCTTCATCTGATGCAAATGGTGGGTCCATAATGATTGACTCTAGATCGGAGTCACTTGCATCCTCAAATGCATCAGGGCTAGGTTCGCATTCTTCTAGAACTGCCTCTCCCATGATTGGCTCTATGGAGAAGACTGAAATATCATAGCCATCCTCATCACAGTGAGGTGTCCATTGTTCTTCGTTGATGGCTACGTCCATTGTTGCTAAGATTTCTGCCCAATCGTGAGGTTCAAATTCTTCGTCTGGAAAAACTACAGGTGCATAGGCTGGGTCTTGGATTGATCTATGGGTTTCTTTCGCACCTACCTCTCTGGCTTTCTCTCTCTTCTCTTCTTCTACTGCTACCTTGCACATCCATAAGTGGGTGTCTTCATGCATCCATGAGGATCCAGACCCTATGGAATGCACCGATTCTGTGTCATCTTTAGCTCTATGGATGGGATTCCACTGGATAGGAGGGACATCTCTATGAGAATAATCCTTGAGATTGACTTTGGTCGTAACACCCAAGTGTTGCAAATACAAGGAGTTGGTTCCCCAATCCTGTACTACTTGCAATTGTCGCATAAATGGTCTTCCCAAAATCATCTCATAGGCATGATTTTTGCTGAAGTCACATATAGCAAAGCTATGTTCAAACTCGACACCACAAGTGGTGAGAGTTATCCCTTCTAGCAATCCTAGGGGTCTCTCTATGTGACCATCGGCCATCTGCAATTTCATTCTCGTCGGCCTGAGTGCCGGCTTGCCCCAACGCTTCCAAAGGGAAGTAGTGGCAATTGCAACTCCTGCACCTGAGTCTAAAATTGCCTTGGTGGTGTACTCTTGGTAGGTGATGGGAAGATAGGTGTTCCCTTCTTCGCCTTCACACATATCCCCTATCTTATCCAAGGGAATTTCTGGCACTGTCCTATGGGATCCTACCTGGGAACGAGATTTTGCTATCTCTGGTACTTGTTTGGCTACATGTTTCCATAATTCAGGTCTAACCTTGAGTAGCTCTTCTAACTTGAGATTACACTGCACATTAGTGTTCTTCACTACCTCTGTGTTCCTAGGAATGACTGAGTCGTCGTTCCTTACCATGACTGTGGGTGCTCTCATACATGTGGACTTTGCTTCCCATGGGCCTGTGAAGTGGGGTAGCTCTTGTATGGAATTCGACTCAAAGTCTAATCTCTCATGAGACTGAACACTCTCATGCTCCCCGTAAATAGATGGGATGTCTTGTGGGAATTGGTCGTGTGCATCGTCCACAAGTTCAAAAGGAGGGGCGACCTCGCTTTCGTTATCCCATTTGTCTTCTTGAATCTCTCGTAGGAAGTCTGGTGCAAACCGATTCATAGAAGAAGAAGTGTCTGGCTCCGTAGAATTGGGCGCATAAGCAACCTGTGAAGGAGGGCTGATTCTATTGTTGATTCTCTCCTCGTTCTCGCAAATGGCTGGAGCACAAGCTTCTTGGGGAGGATTACTTATTCTATTACTTTTCCGAACAGGCTCACACATCCCCTGAGAAGGAATGGAGGCAACCTGTGGAGGTACTTGAGCTTTCGAGGGAGGCTCATCTGCCTTTTGGGGGGGAAGATAAGCTTCTTGAGGAGGCCCACGGGCTTCCTGAAGAGGCTGGCTCATCCGTTCTCTTGCCCTTTCCTTTCTTTGAGGGGTAGGTTCCTTTTCTGGCTGTGCTATTGGCCTCTCTATTCTTTCTAAGGAGGGGAAGTTGTCCGGTTTAGGGGCCTTGGCCACATACACTTCTGATTGGGAATGATTCCTGTTTTTGCTTGCTTTTTCTTGGTCTTGATTTTTTTCTTCCTTGTCAGATCTTGCAATTATCCTCTCTAACTTCTCTAGGAATCCATCCAAGTGTAATTGTGTTTTGGCTGAGCCTGAGTAATTGAAAAGGCGACTGGCTTCAAACATAGTCTGAGCCAATGCGACCATTTTCGCGCATAGTTTTGTTCTTTCTATCTCTAGGTCAGCTCTAGGATAGCACTTGTCATGATCCGTGACGTTTGGCCCTTCTTGGATTCTGGCCTGATATGCCTTAAGCATCATGTCTATGTCTTCGGGAGTGGGATCAGCTAATACTGATCCTGTTTGGGGTGGTGGGTGGGTTGCGTGGGCTGTCTTAGAGGGTGAAGGGATGGAGGGTGATGGGGATGGTAGCGGTGGGAATGTGTGAGAGTGCGGTTGAGACGTGATCTCTATGATTTTAGCCTTGGTTTCTCGTAGACTTTCCTCAAGTTCACTCATCTTCTTTGCCCATTGCCTTTTCATGCGTTCGCGGCTATCTTTCCAAGCTCTTGTTCTCTTTTTATTTTGGCTCTCAGTATCGCTAGCATCTAGGCTCTTTTCCTGGCCTACCCCTTGGTTTTGCTGCAATGCCTGAGCCCTAGTGACTACCTGCACTGGTGCAGTGGAAGTGACGCTTCCTGAGGAGTCTACCACTAACCCAACAACGTTGATAGGGGTGATTTTTGGCATGCTATTGGGGTTCTTTGGGCAATCTCGTAAGAGATGCTCTTTTCCGCAATCTTGGCAGAAGCCTTGGATAGTCACGGACTGAGTTTGTGTAGGCAGAGGTAAGGGACAATCACGAATGAGGTGATCACCTTGGCATCTGTAGCACGGCCCTCTTGGGAATGGAGGTCTGACTTGCCTAGATTGAGGCCTAGGATTGGGGTTTGTATACATGACGTTCGTGTAATCTGACTCCCAACTAGGTTCGTTCGGCTCTTCACCATAGTAGGACTCTCCATGTTCTGGGGACTGCATGTAGTAAGCCTGGGGGCTATCCACATGGGTAGAATCAAAGCTATGGTCACTTGGGTCATTTTCAGAGATCAAGGATGTTACAGGGACTATAGCTCTATTCAGGTTCTCTTCTACAGCAGTATACTTTACCGGAATCACATTAGCTGGGGCAGGGGGTTGTTGTGCTAGCACAGGCTGAGGCCTTTGTTGGGCCTGATACTGTGGTTGGTAGGTTTGTTGGGGTCTAGCATATGGCGGTGGTGGATTTTGGTTCTGGTATCTGCCTTGTTGGTAGGGTTGCGGATAGGGTTGCCTAACTGCCTGCTTGTTGTATGGGCAGTCTTGTGCGGTGTGATTGGTGTATCTCCGTTCTATGGTGCAGTACTGGCTACTAGGGTTTACTTGGGGTTGAGCCATAATGGGACAGACGTTCGCCATATGGTCACCACCGCATGTATAGCACCTTTTCACAGGGGCAAACCTTGGGATTTGTTTGCTAGTTACACCTAATTTCTGAGCTACTTTTTCGGCAAGTTCTTCAATTGATGTGGCTTGTGTGGAAGATTGACTAGATGCACTATCTGAATCTTTGTAAATTTTGGACAACTCTAGCTCTTCTCCTAGGTTATCTTCAATGTCAATGCACATACGTACACATTCTTCTATAGTCCTAGGGTCTTTCAGATACACATAGGATCTCAATTTTGGGCTCAGCAATCCATCAAGAAATAAGGCTACTTGTTTAGCAGATGTGGGTAGCTCCGAAATAGGGCACCTTTCAAGATATTGTCTAAATCTTCTTCTGGCCAATCTGACAGTCTCTTGGGGGGTTTGCTTGAAGCTGTGGATCAGTGAGGAGGTGTTGTGTCTTATGCCACTCTTGGAGAACTCTACAATGAATGCCTCTAGGAGTTGGTCTATGCTCCTGAACTGACGCTCATCTAATGGCTGAAACCATGTAAGTGCCGTGTTCCTAAGGGTTAGACCGAAGGCATTGTACTGCGTGAACAGATCTTCCACTTGTTCAACTCTCAAGACTTGCTTGAACTCTGCCACATGATCATAGGGATCTCCTGTGCCGTCAAAGTAATTCTTCATGGACTTAACTAGCTGGGTGGGTCTCAAAGTTCTTGCGTGCTCTCTAGGTCTTGGCAGAGGGAATCCATCTACATTTCTTTGGTTCCTGTGGGCTCTATGTATCTCAGGAGGTTCTACCCTATTCGTCTCTGTTCTCGTTCTTTCTCTGCCTACAGGGTTGGCAAAGCTTACTTCCGGTCTATCTCTACTTCTGTCTCTTTGCGTACCATGAGCTTGGGAAGTTCCCGCCCCAGGGTGACCATAGGATGCATTTGATCTTGGTTGGGGAAAAATAAATTCACCCTTCCACGTGTAGGCATGCCTATCATTTTCTGTCACCACGAAGATCCGTTCTGAAGCATGATCTAAATAGGTCACTCTGCCTGGGCTATCCGGATCCTTAAGCTCATAGATCATGATATTTCCTATGTCTGTTGGCTGATTAGACTTATACCTCCAAAAGGCTTCATCAGTTTCTCGATTGAGGAGCAACTCTATGCTCTTGTTGTCTTGGGGGACCCATTCAGGCGTGATAATCCTAGTGAGAACTGATTTACCTCGAGGGGTTCTAGGTTCTGCACCCATGTTCCCTTGTTCCAGGTCACCTAAGTCCGCTTCTGAGATTACATTCCCAAAGTCATCTGTCCTATCAGGATGACTAGTGACTACATATATAGTTCCTTCTTTGTCCAGGTATGCACCATTTTCAAACTTGACAGCTGGGTGTTCTAGTCCAATGGATTGATCAGGGTTTTTAATCTGGACCACAGATCTTCCTAAGCCGTCCTCATAGATGCTAGCACCTAATCGGTTGGTCCTCAGGTACTCCAACTGTGTTTTGTAAGGGCCTTCTACCCTGTACAAGTAGGGCACTCCTGAACTTCCCGTAGGTTTGTCCATGCCTTGAGACATCTCTGACTCACTGGTCTCAGAGCGAGGGTAGTTCGAGTGGTGGCTCAACTGCTGAGCCCAGGACCTAGCAGTGTGGTTGACACTAGCCTCTGAAGACCTAAGGCTTTGTCTCTCTCTTACTAGGTGTCGTCCTGATCTAAGGTTCATATGCCTAACTGATTGGCCCAAATTTTTGCCCAGAGTACAACCTCGTTGCCGATCAATTGGTACCAGTCACTTGATTCTTTTTAGTTATTCCTCGTGTTTAAAGTCTTGTCTGCTATTACGTCGTCAGGAATACTTGAATGTTCTTCGTACTTTCAGGTTGATCGTTCCACGTTAGGTTCTTTCCTTTATGTTGTCGACAGTACAGAGATTAAGTTTTTAGCTTGAACTTGAGTTTTTAGGTAGTCTTCAACTTGATAATGGCCTATCGTCGCCCTGACTTACTCCTACTTCTAATCGCTCTTAGCCTAGGCTAGGAATTGACGAAGAGGAGTTGAGAATATTCCGACCTTTCTTGCCGAACTTTGCTCTTTAGTGCTCGAGAAGTTGATTCTCATGCGTGTGCCACACCCTTGCTTGGATACTCTCAATTGCTTCTCAATAGGCCTGCATAAATCCCAAGATTAGCTCCAAGTAGACCTTTCAATTGACAGACAATTTATTTCAGACACTTTGTTAATGACCCTTGTTCCCCCTTTTGCATTGTTAGAAGTTTACTCTAGAGCTCTCTTGGTGTTCCTACCCCTCAGTGTGTCAACTTCCAAATATCCTATCGGAAAATCAACGCGTTATTCTTATAAAAAACAGTTGAGGGCGTGTAGTATATGTCACGAGCTTTCCGACAAGCCCTAGAGCTCAGAAAATGGATTTCGTATGAAAAAGTTATGACCGTTCAGGGTTTAGGGGGTTAACTAGACAAACAGAACCTTTCGGGGGTTTTAATGCATTTTCTAAGGCCTTTGTAAGTAGATGAGTACATGAAAGTGCAAATATGCCCAAAATTTAGCCTAAATTTCCAAAAATTCACTCCTTAATTTTTTGCCGAAAATGCCTGTCTATCGCGATAGACGGTGTCTGTCGCGATAGACACAATCTATCGTGGGGGCTGTCTGTCGCGATAGACGGTGTCTGTCGCGATAGACAGTGTCTATCGTGGATTTCTGTCTGTCGCGATAGACGGTGTCTGTCGCGATAGACGCTGTCTGTCGTGAATTTCGGTCTGTCGCGATAGACGGTGTCTGTCGCGATAGACGGTATCTGTCGCGGATTTCTGTCTGTCGCGATAGACGGTATCTGTCGCGGATTTCTGTCTGTCGCGATAGACGGTGTCTGTCGCGATAGACGGTGTCTGTCGCGATAGACGGTATCTGTCGCGGATTCCTGTCTGTCGCGATAGACGGTGTCTGTCGCGATAGACGCTGTCTGTCGTGGATTTCTGTCTGTCGCGATAGACGGTGTCTGTCGCGATAGACGCTGTCTGTCGTGGATTTCTGTCTGTCGCGATAGACGGTATCTGTCGCGGGTTTCTGTCTGTCGCGATAGACGGTGTCTGTCGCGATAGACGGTGTCTGTCGCGATAGACGGTGTCTGTCGCGGATTTCTGTCTGTCCCGATAGACGGTGTCTGTCGCGATAGACGGTGTCTGTCGCGATAGACGGTATCTGTCGCGGATTCCTGTCTGTCGCGATAGACGGTGTCTGTCGCGATAGACTGAAAAAATGCAAATTTTTGAAAAACTTCTAGTGATCTAGAGTGCCCTCAAGGTGTAGGTTACAATGATAAACATGCATTCACAAAATGTTAAGATTTTCTGTCTGTCGCGATAGACAGAGGCTGTCGTCCCGGGACCTGTGCAGAGCCTGTCGTACCTGCGCACACTGCTGGGGATGATGGTACAGCAAAAAACCTGCAAAATAGCTCAGAAAACATGCAAAAACAGCACATGCAAGTTCGCTCTCTCGCTCTCTCTCACAAGTGAAATGAGGGAAATGAGGTGGAGGTGGGGATATAGTCAAAAAACTGAAATTTTCGCGATGATGGAGATGGACGTGGGAGATGGTGATGATGATGATGGTGAAGAAAGTAAAAGAAAATCGATGAGAGTGAAGAAAATACCTACAACTCCAACGCGTCAACTCTACGTCTTACCATCACACGCTCGTCCTCAAAGCTCGATCCCCGGCAACGGCGCCAAAATTTGGTGTAGCTCAATGATGAGTAGCACCTCCTTTAATGTCAATCCGGGAAGACGTGAGGATGGTATGAAGACCTCGAGCAAGTGGCGGCACAAGTGCGTGAGTGAGAAGCACACAAGCATGCACACACATACACACACACGCGCACACAAGGCAAGACAAAGAGAGAGGATCAATGGAGTTCTTTAGATTACTTTCAAAAGCTCTTACCAGTTCGTTTCAATTACAATCTAACCTCAAAAATGAGCTCTCTAGCTCTTTTTATAGTTTTTGACTAGCTTTTGGCCCTGTCCAGACCTAGTGTCCGGCCTAGTTAAAAATTAGGTTCCAGGGCTTATTTGATGGCTCAAACGAAGTCTAAAAATTATGAAAATTGGTACGATGGTACTTCTAATACTCCTCAAGCTCGAGGACTCCTCGGCTTGCACAAAATGGAGTCTAATCTACCAAAAACGGAATTTACAATGTTTGTGTAGTGATTAAAATCACTTGAGTTGTACATAATCTAAGGGAAAAAATGATCTGGCCTTGTTGCCGTATTGTGCATGATTCCTCTGTTGCTTTGTGTGCCAACAATTATTTATCATAGCCAATTGTGGATTATTGATTATTTATCATAGCCAATTGTGGATTTGAAAGTCTTTCTTAGTTCATTTCTAAAATCCGTGAGCCGAGAGAGAGCAATAGGGCACTGAGAGCAAAAGAGCACAGAGCCTAGCAAATAAGTAGAGACAAGCACATGGAGAAGAAGAGTGCTGCCAAGAATACTTAGAGGTACCCAAAAATCTTGCTTGAAAAAAGGATTCCCAAAAGATTCCATTTTCTATCCTAAAGAATTCTCTATTTTTCAGGCTCATAATTTGTATATACATGCAAATTGAGTGTTTTTCTATATGCAAGTCGATGCCAGGCATTGACCTGAAGGTGCAAGTCGATGCCAGGCATCGACTTAGAGGTGCAATTCAATGACAAGCATCGATTTAGAGGTGAATCCAATGTGTGGCATCGACCTACAGTAGAGAGTCGATGCCTCGCATCCATTTGTAGGTGCAAGTCGATGCTTGGTCTCGAATTCTAGGTGCAAGTTGATGCCTGGCATCGACAACCCTTTGACATGCATGATCTATCTGGCTAGTTGGAAGTCGATGCTAGGCATCGACTTTCAGCTGCAAGTCGGTGTGAGGCATCGACTTCATATTGCAGATCGATGCATGGCATCGACTTTAAAGTGCAATTCTATGCTTGGCATTGACTTTGTGCTGCAATTCGATGCCTGGCATGGACTTTGTGTTGCAAAGTCGATGACTGGCATCGACTTGCACCAAAGTCAATGTTAGGCATCAACTTTGCACCACAAAGTCAATGCTAGGCATCGATTTGTAGCACAAAGTCGATGCCAGGCATTGACTTACAGCACAAAGTCAATGCCAAGCATCGACTTGCACTTTAAATCGATGCCTCGTATTGACCTGCACCCAAACGAGCACATTCACAGAGACATAACCAACATTTCTAACATTTCAAGGACAATGAGGGAAGAATTGAAATGACTGTAAAGAAGCTTAAGGTGATTGTGAACACAGGAGAACAACCTCATGATAGGATTATGGGTCACCCCATGAAGGGAAGTAATAGCATGGCTTCATTATCCTTTGAGAGGGCAAGCAACCCGATTGGCATTTCATATAGTGGACATAGCAGTATAAAACCTAGTGGTGATGATTCAATGAGGAAGGAGAGGTCAAAGGAAATTGAGTTTGTTAGGAAAGATCGACCACTTGGGGACATGACAGATCTCAAGTGGTGCCTTCAGTACATTGAAGAGAAAAATGTGACCCTTTTGGTGTTTGCAGGGGCCTATGGGAGGGGAAAGCTCATGACAATAGAGGCTTTTCAATATGGCTTGGTGTTCAAAGTTGATTATGAGGATGAAGATTCAGACAACCTTCTGTTCCTAGTGGAGACATCTAAAGGCCTACAAAATGTAATCTGCAAAATGGAGTTCTTGTGCCTAGAGTGTTGTGTGCCATAAAATCTTGTAGATATTTGCAGGGACTCTGAAATCTCATTAGGGATTTAATGCCATGGATCCAAGGGAACATAATGCCAACATAGCAAAAGAAGACAACCCCATTAAAGGCAAAGGGTAAGTAGTGTGTACAAAAGAAACCACTCAAGAAGTTGAAGAAAAGCACAAATGAAGTGTCCACTGAGTCAAGTTCTGACTAAGAGGATATGATCATTGCACTTGCTAGAGAACTTACATCTGGGATCTTGGATATTTAACAGAACTGGATGAGGGAAGACATTGCTAAGAGAAAACTTGTTAGAAAAGGGCAGCTATTCCACCTTCCCATAAATATTATCCACAGACCACCAATTGATCAAGTCACAGGGAGGAGGCCCCTTGAGATAAGGGAGCCACATAATCTGCATGTGCAGAACCTAAAGAAAAAAATGAAGATCAACCCTCATGCAACTGTAGTTCCTTTTCTAGTGATGGTGGACCCAAATGAATGCAGCTCTATGGAAGAATCAATGAGGGTTTGTTTGAGGATTACACATATTATGAGATTGGTGGATCACACTCTACAAAGGCCCATAGACAGTTGGTGAAGGACCACCCCACTACTAGAGGCCAAGATTCTGGCTTGGGACCATAATAATGACAATGACTATAGGCATAAAATGTCCTCAATTGAGCGAATTTGCTTCTTCCACAATGCGTATGAAGATTCTCTAAGGAAAGATGTTGGGAGAGTACATCCTAATCTGAGGAAGCAATGTCTTATTGAGGTTGGGATTGCTGACAATGAGAATCTGAAATCATATGCCTTGCGTAAATTCGACCCATGGTTTCACTTGGCCTTCAGAACAGGTGAAATATGGGATCTCTAGGACAAGATTTTTACAATGTGGGAAAATAAGGAGGTTAAGGGCCAAAAACAGAGGAATTTAAGGCTAGATCCTCAAGTGGATGTAAAGGAAAAGGGAAAGGAATTTGATCTTTCCATTGAAGAGGCTGTTGAGGATATGAAACTAACACCATGGAGAGCCCTAGAAGGGGTCAAGGACAATAGCTTGATAATATCAATGTTATCAACAATAATTTCCAAGGATTTAAGTCTTGAAGAGATGGTCACTGAGCTAAATAAGTAAGTAAGAGTTTCTAAAATCTACTTTACTTTGTGTTTCTCATTATTTAACTCACTGACTTTTATCCACATTTGGGAATAAAGTCACAAAGTATATATGACAATTCAGGAGGTAATGATGAAGAGGTTGGGATGCTTCTCTTGGAGTGAAGTCCACGCAGAGTACCGAACCACCTCATCATACAAAGCATTGTCATAATACTTTATAATCTTCTATGGATGGGTAGGTGCTTTTATTCCACTCTATGTTGGGATTGGATGCTTGGCATCGACTTCTTCCGGCATCGATTCTCTGCTGAAACTTGATGCTTGGCATCGAATTCTTGCCATAGGTCGATGCCTGGCATCGAGTGTCTACTAAAACTTGATGCCTGGCATCAACCTTCTGCCAAGAAGTCGATGCCAGGCATCAAATTTTAGCAAAGTCGCAATGCTTGGATGGACTTGTGAACAAGAAGTCAATGCCAGACATTGACTTTCAGTAGATAACCGATGCCAGGCATCGACTTGTTGCCAGAAGTCCATGCTAGGCATCGATGAAAGTCAATGCGTGGCATCGACTTCTTGCCACAGGTCGATGTCAGGCATCAACTTAAGGCCATCATATCAGTGCCAATAATCATTCTTCTCTTTTTAGTAGAAGCCAAAAAATTTGAAGTCTGTTGACGCAATGATGATTGTCCTCCTTCATTCCTGGTTCACATTCAAAGGGCAAGGCACAATAAGTCTAGGTTGAAAGTTGAGGAAATTGATTTTGATGATGAGTCAGATTTGACGTGTTTTCAAGCCCTCCACACCCCCTTAGACCTGTGTATTACAATGTATATTGTAGTGATCTAAATAATATATGTACTATTGTACCAAGAAAACATTACTCCCTTGTTATAGCAGATACACCCTATGGGTTTAGAGTGATGGGCTCTGATAATGATCACGATCCATTCAAGCACCCACTGATTCGCAAGATGGTTACAGATTTTGTAGAGCTAACTATGTCACCTTTATGGAGGATAGTGGTTTTCCATAGCAGAGATCAATCCTTTTGTGTATCAACTGCTTTGAAGTCAAGATGTCATGTTGTGAAGTGTCTTACATGGTATTCTATCTTCTTTTTGTCTCTGATTTATGCATGATGAAATCTATTTTACTTATGGTTTTCTTAGGCATGGTGAAGACAAATGTGAATCATACTCCTTTGCATAGGTTTGTGAGTTGAATTGAATGCATTACATTTTGATATTATGATGAAGTAAGCAAAAAAAGAGTCACGGAACATAGCAATGAGAACGGAATCTCCTATGTACTCATGTTCCCTACAATTACAAAGAAACTTTGTCATGTGGCTGGGGAGAAGACATTGGTTAATCCATATCAGAAGCCACAAAAACTAATTATGTGCTTACTTCAGTTGTTTTCCAATGATGATGATTCGGTCCTCGACCTTTTCTCTGGCACAGTTAATTGTAGTTGTAATGTTTTGCATTGACCATGTTTCTTGATGTGCCTCTAATTGCCTTGCTTCCTTTTCAAGAACGACTCTCGCTTGTTCATTAAAGATGTTGAGGCATTGCATAGTTGTAGAGAAAGATGAAGCTCAAGTGAGCTTCATAAGAATGAGGATTAATGGGTTGAATGAATGCCTAGATGAGGCCTAAGAGTTGGAAGGAAGCACATTGCAGATACTGAAAGATTCCAACCTGCTTCAAAGGAGCCTATTCCACCACAGACAAATGAACTTGGAGACATGGCTGACCTTGGAGAGCCAATCTTGGAGTAAGAAAAACAGGCTACGAGTTCTAAAGCTCCAAAAGATTATATTATGCATGAAGCTGAGCAAACATATGATCATCTTCTATTATAGAACCTTTTTATTTTTGTAAACAATATCTTAACTGTAAAAATCAATTTAATAGAAATACAATGCTAAGTGTTTGTTTCTAATTGTGCTTATCTTTACCTATTCTGAGCTTTCTTGGCTAAGCAATGTCTGGATATTGTTTAATATTTATGGTTGTTTAAGTTCATCTTTTTGAAATGTTAGCTAGAAAATGCTTTGTGGTGTTCAATGTTGTGAAGAGATGGATAGGTATGTGCTTGAAGATGAAGAGGTGTTGCAAAATCCTTGATCTACACCAGCCAAATGAACTCCAGGAGTATATGGTGGGCCCTTCTAGCTTGCCAATGGATGTATTAGACACCCTATGTACCTTGGAAGATCACTCTCAAAAAGATAAATCAAAACAGATAAGTTGGAGTTAGCTCAGAGGTGAAAACTTGCTATTCTTGGTTCATACACCTGTCCAGTGTTTTACATAATTCTCTAAGCATAGCAGCAAGTAGCTTAATTCCTCTTGGTGAAGTCTAGTTAACTTAGAGAGCTAACTTTCAAGATTAATCTCATCAAAAATAATGAGCCACACACTGAGAATGAGTTTTAACAACTGATGACATCATCCCGATTTTCACGGGCTGCTACAGTTTGAGACTAGTGAGCAAAAAAATCAACCTAACTCACAATGTAGGAATCCAATGATTATGAAACTTTGTATGGTTATACTAGACAGTAAGCTGAAACCAACAAGATTTAAATCACTGAATTTGAGTAAGTAACCACTGAGAAACACCTCTGACAAGATGAGTGAAAAAGTCGGGTACCTTACAGAGAAGTGAAAATGCACAGACCCTATTGACTTCAAATGACCATAAGTGAAGATGGCAACATCCAAATGACATGAAAATTTGTGAGCATATAGTAGACTTATAGAGCTAACGTTACCAAGTTAAATCACTAAAAATGATGCACCAAGATCAGAGAAAACATCTCTGCAAGCTGACTGAGAAAAACTGAGAGTAATGGCAATGAGTAGTACACTTCACAAGAACATGGAAAGATGAACTCAAATAATCATGAAAATGAAAGTATATTGCTTGTACAATACAATGACTTACTGATACATATGTGTGCCTTGTAATCACACCTTGATATGGCATAAGGCTCAGCTCTTGGAGGTCTTCACATAGGTCTCTCTAACCACGACTAAAACTACCATCTATTTATAGTTGAGTTTGGGAGGCTAACTTCCCTCAATCACTCTCCAATCAATCAATGATTGATTTGATTCTCTACCTACCACAAATCACGAATTCGTGGCTCCTCTTTCCCTTTTTGATCATGTGGACTCAACCACTTAAGATTCTCTTACTTTTACATTAAGTAAACTCTCCAAAAAATTACAAGAGGTAGTTCAGAAGTGAACTTTACATAGTCTTCATTTTGAAGCTTCTTTTATGACTTTGTGGGACTCAAGCCAATACTTAGGCTTGTCATAGACTTGCTCCAACAGCTCCCCCTCAAGCCAAGTATGCTTGAGGTCTTCAATCTTCCAAGATTACCTACAAAACAATCATAGCCTTGAATTTGCAAAGCTTTGTACCATCCAATGCTTTGGTTAGAATATCTGCACATTGTTGATGAGTGGACACATATGATATTTGAATCTCTTTGCTTAGAACCTTTTCTCGTAAATAGTGATAATGAACTTCAATATGTTTAGTCCTTGCATGAAAAATAGGATTAGCAGCCAAATGAATAGAACTCATATTGTCACAAAAAATAGTTGGAGTTCCAAACTCCAATCCAAGATCTTTGAGTAATGTCTTCATCCACATAGCTTCCTGAGTAGCTATGGCAAGACCATTATATTCAGCTTCAGTAGAAGAGAGAGCAACTGTGGGTTGCTTCTTGGATGACCATGAAATAAGCTTTGAACCTGCAAAGGTAAGATAACCTGAAGTGCTCCTTCTATCTTCCTTAGAGCCAGCCCAATCTGCATCAGAAAATAGCTTCAAACCTAAATCAGATACATAAGGATAATAAAGTCCTTCATTTATGGTTCCTTTGAGATACTTGAGAATCCTTTTGGCAGCATCCATATGTGGTTTCCTTGGTGTGTGCATAAATTGACTTAGCACACTCACACTGTAACATATATCTACTCTTGTCAATGTGGCATAGTTGAGACTACCCACTAGACTTTGATATGATGTGATGTCCTCTATGAGTTCACCTTCATGTGAGCTCAATTTGTGATTGACCTCCATTGGAGTACCTGCAATCTTACAATCTTGCATCTTGAATTTTGCCAACATGTCCTTAATATACTTCCTTTGAGTGAGAAACAAACCATGATCTTTGTAGACAACTTCCAAACCTAGGAAGTAGGTAAGTGAACCCAAATCACTTATCTTGAACTCTTCTCTCATCTGATCTTTGATCTTCTTCATACCATCTGCATCATTTCCTGTCAATATAATATCATCTACATATACACATAGGTAGATGACCTCGGAATTACTCTTTTTAATAAAGAGTGAAGGATCTGCCTTGCTTGGTTGAAAGCCTTTGTCCTGCAAGAATGAAACAAGCCTGAAATTCCAAGCTCTTGGAGCTTGCTTGAGACCATACAATGCTTTGTTAAGTTTACACACATAATCAGGATAAACTTGGTTCTCAAAACCAAGTGGTTGTGCCATATATACCTGTTCTGTTATCCAACCATTCAGGAATGCATTCTTTACATCTAGTTGAAGTATCTTCCAATTCTTGGAAGAGGCAATACTAAGCAAAACCCTAATAGTAGGCATCTTTGCCACAGGAGAGAAAGTCTCCTCATAATCAATTCCCTGAGTTTGTGCAAAGCCTTTTGCTACAAGCCTTGCCTTATACCTATTAATTGAACCATCAGAATTCTTCTTGAGTTTATAGACCCATCTTGAGCCTATTACCTTCATGGATGAAGTCTTGGGCACCAAATCCCAAGTGTTGTTTTCCTCAAGTGCTTCAATCTCTTCCTTCATTGCATGCTTCCATTCTGATTTTGCTTTGGCCTCTTCGAATGATGATGGCTCCTCTTGGTTTATGTCATGTGCTATGTAGATAGAATAGTTAGTTACTAATGAGGTGTCAAACCCATACCTTTCTAGTTTTTTCTTTTCCCTCATAGATCTTCTTAGGCCATGATGTGATGATTCTACCTCATGTCCAAGTTCCTGCAATTTTTCTTTACCCTTTAGACTTCCATGCTTTGATCTTTTCCATATGAGATTCTTCATCATCCTCCGAGGTGTCTTGTTCTTCAATCTTTGATTGTTCTCTACCAAGCTTTGGAAAATCTTCTTCAAGATCATATGGTAAATTGATCTTCCTGCATGAATCTTCATACCATGAATTGTTCTCATCAAAAACTACATCTCTGCTTACCAAGAATCCTTTGTTGGTAGGGTTGTATAACCTGTAGCCCTTTTGATTGTTGTCATATCCAATAAATACACACCTTTCTGCTTTTGGATCCATCTTGCCTCTAACCTGTGAAGGAACATGAGCAAAAGCAATACATCCAAAAATTTTACAATGATCTAAGCTTGGTCTTCTTCCATTCCAAGCCTCATATGGAGTCATCCCATCAAGGGATTTTGAAGGCAACCTGTTAATCAAGTAAGTGGCTGTAGATACAGCCTCAGCCCATAAGTAATTAGGTAAATGCTTTTCATTTAACATAGACCTTGCAGCTTCAACAATTGTCCTATTCCTCCTTTTTGCCACTCCATTTTGCTCAGGAGTGTACCTTGTAGTTACCTCTCTTTTGATTCCTCTTTCTTGAAGAAAAGAATCAAACTCATGGGAGAAGTATTCTCCCCCTCCATCTAACCTTATCCTTTTTAGTGATTTACCTGTTTGATTCTCCACAAGAGCCAAATATCTTTTGAAACATGAAAAAACTTCATCTTTGTGTTTCATAAAGAATAGGATAGTCCATCTGCTGCAATCATCAATAGAGGAAACATAATACCTTGATCCAGATATTGAAGCTTCCTTGCTAGGTCCCCATACATCTGTATGAACCAACTCCAAGAGATCTCCATGCATATAACCTTTCTTCATGAATGGTAACCTGTGAGACTTTCCAAATTGACATGCACTACACTTATAAATCATATGTTGTTTTAACAAATTAGGAAGTCCAAGTACACTTTGGTCCCTGCAGATTTGCTTTAATGACCTTTCACCAATATGTGCTAACCTTTTGTGCCATACTTCCAATTCTGTGAGTGTCTGACTACCATAATTAAAGAGAGCAATGTTTCTAGTGTCCTGTAATTCAAATGTGAACAATCTACCTGTCTTTTCACCTTTTGCAATTCTTCTGAATCCTTGACTTGGATCTTCAACAAATGCTCCTGCTTTTGTGAACCTGACTTGCAACCCTTTCTCTACTATCTGCCCAACACTTATCAAATTCTTTGTAATGGTAGGGACATAGAGTACCTTATTGAGTAGGTTGATGTTTCCATCAGGTGCTTTGACATTGCCTATTTTCTCCACAGGATGTTTTGTATCATCTCCTGTTTGTACCTCATGCTTATTCCTTGGATCTTCTAAATCTGATAGGAGTGCCACATTTCCTGCCACATGATTTGAACAACCTGAATCTATGTAGAAAACATGCTCATCAGATTTACCTTGTGGCATAGCCATGTTCATGATCAATAATGAATCCTCTTTGTTTGAGTCTTCTGTGTAGTTATTGTAGTATCTCCTTCCTTTGTAGCCTCCTTGATAGTTTGAATGATTGTAGTTGTTGTAGTTGCCATGGTAGTTGTTGAACCTTCCTCTTGAGTAGCCATAACTTCCTCTATTGTATCCTCTGCCTCTTTGATTCCTGGAATTCCTAAAGCAATTTTCAGTTGTATGATTAGTTAATCCACAAATAGAACATGAGTTGGAGTCTTAGGATCTCCCCCTGCCTTGTCTACCTCCTCTTCCTCTACCTCTGCCATGTCTTCCTCTACCTGCATAGTTAGCTTGATATGTACCTGCTTCATCATCCACTTTCTTTGCCTTTCCTTTGTTATCTTTGGACTTGCTTTTATTAGTGTATAAAGCTGAAGATTGATTACCTTTAGAGCTTTCTCCATTTTTGATAAGCTTTGCCTCTTGAGTAAGTAGTTGTCCAATGAGTGTATTGAAATCAGGTACATGCATGTCCATGTACAAATCCATAGCTATGGTGAATGCTTCCCACTTGTCATCTGCCTTCAAGTCATTGATCACCTGCCTTACAATTTTCTCTTCATCTATTACCTCTCCAATGCTTCCCAACTGATCCGCTATGTCCTTGAGCTTTGTGACAAAATCAGTCACATTTTGTTTGGGAGCCTTCTTGAGAGTTGTGAAATCCAGCCATAGTTGATGCTTCCTAGCTTTGGTACTTGAAGAAAAGAAAGCTTCAAGTGCATCCCACACTTCCTGAGATGTCTTACAAATCCTAATGTGAGGCAACAAAAAACCTGAGATAGAGTTGAGGAGATAAGACCTTGCAAGTGCATCCTTGGAGCACCATGTGCTCAATCTTTCTTGCTCTTCTTGTGTTGGTTGACTTTTGTTCCTGAAACTTGGCATAACTTCATCTCCAGCCACATAACCATATAAACTTCTACCTTGGAGATAGGCTTCCATTCTTAATGACCAAGCTGAGTAGTTACCTCTGTCTAATTTGTCAATTGATGAAGGAAATCCATCTGCCATGTTGTCCAACCTTGCTCTGATACCACTGTGAAGAGATGGATAGGTATGTGCTTGAAGATGAAGAGGTGTTGCAAAATCCTTGATCTACACCATCCAAATGAACTCCAGGAGTATATGGTGGGCCCTTTTAGCTTTCCAATGGATGTATTAGACACCCTATGTACCTTGGAAGATCACTCTCAAAAAGATAAATCAAAACAGATAAGTTGGAGTTAGCTCAGAGGTGAAAACTTGCTATTCTTGGTTCATACACCTGTCCAGTGTTTTACATAATTCTCTAAGCACAGCAGCAATTAGCTTAATTCCTCTTGGTGAATTCTAGGTAACTTAAAGAGCTAACTTTCAAGAGTAATCTCATCAAAAATAATGAACCAAACACTGAGAATGAGTTTTAACAACTGATGACATAATCCCGATTTTCGTGGGCTGCTACAGTTTGAGACCAGTGAGCAGAAAAATCAACATAACTCAAAATGTAGGAATTCAATGATTATGAAACTTTGTATGGCTATACTAGACAGTAAGGTGAATCCAACAAGCTTTAAATCACTGAATTTGAATAAGTAACCACTGAGAAACACCTCTGACAAGATGAGTGAAAAAGTCGGGTACCTGACAGAGAAGTGAAAATGCACAGACCCTGTTGACTTCAAATGACCATAACTGAAGATGGCAACATCAAAATGACATGAAAATTTGTGAGCATATAGTAGACTTATAGAGCTAACTTTACCAAGTTAAATCACTAAAAATGATGCACCAAGCGCAGAGACAACATCTCTGCAAGCTGACTGAGAAAAACTGAGAGTAATGGCAGTGAGTAGTACACTTCACAAGAACATGGAAAGATGAACTCAAATAATCATGAAAATGAAAGTATATTGCTTGTACAATACAATGACTTACTGATACATATGTGTGCCTTGTAATCACACCTTGATATGGCATAAAGCTCAACTCTTGGAGGTCTTCACATAGGTCTCTCTAACCACGACTAAAACTGCTATCTATTTATAGTTGAGTTTGGGAGGCTAACTTCCCTCAATCACTCTCCAATCAATCAATGATTGATTTGATTCTCTACCTACCACAAATCACGAATTCGTGGATCCTCTTTCCCTTTTTGATCATGTGGACTCGACCACTTAAGATTCTCTTACTTTTACATTAAGTAAACTCTCCAAAAAATTACAAGAGGTAGTTCACAAGTGAACTTTACATAGTCTTCATTTTGAAGCTTCTTTTATGACTTTGTGGGACTCAAGCCAATACTTAGGCTTGTCATAGACTTGCTCCAACAAATGTGGCATGCAGAAAACCTACTCTCAATGTCTGACTAGACAATGGCATGATTATTATCTGAATTGCCCTATGAAAAACATTTACGTTTTGTTCCATGAGATTTAGTGCAAATTTTGAAAAGCATTTTGACTCTTACCATCTATACTCTTACCATCTGTGCTTGTAGAGATTTAGAATGGAAATAAAGAGGTTTCACTTATTTTTATTTGTCCTGAATTTCTTTTTTCTAGAGTCGAAGGTTATGATGTGGGGTACTTGATCGTGAAGTGGGTTTTTTTGGGCCCAAGAAAATTATTTTGTCTACTTCAAACTTCTTAGGTTATAAAATCAAGCTTTTTTCTATTGTTTATGGGCAAGAGACAAGTGTTTTTCACTAAAGGTTGTGAAATGGACCATTTTGTTGGTGTTAGATGTCTCTGAAAGTATGCGAACAGCACAAGGAAGAAGAAGAAGCTTGGAGCACAACACACAATACTAAATGTATTACCACTAGAATGTACAAAGATAAGTAACCCATTAGGGCTATAGGGAAAAAAACCTCCTAAAGAGGGAAAAAAGTGCCCCAGCGGTCCTAGAGTGTTTACACACATCACTACCTAAATATATCAACAAATCCCCCCTAGGAGTGATGCGGTGAAGAAGTACCTGGCATGTATAAGGAAGTGCCAAGCTATGTGGAAATCACTCCACAAAACGAACTAAGCCCAAAGCTCTGTGGAAAGCTTCAAACTCCTCCCTAGCCAAAGCCTTTGTGAAAAAGTCTGCAATGTTCTCTTGCATAGGCACATATGCCAAGCTGATCTCCCCAGCAGAGAACCTCTCCCTGACATAATGATAATTCACCTCAATGTGCTTAGTGCGAGCATGGAACACAGGGTTTCTTGCAACTACCAATGCGCTCTGACTCTCAGTGAAGATGGTGGTGGCAAAAGATTGACCAACACCCAAATCAGCCATAAGGCGTATCAGCCACACACACTCAACAGTCGCTCTGAAAGCTACCCTATACTCAGCCTCACAACTGGAAGTGGCCACAGTATGTTGCTTCTTGCTCAACCAAGATATACATGAGCTACCAAGCATGAAGAAAAAGCCACTAGTGAACACACGAGTGTCATAGCAACTAGCCCAGACTGAGACAGAAAAAGCATGCAAATCTGGCGGTAGTGATCCCCCCTTGGGATAAAACAACCCAAGTAGCCAAGTACCACTCAAGTAGCGCAAGATGTGCTTAATGGCCTGCCAATGCTTGACACCTGGGCACTACATAAACCTGCTTATTTGTGAGACAGCAAACTGAATATCTAACCGAGTAATGCATAAGTAAATCAGGCATCCAACCGCCTATTGATAGAGGATAGCATCAAATGCATCTCCAGCATCATGAAGACTCAAGCGTAAACCTATCTCCATAGGAGTGGCAATAGGCTTACAGTCTTGAAGGCCAAAACGCTACAAAAATATGTCAATACATTTCTTTTGACACAAAACCATTCCACCATCAACTTGCATAAACGGAATGCCCAAATGTTCATGCAAATGCCCATAATCGGACATCTCAAATGAGGCATGAAAATCAGCCTTAAAATCAGCAATAAGCTTCTCAATAGGACCACTTAGTCATCAACATAGAAACAATGATCAGAAGCACATCATTAGCATGCTTTACATATAAGGTGCTCTCAGTTGCATTGTTCTCAAATCCATGTGCAATCAGATAGGCATGCATCTTCTCATACCAAGCACGTGGTGCTTGCTTTAAACCATATAATGCCTTCTTTAACCTGCACACCTGGTTTTCATGACCTTTCTCCACAAAGCCACGAGGCTGAAAAACATACACTTCTTCATGCAATTCACCATTTACAAATGCAGTTTTCATGTCCAACTGATGTACATTCAAACCATGATGGGCTGCAAGTGCACAAATGCTCCAAACAGTAGTCATACGACATGTAGGTGCAAACGTCTCATCAAAAGCAATGCCTCTTTCTTGTGCATAACCCTTTGCAACAAGCCTAGCGTTATACATGTCAATTGTTCCATCAGGCTTATGCTTCAGCTTGTAAACCCACTTAGTCCCAATGGCCTTCTTTCTAGGAGGAAATTCACATAAAGACCAAGTACCATTCTTCATTATAGCATCATATTCAGATTGCATAGCAGCCATTCAGTTTTTCTGAATTTTTCATGAAACCAAACAGGCTCAGGCTCATCATAGAGACTAGAGGCAGCCATAACGTAGCAATTTGATGCAAAAGATGCACTATGAGAGCCTGACCGGGTATGATACGACAAACGTTCATCTAATTTGATGTCACGCAAAGTGTGCACCAGCCATTTTGGCATAGTTTTTGCCTGGTCAATATTAGCTCTCTCATCAACAAGTGCATCATGTAAATCTACATCATCACATGAAACCTATAAAGGCTGAGGAGTTGCCTCATTAGGACCAACACTAGATTGTCCACCTGTAGAAAGAGGCAGCAAAGTATCATACAGGTCTTTGGAGCTAACAGATGT
>CM035409.1:6941611-6944111 GCA_020310875.1 Ceratopteris richardii
AAGAAAGACTGTTATGCATTAAAGAATGCTAACGTTAAAGGACAGAACGTTGATGGGCATGTTAAACAGTTACCTGCACCATCTACTTCGACTGTGAAGATTGAAGAAATTAATGCTATTCTTGATGATGCTGACGTGTTGACACTTGATAACACTATGCCATCTGAGGCACTTATGGCTGATTCTCTTTCCCACACCTGGCTGCTAGATTATGGTGCTTCTTTCCATATGACACCACACAGAGAATGGTTCTCTAATTATGCAGCAAAGTCTCTTGGTACCGTGAGACTTGGTGACTCTTACCAGTGTGATGTTGTGGGGATTGGAGATGTGGTTGTGTAGTTCATGGATGGTTCAAAATTTACTATGCATAATGTACGCCATGTACCTCATTTATCATGTAGTTTGATATCAGTTGGCCAACTTGATGACCTTGGTTACAAGGTGGTCTTCTATGCTCAGTCCTTTCGCATATCAAAGGGCAATATGGTTATTGAAAAAGGAAGCAAAGTTGGCTCATTTTATCCTTTATTTGTATCACAGAAAGAACATTTGTTAGCTGTTACTGAACAGCCTATGGCTTGTATTTGGCATGGTCATTTGGGCCATATGTCTCGTAGTGGAATGGAAAATCTTTCTCATTCTGGCTACTTACCTGTGTTATCTTTCTCCGATTTTTCATTTTGTGAGCATTGTCAATATGGAAAGCAAACCAGAAATGTGCATAAAATGTGCATTGACTCTTCAATTTAGCCTTTAGATCTCATTCATACAGATGTGTGTGGTCCTATGCCGACTAGGTCCTTAGGTGGTTCTCTCTACTTTGTCACTTTCATAGATGATGCTACTAGAAAAGTTTGGGTATATCCTATCAAATCGAAGGATGCAGTATTTCCCACTTTCAGAAAATGGCTTGCTTCAGTTGAGATTGAAAAAGGAACTAAGCTTAAGGCTTTACGTACAAATAATGGGGGTGAGTATACCTCACATGAATTCAGCCTTTTCTGTCAGTCTAGAGGGATTCGTAGAGAGTTTACAGCTCCTTATACCCCAGTACAGAATGGTGTAGCTTAGAGGATGAATAGAACTATTCAAGATAGAGTAATCTCTATGTTGCATCATGCAAACCTCTCATAAGGCTTTTGGGTAGAAGCAATATTGACTGCAGTTCATGTGATTAACCTTTCATCTAGTACTGCCAAAGGTTTGAAAGTGGCACAAGAGTTATGGACAAGGAAACCACCATATTATGATCATCTTCAAGATTTTGGGTGTGAAGAATATGTTCATATACCCAAGAATCTTAGACAAAATTTGGATCATAAGTCAAAGAAATACATTTTCCTTGGATATGGTCGAGAAGGACAATTTGGATATCGCTTATGGGATCCTAAAACACGAACAGTGATCAAAAGTAGTGATGTCATTTTCAGTGAGTCTAAGATGCATAAGGAGGTTGAAGTGGAGTGGTGTTTGAGGATACTAGTCCTCCGGTTAGCATGCATAAAAATGCTGCATATAGGGATGTTCAAGAGAATGTCCATTCAGATCAGTCTGCACATGTTCCTATTCAGCAAACATTGAGACGTTTTGCACGTGTCTCATATCCACCTGATAGATATGTTTCAGGTTTAGATTTTGTTATGCTAACAGATGTCAGTGAGCCTTCTTGCTACAAAGAGGCTATTAGTCCTCCAGTTAGCATGCATAAAAATGTTGCACATAGGGATGTTCAAGAGAATGTCCATTCAGATCAGTCTACACATGTTCCTGTTCAGCAAACATTGAGACATTCTGCACATGTCTCACATCCACCTAATAGATATGTTCAAGGTTTAGATTTTGTTATGCTAACAGATGCCGGTGAGCCTTCTTGCTACAAAGAGGCTATGCAGACAGAGGATCATGTCAAGTGGGAGCATGTCATGGAGAGTGAGTTGGATTCTATTTACAAGAATGGTACTTGGGATTTAGTAACTTTCCCAAAGGGCAGCAAAGCTTTACAATGTAAAAGGGTATATAAGCTGAAATTCACATTAGATAGTGCTTCTCCAAAGTATAAAGCACGACTCGTTGCAAAGGGTTTTAAGCAACAACATGGGGTTGATTTCGAGGAAATCTTCTCTCTAGTGGTCAAGATGACTACCCTGTGCATGTTGCATGGATTCGTTGCAATGGAGGACTTAAAATGGAAGTGAAAACTGCTTTCTTGCATGGAGATCTTACAGATGAGATCTATATGGAGCAACCAAAGGGTTATGTAGTTCCTGGCAAGGAAAGTCTAGTTTGTAATCTTAAGAAGAGCTTGTAAGGACTTAAACAGTCCCCTAGACAATGGTACCAAAAGCTTGATGCTTTTATGAAATATCAAGGCTATTCTCGAAGCAATGAGGATCATTGTCTCTACACAAAGAGATGCTCAGATGGTAGCTTGATATGCTTGATACTTTATGTCGATGATACGTTGATTGCTGGGAAGTCCTCTTAAGATTTGTGAGTT
>CM035409.1:6949111-6954111 GCA_020310875.1 Ceratopteris richardii
CATTTCAATATTTGCTTTACACTTTGCTTTCATATAGAATGCATTGCTATTATCATTGAAGTAGGGAAGGAATCTTCAATTTTGAAAGTATTGTATGCAATTTAATGAAAGCAAAATAGGAGAGCATCGAAGTATGAAAACACTTATCAAGAATAGGCATGCATCTATGAAAGAATGTTGGTGCATTTCTCCTTTTCAAAGAATGTTTGCATGCACAAACCATGTTTTCCTCTTGCTTGAAAAAGATAGTTAATGCTCAAGTTTATGCACATTAACAGTTATATCTTTTTAAAACAATCTAGCACGTACAATGTTTGTGTATGGATGATTGGAAACATGCATTCTCAAGCTCAAGAATCACTTGATTTAATTTTGGTGAATGAAAGGAGAATGCCAATACGTGCATGCCCTCACATGCATTTGCATGCAAGAAAAGGAATTTGCATACGCATGATTGTTTGTAAAGTAGTAGTTGCAAGGCTCCTGTCTGCCATGTAACTCAAGTAGCTAGTTTGTTTTTCCCAAACGTGATACTTACATATCACAAATTATGAGTCTTGATTAGGAAAACTAGACCCTTCAAAAGTCAAGTGTTCAATTTTCTTGCTCATTCAATTCGCAAGAAAATAGGGCTGCTTGAAAATTTCCATGATGACTCTAAGTTTAGGAGAAAACTTAGAGAATCCTAATGACAAGCCTAGATGTAGTCTTTAGCTTGGATTTGAGAAATCATGCATCCAAGTGGGTTGATAAAGTTTCCTTTGGAAGTTTTATCTGATTCTATCCCAAGACCTGATAGCAGTTAAATGAAATCCATTGGAACTTAAACTAAATTGAACTTTTAAAGTTCCATAGATAGTTGAGATGTTCCAAATTGAAAAAAACATAGATTTTTTGAAGTTTTCACTTTGAATTCATCAAGGGGTGATGAAAATCGGAGAAGTGCTTAAAGCCTAGCAACAATTGAGCTTTGACATTCAATAGGTGTATAATAGGTTCCATGATTGCATCTCTGGTAACAATGCAACTTGCTAACCAAGCATGGAAACTTGAATGAACTCTTCCTTTTAGAAGGATTAGAGAGTTAATTTTTGGTTTCATTTAAGCTAATCAAAGCTTCAAGAGGAAGCCTTATCAACCGATCGTTAGGAAATGAGCAAATTCCTAAAGAAATGAATCGAACTACAAACTTTCCATTTAGGACTATAAAGTTCCAAGATATGGATCTCCAATCCATGAACTTTTCCTAAACAAGCTATAAAGTTCAAAGTTATGTGTTCATGATAGCATTACTATTGGATCAATCATCAAAAGATGCATGGACTTTAAATATGTTTAAAGTACTCTAGTAACATCTAAAGATTGTCCAATAATAATGAATATTGTATCAACCTCAAGAACAAGAATCAATATCACATAAATGGAAGTTCAAGTCAAACTTCCATAGTGGAATAGGAAACCATATCCTTAAGGTGATATGTATCCTCTAGTTTGATACTCGAGAAATAAACACAAATGAA
Source organism: Ceratopteris richardii (assembly GCA_020310875.1). Taxonomy (NCBI): domain Eukaryota; kingdom Viridiplantae; phylum Streptophyta; class Polypodiopsida; order Polypodiales; family Pteridaceae; genus Ceratopteris; species Ceratopteris richardii. The sequence continues at coordinate 6,950,632 of CM035409.1, forward strand.
TCAGTAAACCTTCTGGATATTGTTTAAAAGTCTAAGAATTTCTTTCAAATATCCTTTTAGCATTGCAAAAGGTTCCAAGATGAATTTTTTTCTTAGTTCATTTGATTCCCTGAAATGGATCTTGAGTCCTTGAAGCGAAGTAGTGAGAATGAAAGTCTTCAAACTCATTAGACAGCGAGTAATTCCCCAAGAGTCCCAAACCACTAGAAGTGGTACTTAAAGTCCAATGGATGATATCACCTGGCAGTGTATCAAAGATTCTTAGCTATGGAATCTCAAAGGCATTAGTACATGCTTGTACTTGAGTTGGCAAAAGATCTCTAAAATCCCATGGGTAAGCAAAAAAGCTTTCGATAGTTCAAGAGATCTTATACTAGATTTTTCAATGCAACAAAAGATAGGTGGATAGAAAGTTTCCATTGCTTTCTAGATAAAAGGTGCTCTTGGAGGTCTACGCCATCCATAATTCACTAATACTTCATCACCAGCATGTAATGAAATAATAGCATTGACAACTATGTAGCTTGCTACATTTCTACTCATGTATGGTGATCCATGACTATTTTCACGCTCCTCAAATGTGCAATAGTCATTGAACTATTATATCCTTGACTACTGTTTATTAAACCTACTATATTTCCATGTGTGTAAGGTCTTCCACCAATATATAATATTTCATTTTTTGCATGTGTAATCCCTCTACTAGCAAGAGAAGTTGCATTCAGGCATAATCCATAAGTAGTCATGCTTTGAAAATAACATGTAAGTCAATGCCAAGAGACCACAACCAGCACCAGCAATAGTCGAGGGAGCAATTATATAGCGATTACCCCAAAAGTTCAAAACATCTCCATCTAAAGGAAGTGGTCCTCTATTCCATCCTCCATATCTTCTTCTATCATATGTTTGTACTAGAGGATGATCATGAGTTGGCAATGGATAATCTTTAGATGTTTCAATCTCTAAACCAAGAGGTAGAGGATTTCAAGAAAACATTTGTTTGTAATAGATGCACAGCAAGTCAGTGACATCTATGAGGTATATTAGCATTATTAGTAGCATCATCATCGACCAAATATTCTTATATATTAAGTATAATTTGATTAATGAACTAAATTTATAGAATAATACATACCCAAGGTCTATCATGTTGATGATTAATGAACTAAATTTATAGAATAATACATACCCAAGGTCTATCATGTTGATGAGGTGGTGGTGCATGCTCAAAACTACCATACTCTACCTCATGTTCAATAAATTCCAATCACGTTCTTCGATACATGAGGTCTAGTTGCAGATGATTAATGAACTAAATTTATAGAATAATACATACCCAAGGTCTATCATGTTGATGAGGTGGTGGTGCATGCTCAAAACTACCATACTCTACCTCATGTTCAATAAATTCCAATCACGTTCTTCGATACATGACATAGCAAAAATTTCACCATCATATAATATGCTCTTAATAGTAAAAATCATCATAATTCCTATCAGAGGACACATGTGAAGTCGTTGCATAGATAGGAGGTGGTGGAGTAGCCTCTGATTGATCAAAATATGATTATAATATAACAATAAAAAAACACATATCAATCATCTACATATCTATCAAATATTAGAATTAAAAGTTTGATATACTTACAATAAGTAGTCCTTGCACAGTTAGGAGACAGTGGTGGAGTTCCCTTTGATGGATCAGAATCTGATTGTGTAGCAAATAAAGGTACTAGATATTAATAATTTGATTATTTACATACATATACACAAATACACATTTTGACATATAAATGCACGTACAAAACTATAAATGTATGACTTGTGTATGTATCTATGTATATGTGGGTGTATGTGGGTGTATGTGTATGTGTGAATGTATTTATTATGTATGTGTGTGTATCTATATGTGCAGGTATGTGTGTGTATGTATGTGTAAGTGTAAGTATGTGTGTATATATGTGTATGTATATGTTTTTGTGTTATGTATGTGTGTGACTAGGAGTATGTGTATGCATGTATGTGTGTATGTATGTGTATGTGGGGGTATGTATGTGTATGCATGTATGTATGTGTAAGTGTAGTATGTATGTATGTGGAAGTGTACGTATATGTGTATGTGTATGTGTGCATGTCTTTAGCATGTATGTGTGTGTGTATGTATATGTGTGGGTATGTGTATGTGTGTGTATGTATGTAAGTGTATGTATGTAAGTGTATGTATGTATGTGTAAGTGTATGTATATGTGTATGTGCATGCATGTATGTGTGTATGTATGTGTATGTGTGGGTATGTATGTATGTATGCGTAAGTGTATGCATATGTGTATGTGTGTATGTGTGTGTATGTATGTGTATGTGTGGGTATGTATGTATGTATGTGTAAGTGTATGCATATGTGTATGTGTATGTATGTGTGTGTGTATGTATGTATATGTAATTGTGTGTATGTATGTGTAAGTCTATGTATATGTTTATGCATGTATGTGTGTGGGTATGTAGTTAGTATGTATGTGTGTGTATGTATATGTGTATGCATGTATGTGTGTGTATGTATGTGTATGTGTGTGTATGTATGTGTATGTGTGGGTATGTATGTATATGTAAGTGTATGCATTAGTATGTATGTGTGTGTATGTATATGTGTATGTGTATGCATGTATATGTGTGTATCTGTGTATATGTAAGTGTATGTATGTATGTGTAAGTGTATGTATATGTTTATGTGTATGCATGTATGTGTGTGTGCATATGTATGTGTATGGGTATGCATTTAATATGTATGTGCATGTGTGTATATGTGTGGGTATGTGTATGTATGTGTGTATAAGTGTAAGTATGTATGTGTAAGTGTATGTATGTGTGTCAGTATATGCATGTTTATAAATTTTAAGTTTTTTTTATATTCTAATCCCTTTTTTTAGATTAAAATAACAGGAGATATTGTATTGTAGAATAAAATAAGAGAAGACCTAACATACCACTTGAGACATGGGAGTTTTTTTGCAGATACCTACATCTTCAGGAATTATTTCCTGAGCAGAAGGTATACAAATTAATATTTTATATTACAGTGACTTATAAATTAAGCAAGACCAACATGGTAATAGCTTAAGCAAGACCATAATGGTCTTCCCTCTAGGTAGGCCATTTTACATTTAATCTATGTATTTTTGTTTTATTAAATTAATGTAGGCTGCTGCAAAGAAGAGAGTTGAGTTTGATCATACATCACACTTAGGCCAAATGGGCCCCATGGTTTTGTCGCTACATTTGTAAGTATATGTATTATTGAAACTATATTTTTTATTCTAGTTAAAACTTTAATCATTAATCTTTTATATTTGTTTCAATGCAGAGAAAGGATTATGGTCAATATCCTACGAGAAAGGAAATCGATTTTGCTACACATTGTGGATGTCGTCGTTTGAGTGAGTACATGCAAGATCATCCAAATTCTTTTATTATGATTATTAAATT